>CM056052.1:519798707-520186782 GCA_029574335.1 Rana kukunoris | reverse complement strand
AAAACTAATCTCATAGTGACTGAATGAGTATGACCAGCGTGTAATGCACCATTTATTGCTAGGTCCACCTTTCTGACCATCTTTCATGTTACACCCATGTATAATATATTATATATATATTATATATTATACAGTATATATATATATATTTTTATTTTTTTTTATTTTTTTCAATAACCCTTTAAAGCATTATTGAACCCAAAAGCAAACATGTATTATATTGCAGCTTATCAATCATTATGCCTTATGTACACACGACCGTTTTTCAGGTTCTAAAAAATGAAGGGCCAGATCCACAAAGCACTTACGCCACCGTTTCATGAGATGCGCAGCGTAAGTCTAAAACGATATACGCCTGAATTCCAGACTTTTTTGACCGACGTAATTTGGATAGACCGGCGCATCGTGCGTGCAAAAATGCGCTAGACACACCATTGATTTTCTATACAAATATGCAAATGAGGGAGATACGGCGATCCACAAAAGTACGTTTGTGCGGCGCAGGCTACGCGCTGTGCGCATCAGCTGCACGTCTGGTCTAAAGTTAGTCCTTATAAAAGCAGCTTTAAATTTGGACAATCCGTCTACATGTCAGCTAAAGCAACACCGTTAGGGACGAGCTGAGCTGCCACACTTGCAGGACAACAATCTGTATGCCAACATGCCAGGGGCATCCTTGCTCATAGCTATACTACTGACTTTAGATTAAAGCAGAAGAAGGAGGGCACGGAGGAGGGCACGGAGGAGGGCACGGAGGATGGCACGGGAGAGGATATACCGCACACGCATAGACCTCTTTGGCATGAGTGATTCTGAGGTGTATCGCATCTTCAGATTCACCCCTCATGTCATCCTGGAATTAACCACAACCCTGCAGGAGGACATCACCAGCCCAACACACCGCTCACATGCAGTGCAGCCACTGGTCAAGGTCCTGGCAACACTCCATTTCCTTGCCAGTGGCTCTTTTCACCCTAATGGGTAAATATATATTTTAGATACATTTTTTCTGTTTAGTAGATATTTTATATTAGTTAATATAATAAATATATCATTTTTTTTTTTAATCTAATATATATTTAATATTTTAAATATTATTATAATTATATTTATTTATTATTATTATATACATTTTTTTATATATATATATATATATATTATATTATATATATATATATATATATATATATATAGTAATTCAACTTCCAGTTCCTCTCTGACATCTCTCAAAAACACACAATCCAAAAAACACAACGACACAACACAAATCTACAAACAGCAACAGACAACGGAACAAAAGCACCTTTCTTCAGGGAGGGAAACAAATGGTTGTACTTTTGCAATGGAAGGGCGTATGTCTGGGCCTATTTATGCCCTGGGCGTAGCTCACTAAGTATGCCGGGCCTAGTTCTTATCTCACTGATTACACTAGGCCGAGTTGTGAGCATGCGCAGAGAGGTGCTGACCATAGTCTGCGTCATGCGCGCATGCGCAATCCGGCCGGCCCTTCATTTGCATGGGGTCACGGCTCATTTCAATGGAACACGCCCACCCACGTCCTTCCCAATTTGAATTACACTGCCTTACGCCTCAGAATTTACGTTGCGCCGGCGCAAATTTGTGTGCAAATACTACGAGAATACGTTACTTGCGCCTCTACATTGAGCCGGTCTAACGTAAAGTAGATGCGCTACGCCGGTCTATATATGCGCCAATGTATGTGGATCTGGCCCGAAGTTTTTAAGGGTCTAGAAAAAAAGTTTTTTTCAACCCGATCATTAAAACGGTCTTGCCCACACACGATCCTGAAAAAAAAATGCTCTAGCAAAGCGCAGTGACGTACAACATGTACGACGGCACTATAAAGGGAAGTTCCATGCGGATGACGCCACCCTTTGGGCTGCTTTAGCTGATTTCCTGTTAGTAAAAGACGATTCGCACTTTTCTGTCTGTTACAGCGTTATGAATGTGCTTACTCCATTACAAACGGTAGTTTTACCAGAACGAGTGCTCCCGTCTCATAACTTGCTTCTGAGCATGCATGTTTTTCTTCACGTCATTAAAGCCCACACATGACCATTTTTTACAACCTTAAAAACGACAACGTTAAAAACATTGTAAAAAATAGAGCATGTTCAAAAAAAAAATTGCCCATTTTTTAGAACCCGAAAAATGCTCTGAAGCCCACACACGATCATTTTTAATGAGATAAAAAAAAATATATATTTTAGAACCCGAAAAACGGTCGTGTCTACGCGGCATTAGATGTGATGACTGCATTAGATTTCTTTTTTTAGGCTTTCTTTCTTCTATTTTCATCTGGTGATCCAGCCAGTAAGTCTGTTGTTTTTCAACCTACTAAGCCTTCTTGTAGTTACAGGGATGAAGCAAACCGCTTAACACTGTCAGGGGTGCTTAAAATTAACAGCTTTTTTTTATTTATGTAAAACCTTTACCCAAAAGGAAAAAAATAACTGTGTGCTGTAACTGATTATAAAATATTAGCTGGATTTCAGGTTCAATCTTCAATTTGTTAGTGCATTTTAATCTGCTAGTACTAAGTTCTTAACATTGCACATAATATAACTGGATACACATATTTATAGGTAAAGTTGATGCAGGGAATATCCGATTAGCTGCTGTTGGGGTTCTCTTTTAGTGTGTCCTATGTATTGCTTGGAACATGGACACTGGATCATATACACTACATATTGCATGGAACAAGTTATGAATGACTCAATATTATATATTTTATTGTATAATATTGTAGATTTTACTGTAGATTGAAAGGTCTGGCGGTATTCCCGAGTCTGGCTCGGGGTAGAATTTCAGAACCGAAAGCCGTAAAACCAGGCCAGACTCGGGATGCCTCTCCACTGTGTGATTGAGCGGTGTCCTCGCTCGATTCACAGTGCCTGTGTGCCTGCCGAGCTCCGTTTCCTGTGACGTTACGACGCATGGGGGCGGAGATCTGCGCCAAATTCAAAAAAGTAAATAAACACCATACATACAGTATACTGTCATCTTATAGATTACAGTACTGTATGTAAACAATACACACCCCCTTTGTCCCTAGTGGTCTGCCCAGTGTTCTACATGTACTTTTATATAATAAATACTGTTCTTGCTGCCTGGAAACTTTAGATTGTCCATGGCAACCAAAAGGTGTCCCTTTATGTCAAAAGTGATTTTAGAGCAGCTAGAAAACAGCGATAATAAATTATAATCACTTGCAGAATTAAGCAATAGCGATTTGTGGGGAAATTCGTCATAAAAAAATAAAAGTAATGACAGCGACAATTCTGCAACTGAGCAAATTTCAGTGATTTTGAGTTGATTACATTATTGAATAATTTTTATTATAATTATATTATTATTTGTAATAATTATTTATAGTTATTTATTATATTATAATTTATGATTTTGTTTTTCAAACTTTATCATACCCGAGATGTCTACTAGACTCTTGTTTGGACAGATTTAAGTGAGTTATTCCTAAGAATTACAGGCCTACAATATAAAAAGCCAAATTTCCATGCTAAATAATGGTACCGCCTTTAGCACCTAAAACCACAAAGAATGATACCGCCAGGGAGGTTAATGCATAGAATGCATTAAGGCAGGGGTTCAAACTGGTCCAGAGCTGTTGCAAAATCATTTAAGGCCAGGCACAAGCATTTATAGGCAGACATGATGGGACCGCTGGAGGGCCGCCAGTTTGAACCCCTGGGTGATCATTTCCTTTACAACCCCTGGATATAGAAAAATGCTGGTTGGAATATTGAGTCAACATTGACCATCCAAATTTATCAGATAGGGGGTTATTCGCTCTCATCCCACTCAGCATAATATTCCTATCCATAGCTGCACATTAGTAATGGTTTCATTAATATCGTGTTCGATGTAACCCTTTTTTTAAAACCTTTGTTTTAAGACAAATGTCTGCTTAAAAAAGTCAGAAATTTCAGTTCAATTCTGCCTAATGAGCTGAAATCGTCCTTTAGGGACAGCAGCTAAGCATGGTCTGTGATGACAACCGGTAAAGGGGATAAAAGCGTGGAGGTCGGTCTCCTTGAAATAGGTACTGGTAGTGAGCCGACCATCTTTAACAGTAATATTCAAATCTAAAAAATAAATATGAGTATGGCTAGCTTCATATTGCAAGGAGATGCCTCGATCATTCTGATTCAATTTTAGAAGGAATGCTTCAAGGGAGTGTAGATCCCCCTCCCATAGAAGAAGCACATCGTCGATATATCTTTTCCCAAAGGAGTAGTTCTCTGGGGGGGTTGGTGTCAATAACTTCTTGTTCCCACCGAGCCATAAATAAGTTTGCTAAGCTTGGAGAATACTTAGCCCCCATTGCTACACCACAAGTTTGCAGATAGAAGTCACCACCAAACCAAAAGTAATTATGGCTTGTTGCAAACCGTAAAAGTTCCATGATATAAAATCTCTCTGCAAAAAAAGATAGAGATAATTCTTGTTGGAGATAGAACTCCACTGCTTCAAAACCATGCTGATGGGATATGACAGTGTATAGAGAGAGGCCACATCTGGCTACATTCTAGCAACGGAGGATGTGGCCTCTCTATACACTGTCATATCCCATCAGCATGGTTTTGAAGCAGTTACTTTACACTTAGGGTGTTGACCTGAACACACATTTTGCTTTGGGAAGTCTGGTGTCACAACTACTTTTATGTTCAATTCATCTTTATTTAGAGTTTGAATCATCACAGACCTTCACTGATTTGCATTGTTAATTGGGATTCTGCATTAGTTTTTTCTTTTTTAACCTCACCAAATTTTTTCTTTTTTATATATTTTTTTTCGTATGATTCAATTTCTAATGTCAGTATCACTGTATTCATATATATTTACATGGTTTTCAATGCGTTTAGCACTGCAATCACTTTGTACATTTATCAAATTAGAAATAGAATAAAAAAGAATAGAATATAATAGAGAATACATGAATAGCATAGAAAAAAATATAACGATTATAACTGTTTCTCAAGATTCAAATAGAAAAAATTCTAAATTTAATAGAGAAGAGTAGATTAGAATGTAATATAAAAGATTATAATTGACTAGAATAGAAAAGAAAAGAAACACATAGAGTGGAATAAAATAGAAAAAAAAATAGAATAGAGAGAGAATGTAACCATCTTCCAAAATTCTAATTTTAAATACAATACATTTTAATTTGAATAGAATACCGTATATACTCAAGTATAAGCCATACGTGCTGAAAATGCCCCCCTCTGCTTATACTCGAGTCACCTTTTTGCGCCTGATCTCCCGAAATTTGGGGACCCGGTACCGCCCGCCAGGGGGAGCACCGATTTTATAAAGCCAGTCCACCCTTCCATAGACTCCCATGTTAAACGGTAATTTCTCCAGCGAATTTGGGGACCCGTACCGGCCGGTCATAGGTCCCCTAGACCCTAAAACTTGGCACACATGTAGCCCCACTTCTCCTCTACAAGTGTGCAACGTTTGTTGTCTGGGGGATCTATGGCTAGAGAGCACCAATTTTTCAAACCCGGGCACCCCTTCCATAGACTCCCATGTTAAACGTCAGTCTAGTCAAGTAGACAGTGAGGCATGGACACAGTGAGGCACAGTGAGGCATGCAGATGGACACCCTAGGCTTATACTCGAGTCAATAAGTTTTCCCAGCTTTTTGTGGTAAAATTAGGTGCCTCGGCTTATATTCGGGTCAGCTTATACTCAAGTATATACGGTAACCACCTTCCAAAATTCTAATGTCAAACAGAATACATTTCATAGAATAGAATAGAAAAGAATAAAATGCAAAAGAATAGTATAAACAATAGAATAGAATAGAAAATAATAGAATGCAAAAGAATAGAATAGAATAAACAATAGAAAATAATAAAATACAATAGAATAGAAAAAAAAGAATATAACTGCTTTCCGAAATCTAAATAGAATAAATTAGAATTTGAATAGAATAGAAAATAATAGAATACAACAGAAAAATAAAACAAAAAAATTGAATAAAAGAATAGAATAGAAAAAAATAGAATAGAATGAAGTAGAAAGAATATAACCATCATCAAATAGAATACATTTGATTTTGAATGGAATTTATTCAAATTTTTCAAATTCAATCTAATTGAGTTCAATTCGACCAAATTCTTAAAATTTGATGACTAGGTAACACTTGAATAGTATATAAAAAAAGTCACATAATTAACCAGCACTGGTGAATTTAAAATGCAAAAGGGAAAACCTGATATGACATATCACAGAAGATATAGTCATATAAAAAGCCATCAGCCATGACTAAGGACTAGTGTTGCTCACGAATATTCGCATTGCGAATATTCGTTACGAATATTGCATATTCGAGTATTCGCGAATAACTCGAATATCGCGGTGAATATTCGCTATTGCGAATATTCGTATTTTTTCAAACTTATTTTTAAAACAGATCACATCCTAGTGATCTCCATCGATGTCATAAAGCATTGCTGGTATGATTAGAGACCCTGGGCCGAGTAGCTGAGGCGATCCTTTTATGTTGCCGACTATTCGCGATGCGAATATTCGTATTACGAATATTCGCGAATACGTTCTCTGCCCTTCTGTGTTTTGTGTATATATAAAAAAAAAAATTAGCTTTAGTTTTAGGCCTCGTACACACGATCGGACATATCCGATGAAAACGGTACGCGGACCATTTCCATCGGATATGTCCGATCGGGAGTTTGATCCGATGGCGTGTACACACCATCGGATCAAATTCCCCGCCGCTGGACGGCGCGGTGACGCGGCGGTGACGCGGCGGTGACGTTGACGCCGCCACGTCACCGCCACGTCACCGCACCAGGAAGTTAAACACTTCCGCGCATGCGCCGAATCCATTTGGCGGCGGCGCGGCGGTAGGGGGACGACATGTCTGCTGGTAAGTGTACTAACCAGCAGACATGTCGGGAGGACAGATTCCACCGGATGGATTTCAAAGCATGCTTTGAAATCTGTCGGGTGAAGAAATCTGTCCGCTAGCCCATACACACGAGCGGAGATGTCTGCTGAAACGGTCCATCGGACCGTTTTCAGCGGACATATCCCCTCGTGTGTACGAGGCCTTAGTCATATAAGTTTATGCGAGTAGAGTTAGTGTTTAGTGCCTATTAGTTTAGTAATCCAGGAAATGATCTCCGTTTTCGCGTGTTGACGAGAATTTCGCAATCAATTTCGCTTTCGCATTAGCGAAATTTCGCTATTTTATTTTTTTGATAAAATATCGCGAATATTCGTTAATATCGAATATTCGTGATATTTTATCAAAAAAAAAAAATAGCGAAATTTCGCAATCAATTTCGCTTTCGCATTAGCGAAATTTCGCTATTTTTTTTTTTTATAAAATATCACGAATATTTGATATTAACGAATATTCGCGAATACGTTCTCTGCCCTTCTGTGTTTTGTGTATAAAAAAAAAAAAAAAAAAATTAGCTTTAGTTTTAGTCATATAAGTTTGTGTAAGTAGAGTTAGTGTTTAGTGCATATTAGTTTAGTAATCCAGGAAATGATCTCTGTTTTCACGTGTTGACGAGAATTTCGCAATCAATTTCGCATTCGCACTAGCGAAATTTCGCAATTTTTTTTTTGATAAAATATCACGAATATTCGATATTAACGAATATTCGCGAAATATCGCGAAATCGAATATGGCGTATTCCGCTCATCACTACTAAGGACTGATGTCCGAAGCACGTAGGATATTTTTATAGCGTTGTACATGTCTTTTCAATAAAGGAATACATTTTTTTGGATGTCATCCTGAGTACCGATCATCCCTTTCTTTATTATGGTACATTGGAGGTGTCGGCACCCTCAAGGTCTTAGCCCCGGGTGGAGTAGATATGTGGGAAGGTCATAGCGCATTCATTGGAGGTGTCGGCATCCTCGAGGTCTGAGCCCCGGTCGGAGTAGATATGTGGGAAGGTCGTAGCGTGTACATTGGAGGTGTCGGCATCCTCGAGGTCTGAGCCCCGGTCGGAGTAGATATGTGGGAAGGTCTAAGCGTGTACATTGGAGGTGTCGGCACCCTCAAGGTCTGAGCCCCAGTCGGAGTAGATATGTGGGAAGGTCGTAGCGCATTCATTGGAGGTGTCGGCACCCTCGAGGTCTGAGCCCCGGGCGGAGTAGATATGTGGGAAGGTCGTAGCGTGTACATTGGTGGTGTCGGCCCCCCCTTTGAGGTCTGAGCCCCAGTCGGAGTAGATATGTGGGAAGGTCGTAGCGCATTCATTGGAGGTGTCGGCATCCTCGAGGTCTGAGCCCCGTCGGAGTAGATATGTGGGAAGGTCGTAGCGTGTACATTGGAGGTGTCGGCATCCTCGAGGTCTGAGCCCCGGTCGGAGTAGATATGTGGGAAGGTCGTAGCGTGTACATTGGAGGTGTCGGCACCCTCGAGGTCTGAGCCCCGGTCGGAGTAGATATGTGGGAAGGTCGTAGCGCATTCATTGGAGGTGTCGGCACCCTCGAGGTCTGAGCCCGGTCGGAGTAGATATGTGGAAAGGTCGTAGCGTGTACATTAGTGGTGTCAGCACCCTCGAGGTCTGAGCCCCGGTCGGAGTAGATATGTGGGAAGGTCGTAGCATGTACATTGGAGGTGTCGGCACCCTCAAGGTCTGAGCCCCAGTCGGAGTAGATATGTGGGAAGGTCGTAGCGCATTCATTGGAGGTGTCGGCACCCTCGAGGTCTGAGCCCCGGTCGGAGAAGATATGTGGGAAGGTCGTAGCGCATTCATTGGAGGTGTCGGCACCCTCCAGGTCTGAGCCCTGGTCGGAGTAGATATGTGGGAAGGTCGTAGCGCATTCATTGGAGGTGTCGGCACCCTCAAGGTCTGAGCCCCGGTCAGAGTAGATATGTGGGAAGGTCGTAGCGTGTACATTGGAGGTGTCGGCATCCTTGAGGTCTGAGCCCCGTCGGAGTAGATATGTGGGAAGGTCGTAGCGTGTACATTGGAGGTGTCGGCACCCTCGAGGTCTGAGCCCCGGTCGGAGTAGATATGTGGGAAGGTCGTAGCGCATTCATTGGAGGTGTCGGCACCCTCGAGGTCTGACCCCCCGGTCAGAGTAGATATGTGGGAAGGTCGTAGCATGTACATTAGTGGTGTCAGCACCCTCGAGGTCTGAGCCCCGGTCGGAGTAGATATGTGGGAAGGTCGTAGCATGTACATTGGAGGTGTCGGCACCCTCAAGGTCTGAGCCCAGTCGGAGTAGATATGTGGGAAGGTCGTAGCGCATTCATTGGAGGTGTCGGCACCCTCGAGGTCTGAGCCCCGGTCGGAGAAGATATGTGGGAAGGTCGTAGCACATTCATTGGAGGTGTCGGCACCCTCCAGGTCTGAGCCCCGGTCGGAGTAGATATGTGGGAAGGTCGTAGCGCATTCATTGGAGGTGTCGGCACCCTCGAGGTCTGACCCCCCGGTCAGAGTAGATATGTGGGAAGGTCGTAGCATGTACATTAGTGGTGTCAGCACCCTCGAGGTCTGAGCCCCGGTCGGAGTAGATATGTGGGAAGGTCGTAGCATGTACATTGGAGGTGTCGGCACCCTCAAGGTCTGAGCCCCAGTCGGAGTAGATATGTGGGAAGGTCGTAGCGCATTCATTGGAGGTGTCGGCACCCTCGAGGTCTGAGCCCCGGTCGGAGAAGATATGTGGGAAGGTCGTAGCACATTCATTGGAGGTGTCGGCACCCTCCAGGTCTGAGCCCCGGTCGGAGTAGATATGTGGGAAGGTCGTAGCGCATTCATTGGAGGTGTCGGCACCCTCAAGGTCTGAGCCCCGGTCGGAGTAGATATGTGGGAAGGTCGTAGCATGTACATTAGTGGTGTCAGCACCCTCGAGGCCTGAGCCCCGGGCGGAGTAGTAATGTGGGAAGGTCGTAGCGCGTACATTGGAGGTGTCGGAACCCTCAAGGTCTGAGCCCCCGGTCAGAGTAGATATGTGGGAAGGTCGTAGCGTGTACATTGGATGTGTCGGCACCCTCGAGGTCTGAGCCCCGGTCAGAGTAGATATGTGGGAAGGTCGTAGCGTGTACATTGGATGTGTCGGCACCCTCGAGGTCTGAGCCCCGGTCGGAGTAGATATGTGGGAAGGTCGTAGCTTGTACATTGGAGGTGTCGGCACCCTCGAGGTCTGAGCCCCAGTCGGAGTAGATATGTTGGAAGGTCGTAGCGCATTCATTTTAGGTGCCGGCACCCTCAAGGTCTGAGCCCCGGTCGGAGTAGATATGTGGGAGGGTCGTAGCGTGTACATTGGAGGTGTCGGCACCCTCGAGGTCTGAGCCCCGGTCAGAGTAGATATGTGGGAAGGTCGTAGCGCATTCATTGGAGGTGTCGGCACCCTCCAGGTCTGAGCCCCGGTCGGATTAGATATGTGGGAAGGTCGTAGCATGTACATTAGTGGTGTCAGCACCCTCGAGGCCTGAGCCCCGGGCGGAGTAGTAATGTGGGAAGGTCATAGCACGTACATTGGAGGTGTCGGAACCCTCGAGGTCTGAGCCCCAGGCGGAGTAATTATGTGGGAAGGTCGTAGCGTGTATATTGGAGGTGTCGGAACCCTCGAGGTCTGAGCCCCGGTCAGAGTAGATATGTGGGAAGGTCGTAGCGTGTACATTGGATGTGTCGGCACCCTCGAGGTCTGAGCCACGGTCAGAGTAGATATGTGGGAAGGTCGTAGCGTGTACATTGGATGTGTCGGCACCCTCGAGGTCTGAGCCCCGGTCAGAGTAGATATGTGGGAAGGTCATAGCTCCTAGATTGGATGTGTCGGCACCCTTCGAGGTCTGAGCCCTGGTCGGAGTAGTAATGTGGGAAGGTCGTTGCGCCTACACAACTGTTTTCCAATGTCGGATGGTGGCCTTGCTGGACACACATTGTTCTCTACATGTCCTTGAAACAATGTTGCTATTCCCGGCAATACTCTGTGAATATCTGCTTTAGGGTAGCCGTAGAAAACAATTCATCCAGAACATAATCCCTTTTGTTGCTTTGTGTACAATATCTAATTAAAAATGTTTAAATCTATGTTTCATCTTCCCTATCCTCTCCAGAGGTTTACAAACGATTCATCTTCTAGACTTCAAACAGGAAATGTGATAGAAAGCAAAACATTTGTCATCTTATATCCACTTACTGTTTCCAATCCCGATTTTCATCCCATATTAAAATTTCAGGCGTTGTGAGACGGTTTTGATGGATATGGAGACAAGTATTTTCTTTCTCAGACAACATATGTGCGCTCACACGGTCCCCATTTATCATATGAAGGCAGCTGGTGAAACCTTGAAGCACTTTGCCTGCCACACCGTCACATCTGATACTTCATTACAACAGAGACTTGACCATTCTGTGCTGTCAGAGCGGCTGAAATAAATGTACACATGTATATGTATTTGTGTGCTGAAAATCGAGGACGAGGATCACTTGTCAGATCCAATAAAATATCTTCTTCTATCATACGCTAATGGATGCCACTTCGCCTGACATCAGCCGTGAGCTTGTTTTACAGTTGCCGCTCTGAATAAAAGTTTTTGAACTGAATGTAATGAGATATTCTGTGGAGGGATGAATCATAAGAGACTGAATAAAGCAAAGTTTGCTGGGTCAAAAATAAGTCCATTTACAAAGCTCGGAGGTTACAAAGAAAATCTGGAGACTAATACACACGATCGGACTTTCCGACAACAAAACTGTGGATTTTTTTTTCCGACGGATGTTCGCTCAAACTTGTGTTGCATACACACGGTCACACAAATTTTGCCCGTAAATTACGAACGTCAAGAACGCGGTGACGTACAACACATTACGACGAGCCGAGAAAGATGAAGTTCAATGATTCCGAGCATGCGTCAAATTGATTCCAAACAGGAAATTTGAGAACCAGCTCTCAAATGTTTGTTGTCGTAAATTTTGACAGCAAATGTCCGATGGAGCCTACACACGGTCGAATTTTTCGACAACAAGCTCTCATCGAACATCGAAATTACGACCTTGTGTACGCGGCATAAGGCCCCATACACCCTATTACATTTTCTGCAGATTTTTGTCTTCAGATTTACCAAAACCATGTAGTGCAAGGGCCTGCCTGATCGCATACAAATTGAAACTCTTAGGCCGCGTACACACGACCGAGAAACTCGACGAGCGAAACACATAGTTTTCCCAGTCGAGTTCCTTGTTCAGCTGTCAAAAAACTTGCCGAGCCAAATTTTCCCATTGCCCGTCGAGGAAATAGAGAACATGCTCTCTTGTTTGCCCGACGAGTTCCTCAACAGTACGTTTCGCGCGTCGGCGAAAAGTGTACACGGCAAGTGCTTCGTGAATACGTCTCCCATCGAGTTTCTTGCTGAATTCTGCCGAGGAAACTTGCCGAGCCAAATCGTGTGTACACAGGACTGTTTTTCATGACATGAAAAGTGTGCATCCCCCGCCCTCCCGAACTTTCCTGTCCCAGTGGGGCAGCGGGTGATGGTGGCAGGCGGCGAGGCATTTCAGTGTAAGAAAAGCGAGTATCCATTCGCTTTCCTAACACACACTGAGTGAACTGTGAGTGCCCAGCATGGCACCCACTGCTCACCTGTTTGGACACCTATTAGAGCCTTAAGGTGCTTCCAAAAAAATACCCTGTCACTGTAATTTAGGTGCCCAAGACCTGAAAAGGGGCCGGACACCTGAATTGGGGGTGGCAGCAGCGACCATAGATAGTCTCAGGCAATGGCTGAATCTAACTATGGTGATAGACAGGTGGCAGGAGAGAGGGGGCGGCGCCTGTGCGCCCTTTATGGACGCACCACCACTGGTCATACTTTAGATGACTAAAATAGTGTTGATTTAGTCGACAAAAATATTTCCGTCAACAGAATTAATTAACACATCCCATAAGAAAGTGAATCTTTACTTTTATTGTTCATTTCTGCCTGAACCCTGAGGAGCAAGCTGTAGTGGGCCACGATGATGGTGCAGGCCCCCGGCTATGTCACCCAGTGGTTCGCAGCATGCTGGATTTGCTGTGAGGGTGAGATTCATTTTGAAGATAACCTGCCAATGCAGGTAAGAGGTAAAAAAAAAACACCACAGGAGGGTTAGTATTGATTTGAAGTTTTGTAAATTGAGGGGCCACTCACACTTCTCCATTCCTGTAAATATGAGTTGTGGTAAAGCAGTCCATTCCATTCAGAACTTGCTGCCAGCACATTGGAACAGACACTGTGCACCACCAAGCATGGCAAGCATGGCAAGCATGGCAAGGCTTTACAATGCAATCTGGTGCACTACAATGCATGCACAATGGAGCTCCGTTGCATTTTTTGTTGCATTGTGGTGCTCTTTAAAATGTTAGATCAATGCACTGAATCCCAATGGGGGTGTTTCTGCCCTGAGACTTAAGTTGACAATATTTACCACTTAACAGCAATGCAAATAAGCAGCGCGTGAGTTCCCAACGGTCACGTGACCGCAGCAATGCTGGGAGAAGGAGAATGTTTTCATTGCACAGGTCAATGATTTTCAGGGAAAGTGAACTTTTACTGTTTCATTTCCTTTGACCAAAAAAAAAAAAACGATTGAAAAAATAGTTTACAGAAGGAAGCATTATAATTAAAATAAGCACCCCGTTTCCATATGAAAACAAAAGGATCGCACTTCTACTTGTGCCAGGTGTGGCCTGCTTTATATAGTACACAATGATTAACTTTATCGTGGAGCCCAGCGATCAGCAATGAAAGCGACAAAACTGAACTCAAAGTGTAAGGAGAAGGTGTTTTATCTACAGGTCTTCTTTGCT
The DNA here is from genome assembly GCA_029574335.1 of Rana kukunoris. Lineage (NCBI taxonomy): Eukaryota > Metazoa > Chordata > Amphibia > Anura > Ranidae > Rana > Rana kukunoris. The sequence goes on along the minus strand of CM056052.1, from coordinate 520,172,949 downwards.
GATACAAAATTAGCGAGAATTACAATTAGTGATAAGCAGAGTTATGAGTTTTTATAGCTTCAAACTTTCATCCAAAAATTGGAAAATTTTAATGTGGAGTGCCAATTGAACAAAACCAACAAAACAACCAAGTACATACCAAATGCATACAATGTCTACACACATTTTCACTGTTAAAACTTTTAATTTTTTTTTTATATAATATACATATGAATTATATTTTAATAAATATCTCATATTCAGGTTTTCTGCCATCCCTCAAATATTAAACATTGACACCCTATGGCAGGGGGTCTCCAAACTTTCTAAACAAGGGACCAGTTTACCATCTTTCAGGCCCCATACACACGATCGGACATATCCGATGAAAACGGTCCGCGGACCATTTCCATCGGATATGTCCGATCGGGAGTTTGATCCGATGGCGTGTACACACCATCGGATCAAATTCCCCGCCGCCGGACGGCGCGGTGACGCGGCGGTGACGTTGACGCCGCCGCGTCACCGCCACGTCACCGCACCAGGAAGTAAAACACTTCCGCGCATGCGCCGAATCCATTCGGCGGCGGCGTGGCGGCGGTGGGGGACGACATGTCTGCTGGTAAGTGTACTAACCAGCAGACATGTCGGGCGGACAGATTCCACCGGATGGATTTCAAAGCATGCTTTGAAATCTGTCGGGTGGAGAAATCTGTCCGCTAGCCCATACACACGAGCGGAGATGTCTGCTGAAACAGTCCATCGGACCGTTTTCAGCGGACATATCCCCTCGTGTGTACGCGGCCTCAGACTTTAGGGGGGCTGGACTGTGGCCAGGTTGGAGTAGAAAATGTCCCAGTATCAGTGGGAGAAAACAATGCCACATCTTTAATGTGAGGATAAATACACCATCATTGGTGGTAGTGGAAGGAATAGTGCCCCATCATTAGTGTTGATAGGAGGAATAGTGTGACATCATTGGTATCAGTGGGAGGAATAGTGTCCCATCATTGGTGTCAGTGGGAGTAATTGTGCCCCATCATTGGTGTCTTTGGGAGGAATATTGTCCCATCATTGGTGTCAGTGGGAGGAATTGTGCCCCATCATTGGTGTTGATGGGAGGAATAGTGCCACATCATTGGTATCGGTGGGAGGAATAGTGTCCTATCATTGGTGTCAGTGGAAGGATTGTGCCACACCATTGGTGTTGGTGGGAGGAATAGCGCCCCATCATTGGTGTCGGTGGGAAGAAAACAGCTTCTTAGCATACACACGCTCAAGTTTCTCATCGGAAACCAGCCCGACGAGGAACTCGATGAGCCAAATTCGACTCCCATGGAGAAAAAAGAGAACATGCTCTCTTTTTGGCTCGTTGAGTTCCTCGACAGTTTCCTCGATGAAAAACGTACACACGACCGGTTTCCTCGGCAAAACACGTCTCCCAACAAGTTTCTTGCTGGATTCTGCCGAGTAAACTGCTCGTGTGTATGGGGTCTCAGAGTAACATATGCAGTGCTGGTGTTTCTGAAGCAGGACAGTCTGACTCCTATCTAAATCTCTCCCTGAGAGCAGCAGCAGCCTTTCCCTAACCTAACTAAAGCAGAGTGAAGAGTGACGAGCTGCGCTGTGTGCCTCTAGCTTATATAGAGGCTGGGTCACATGCTGCACTGGCCAATCACAGCCATGTCATTAGTAGGCATGGCTGTGATTGCTTCTAGGTCACACGAGTAAAACAAATGGCAATTGGCTGCCGTGCAGCAAGCCATTACATTGCCGAACTCCGAACCCGAACCCGAACCTGAACTTTCAGCAAATTATTTAGGTTCGGGTTTGGGTCCAAAAAAATTAAAAAGTTTGGTACGAACCCGAAACATACAGTTCGGGTTCGCTCAACCCTAACCATTATAGCAGACAAACCTCAGAATCCAGACAAGGAAGTAGTCAGCAATTATAAAATGTTGTTGGATTTTAATATCCAACATAAGAAATTCGAGAGAATTGTGGCTAAACATTGACCAATTCTGAAAGGTGATGGAATTTTAGACCCGGTCTTTCCTGACCGCCCACAGTTCATTTACAGCAGGGGTCTCCAAACTGTGGCCCGAGGGCCAAATGTGGCCCGTTGCTAGCCTTTATCCGGCCCTTGGGGCAAAATTCCTCCCACTGATAGAAGGCACTATTCCTCCCACTATAAATTCCACTGATTCCATTGATAGGATACTGCCCTGCTTACTAATAGGGGGAATACTTCTCCTATTGACCACCAAACCTGAGGCCATATTTATTCTCACTGATGCTGGATGCCTATGACATTTCCTGCCCCTGCTGGCCACAATCCGGCCCTCCTAAAGTCTGAAGGACAATAAAGTGGCCCTTTGTTTGAAAAGTTTGGAGACCCGTGATTTACAGGAAGGCTCCCTCTTTAAGGGATTGTCTAGCCCCTGGTGTTGTAGACCCACCAATCTTAGCTCAGCCTAAACTTTTAAATTTTTTGTCTGGCTTTTATGGTTGTGGCCACTGTGCGACTTGCAAGCATGTTAAAGATAATATTAAAAAACGGAAATCATTTTATTCCACAGTCACGCAGACGGAATATCCTATTAAACAGTTAATCACGTGTACTACAGTAGGTGTAGTGTGCATGCTTGAATGCGAATGTGGCCTCCAATATGTGGGGCGCACCTCTTGTGCACTCCATGTAAGGGTAGGTGAGCACATTAGCAACATAAAGAGAGGAATAAAAACTCATAGTGTCTCCAAACATTTTAGGAATCACCACCAACGAAACCCTAAAGGCCTGAAATTTTGGGGGATTGAAAAAATTTCCAAGCACTGGCTAGGTTTACATTACATTTGACAATTGAGTCATCGTGAATCCTATTGGATTTACGAGACCAAGGTCTCCTCGCCAGCAGGCTTAAATGTTGAGTTTGACCTGAATTGTTTCACTTCGAATAGGTAATTGTATGCCAATGTTAGTTTTATTATTTAGATTTGGTGGACTTTTAGATCTAAATAATGAAGTTATATGTATAAATTTCTTTGTGATTTGAAGAGGTGATCGCTGATGACGTCATTTTCCATATATATTTCAAATATGTGTTTTTTTATATATATTTTTTATATTTATATTTCTTTCTCTATAGGGTAGGTATAGAGAATTTTTCTCCCCTTTTTTTGCGAATTATGTTTTGTGGAAAATGTTTCTTGTGAAAACTCCCTTATGAAAGGATGTTTGCATTGGACATGCATCATTGTATGTCATAGAGTTAGACTTCTTTTTTTTCCCTATAATTTCGCATTTTGTATATTTTATTAATATAATTTATTTATATATAATCTGTTTATATATATATATATATATATATATATATATATATATATGCATATATATATATAAAAATGTAAAACTGATCTTTTCCATCCAGTCAGTGGCCAGATTGGTTGATTTTTTGATCTTTTATTAAAAAATGTTTTTACTTTGAGCGGCTGATAATCATTGTCTGTTTGTTAGCAGCTGTGGTATGAGACATGGGCTCTATTGGGCTGCGTATGTCGGCGGGTCCGACTGATTGGTTTATGGTGGTTGTCATGACATCGCCTTGGTACGCTATATATTCTTTTGACAGTGGGACGTCTACATTATCTCTTTGCCCTACGCTGAGGAAGTCCCGCCCACGGGATGTAACGCGTACGAGGGGGAGGAGTTGCGCGTGATGTCACCCGCGATCGCCGCTTCATGCTGTCTGTTGTACACGCTTGTCAGCGTTTTATGCTTGTGAGCCTCTTACTCGGCTGTGAGTGCTGTAACATGTGAGTGTACTTTTACTTGTTTTAAATAAATGCTTTTTTGCTACTGAGAGCATTAGATCTCTCTCAATTTTTTCGTATGTCCATCATTGCTTGCATTCCATGGACCCTTGATTATCATCTGGAGTTGCCAAGTAATCTTCTGACCATTATCAGGACCTGTGATTGTATACCATGCCCTGTGACCTCTTGTAGGTCGAATGAATGAGGTGAGAGGCCATCTTTTCATCTTGGTGGAGGATCTCTTTCTGGTCACCTGCTCTGAACCTGCACCATTTAACCACTTTAGCCCCGGACCATATTGCTGTCCAAAGACCAGAGCACTTTTTATGATTCGGCACTGCGTCGCTTTAACTGACAATTGCGCAGTCGTGCGACGTGGCTCCCAAACAAAATTGGCGTCCTTTTTTTTCCCACAAATAGAGCTTTCTTTTGGTGGTATTTGATTATCTCTGTGGTTTTTATTTTTTGTGCTATGAACAAAAATAGAGCGACTATTTTGAAAAAAAATGCAATATTTTTAACTTTTTTCTGTAATAAATATCCCCCAAAAATATATAAAAAAAGTTTTTTTCCTCAGTTTAGGCCGATAAGTATTCTTCTACATATTTTTCGTAAAAAAAAATCGCAATTAGCATTTATTGATTAGTTTGCGCAAAAGTTATAGCGTTTACAAAATATGGGGTAGTTTTATGGCATTTTTATTATTTTTTTTTTTTTTACTAGTAATGGCGGCGATCAGTGTTTTTATTCAGTACTGGCGGACACTTCGGACACTTTTGACAAATTTTTTGGGACCATTGGCATTTTTTTAGCGATCAATGCTATAAAAATGCATTGTATTACTATAAAAATGCCATTGGCAGTGAAGGGGTTAACACTAGGGGGCAGGGAAGGGGTTAAGTGTGTTCCTGGGTGTGTTCTAACTGTATGGGGGGGTGGACTCACTAGGGGAAATCACTGATCTTCCGTTCATACATTGTATAAACAGAAAGTCAGCGTTTCCCCCGCTGACAGGAACAGGAGCTATGTGTTTACACACATAGCTCTCGTTCCCCGCTCTGTAACGAGCAATCGCGGGTGCCCGTGCACGCGCCCCTAGTGGCCGTCGAAAGTGCCGACGTAGAATGACGGGCTCTCGCCCAGGTGAGCCGACCTGCCGTCGTAGAATGACGGCGGCTGGTCGGCAAGTGGTTAATGAAATTAATTTATTTAATTTTTGTTTCTTACTTTAATATTTGTTGCGCTGCACTGTTTTTCACTTTATCAGGCATAGTAATGGTCAGTTAAAGAAGTGATACCGCTGCAGCTAATTGTAACGCAGTAATGTAGTGGTTTCTAAACAAAGTGTTGCACTATAATAATCATAACAAATCAAAATGGAAAGGACAATGAAAGCAGTCCCAAATAGTTGATGGTGAAGATATCATGCAGCTACTGATTATAAGTGAGTCACATCACAATCCCTTAACCACAAAGGCCCAACAGAGGGACATGAGGGAGTGAGGGGGCCAACAGCACGGACAAAATGCACTCCTACCACAGGCGTATTGGCACACCACCGGGAGCCGGGCTGAGACACCAAACTCAATTCACATGGCCGAGACCGGGATAACCCTTGGCTCAGAGGTGGCAGCGCAGCCATCACGTGAGCCACCACAGCTGCAACTGATTTAAGTGAGTCCATCTTTAACCACCCACCATGCACTACCATATGGTACAGGTAAAGCATCCCTTTAAACCACATTAGGTATAATCTTTTGAAGAATGAGGGTACCGCCTTAGGGTGTGCTTCCCATGGACATCCTAAGGGCTCCCAAACATGTAATATGAAAATGAAGAAGCACTGGATAGTGTAAAACCTCAAAACATAAAAGAAACTTTGCAACTGTCAACTCTCAGCCTTTCCTTCTCTGTGCTCAGGTTGCTCAGCTGTCAGTTAGTTTTCCTGTTAAAGACTTGCCTGGCTGACATCCCTTCTGGTTCCTGATCATATCTGCTGCCTCTGATTACACTGATCTCTGGCTTCCTGATTTCCTTGCTTGTTCTGACTATCCAATTGGCTACTGGACCCTGGCTATGTTTTGACCATGTTTACCAGTTGTACCATTTTTACCATTTTATTAAAAGGTGTGATTTTTTACTGCATTTTCTGTCTCCGTCTGTTTCATGGTTCCGGACAGCAACACATTCACAAAAAAAATATTTTCTATAGACACACAAAATAGCTAATTGCTCAGATTAAAGTCAAATATGATAGAGAAGCAGCAGGTTGCTCAGCTTATCTCTTTGTCACTCTGCTCCCTCTACCTATCAGCATGTTCCTTATTCACACAATAGCACTGCAGCACAACTAAGGCTAAGGTAACATCTGCAGTTCCGCACCTGTTCCCGCAGCCGCAACCAAGCACACAGAAAAACACAGGAAATGTGTGCCATTAATCCTAATTGCATGCCACCAGTGGCGGCCTGTCAATAGAGGATGCACATGTGCCGCATCCCCTATCCATTTTTCCGGCCCCATATATCATTGGCCAAGAATTCCAATGTGGCAGGTATTTTTTAGAAGCACCTGATTAGAGCCAGAGGCTTAAAAATGGGTGGCCACGGGGGGGCGTGGCTGCCGAGCTCCTGTATGGCAGTCTGACCTGTGAGCTCCGTGCCAGAAGTAGGAAAAACAACGAACCGAGGCACCTCCGGCTGCTCTAACTCTCCCGACCTGGTCTGCGGGACTGTCTGGCATTCCGGGATGGCGTGCAAACGGAAGAACTCCCCGCAGGTAAAGAAGCTTTCACACTTCTTTCCCCCGACGCCTCACGGCCTGGTCCAAGATGGCACGGATGGCGCCTCGTCGTCCTCCTCCAGCGGCTCCAGCTCGGCCCCGACGAGCCCTAACATACAGCCGTGAGCGCCCCATGAGTCCCCAGAGGCTTCCACCCCTCTGGTGCGCAGCCCAGCTAAATCTAAGCCGCGGTTGTCCCCAGAGTGCTCCAGCGGGAAGATGGTAGTGACACAGGACTCTCTGAACGACACGAGGGAGCTTGCGGAGGCCATTAACTCCTTCCCCGCCACAGACAAACCTCTCTCAGACACCATGTTGAAGGACATGTTGGTGTCCCTCCGCAGCTCCCTACACGCTGACATGATGGAGTGCATGAGGGGGTTCAAGGCTGATGTTCATGAGCTGGGGGATAGAGTTAATCAAAAATACACAAACGGTCACTGGCGCTAGGAGGGATATAGGCCGGTCAATGAGGCAAAAACAAACCCTATAGTGATTACTGTAGAGGGTATCATATAGACAGTTCAGTGCAGCGGGAATGACGGTACCCAGAAGTACCCAACACAAGTAATATACACAAAACAAGTCCGCGCTCTTAAATGTCTGTAAAATATATATAAAATATATAAGCCCAATGTTGTTGGGATAAAAGAAAATAATCATATAAATATAGAGAGAAAAGAATCCATTTATTGCAGATCCACTTCTAAAGACAAGGGAGAAACAGTCCATATAGGATAATATACAGGGCTGTAGAATAGTAAGCAATGTGCACAAACAGTTTCACCAGCAGACACCAGCAATTCATGGGGTTAAACCTCAAAGGTTCCATGCACAGGCCATCATGAGGACAAAAACATACGCTGACAGTACCTTGATGGTAGATGGTATAAAGTGGTACACAGAGAGCCGCCGTCAGATCTTAGGGTGAGGACCTGACATCAAACAGTCCACAATGCTGGAGTGTCACCACGAAGAGAAGGGGACGGTGCCATCCGACGGGACCATCCGACGGGTCTTACAGCCGGAAATGCGGCGCAGTAAGCTCTGCGGGGACACACGCTCTTTCCGTCCGATAGCGTGGACGTCACACGTCTGAGACGCCACTTCACGTTCAGACCAGTGGAGCTGAAGTATCCTGGACGCCCTCTGGTGGAAAATCCAAAAATGGCATGTGACTAGTATAGGATGGTGGAAGCTGTTAGCAAAAAAGACAGGATATAGTCTATCTTCTTTTAAAATGTGTGTAATAAAATCCAATAAATAAGGGGATCAGGGGGGTCTTGACGACGCGTTTCGCGCTTCCAGGCGCTTTTTCAAAGTCAAGGGTATAGGGCTTATTGCCAGGATTAAATAGTCTAAAATAAGGGGAGGGATAATGGTGAGGGGAAGGGGAAATGGAAAAAAATGGGCATGTCCACAGAACCGAAAGGTTTAACCCCTTACAGGGACTGAAACACCAGAAACACAACACACATGAATATATATGTTAAGAAAAAAAAAAAGCCTGCCACCTACTGCAGTATTAGGAGTATGAAATAAAATAAAATAATTTTCTAAATATACCCACAAATATTTAAAATTAAAACTTAGTCGTTAGATCAAAATGCTAGTTTCAATTTCTTCGTTTAACCCCTTGGGAGCCAATAAATTGAGCATAAAAATCCAGAAGACTTCTCTTCTGCAAATAAGGGAAAATCTCTCATTATTAGTAAGGGTGCCTTTCGGGATGTGTTCAATCACAAACACTTCTAGATCTTTAAAATTTTTGTTATGACAGTAATTAAAATGGCGTGGCACACTATGTTCAGTGCACTGAAAAAAAAAAAAAAACATATGTTAAAAAAACACTTAAAAGCCTGCCACCTACTGGAGTATTAGGAGTATGAAATAAAATAAAATAATTTTCTAAATATACCCACAAATATTTAAAATTAAAACTTAGTCGTTAGATCAAAAAGTGCACTGAACATAGTGTGCCACGCCATTTTAATTACTGTCATAACAAAAATTTTAAAGATCTAGAAGTGTTTGTGATTGGACAGGCACCCTTACTAATAATGAGAGATTTTCCCTTCTTTGCAGAAGAGAAGTCTTCTGGATGTTTATGCTCAATTCATTGGCTCCCAAGGGGTTAAACGAAGAAATTGAAACTAGCATTTTGATCTAACGACTAAGTTTTAATTTTAAATATTTGTGGGTATATTTAGAAAATTATTTTATTTTATTTCATACTCCTAATACTCCAGTAGGTGGCAGGCTTTTTAGTGTTTTTTTAACATATGTTTTTTTTTTTTCTTAACATATATATTCATGTGTGTTGTGTTTCTGGTGTTTCAGTCCCTGTAAGGGGTTAAACCTTTCGGTTCTGTGGACATGCCCATTTTTTTCCATTTCCCCTTCCCCTCACCATTATCCCTCCCCTTATTTTAGACTATTTAATCCTGGCAATAAGCCCTATACCCTTGACTTTGAAAAAGCGCCTGGAAGCGCGAAACGCGTTGTCAAGACCCCCCTGATCCCCTTATTTATTGGATTTTATTACACACCTTTTAAAAGAAGATAGACTATATCCTGTCATTTTTGCTAACAGCTTCCACCATCCTATACTAGTCACATGCCATTTTTGGATTTTCCACCAGAGGGCGTCCAGGATACTTCAGCTCCACTGGTCTGAACGTGAAGTGGCGTCTCAGACGTGTGACGTCCACGCTATCGGACGGAAAGAGCGTGTGTCCCCGCAGAGCTTACTGCGCCGCATTTCCGGGTTTGAAAGACCCGTCGGATGGCACCGTCCCCTTCTCTTCGTGGTGACACTCCAGCATTGTGGACTGTTTGATGTCAGGTCCTCACCCTAAGATCTGACGGCGGCTCTCTGTGTACCACTTTATACCATCTACCATCAAGGTACTGTCAGCGTGTGTTTTTGTCCTCATGATGGCCTGTGCATGGAACCTTTGAGGTTTAACCCCATGAATTGCTGGTGTCTGCTGGTGGAACTGTTTGTGCACATTGCTTACTACTCTACAGCCCTGTATATTATCCTATATGGACTGTTTTTCCCTTGTTTTTAGAAGTGGATCTGCAATAAATGGATTCTTATCTCTCTATATTTATATGATTATTTTCTTTTATCCCAACAACATTGGGCTTATATATTTTATATATATTTTACAGACATTTAAGAGCGCGGACTTGTTTTGTGTATATTACTTGGATAGAGTTAATCAGTTAATCATGTTGAGCAGAAAATGGGGGAGTTTGCCTCCTCCTACAATTCTCTTGTGGATGCACATAACGATCAAGCGGATGAACTGTCATGGCTAAAGGCAAAAATCTCTGACTTGGAGGACAGATCCAGGAGGAATAATGTAAAGATCCGTGGAGTTCCTGAATCTGTCCTCCCTCAGCAGCTGCAGCAGTTTGCCCAGGACCTTATGAAATCATATGTTCCTGATCTGTCGGATGCGGATTTGGCTATTGATAGAATACACCGTCTCCCTAAACCATCGCATCTGCCTGGCAGCATCCCCAGGGATGTTCTGATGCGGGTGCACTTCTTTCAAATTAAGGAGCGTTTTATGGTGTCCTTCAGAAAAAATAAGAACCCACCCGCTCTGTATTCTTCAATCCAGATCTACGCTGATCTATCTCAATTTATGATGCAGAGGCGTAGGTCCTTGCTCCCAGTCACTAAGGCCTTACGTAACCACAAAATAATTTATAGATGGGGCTACCCGGCCAAGCTCACTATTACCCGTGACGACTGTACCTCAGCGATTAACACCCTGGAAGAAGGCCTTGCTCTGTTGCGGTCCTGGAACATTCTGCCTGAACGTGTTGAGGAGAACTCCCCTTCGGCTACTAAACTCAATGCCCAGGACTCCTGGAGTGTGGTGTCCCGCAAGAAGAAAGGCAAAAAGCCCAAATCCTAAAGGCCTTGGATACTAAGCATTGTTAAGCTACCAGTTACCTACTGAATATACTGTTTTCCCCTCCTTGTTCAATGAGCAGTACTTCTGCTCCCAGAATCATTTTTGAGTCTCCCTTTTTATTAGGTCTGTTGGCTCTAATTGAGCTGTTCTGTTATCTGACTGTTGTTCTTTATTTTGGAGTATTGCTTTTTTTTTTGTTGTTTTATTTTTATTTTCGTCTTTTCCTTTGTTCTTTTCCCCCTGTCAAGAGATGGACTCCGCCTCCTTAGCCAGGCCATTGCGAGAATGCTGCTCCCGAAAACAACGCCTTGGATTTCATCCGGATTACATTGGCATCTTGTTCCTGAGGTACTATATCTCCTTTTCTCCCTTCTCCCATGGTGCTCAATATTGTCTCCTTTAATGTCCATGGACTGAACCACCCAGCTAAAATATTGGCGTTATGGAGGGAGGCCCAGAAGTTGCGGGTGGACATTGTATGTGTGCAGAAGTCTCACTTTCTGTCCTCCTACCCCCCCTACTTCAAGCAAAGGAACTACCCCCACATGTTTTTTGCTTCTGCCCCGAATAAGAAACACAGAGGAGTTGCTACGATAATCAGGGACTCAGTGGCATTCAAACTTGGGGTAGTCATAACTGATCCAGCTGGTAGCTATGTCATTCTGGTAGGGGAATTCAACAACCGCACTTATACAATTGTTAATCTGTATGCCCCCAACTCTAACCAGGTCAAATTTGTTAACAAGTTGTTTAAGAAACTATCAGATGTTAAAAAGGGTGATGTTATTATATGTGGCGACTATAACATGACAGTTGATTGCAGTGTTGACACTACCTCTAAGTCTAAACGTTCCTTTCCCTCATTGCATCCTACCCTTCTCAGAGAGAATTACTATGACGTCTGGAGGTGTCAGCACTTCAATGAGCGCGACTATACTTTTCATTTGTCCAGGCATAATATTTATTCCCGCATTGATATGATACTTGTTGATAGTTCTCTGCTCCGGGCGGTCTCCTCCTCCACCATCCATGATATATCGTGGTCGGACCATGCGCATGTTTCCATCACTGGAGGAGGGGGTGACCCCCGGCCCAGCGTATCTATGGAGGGCCAACACAGGATTGTTCCAATCCAAAGCCCATGTGGAGGCCATCTCTGGGCATCTGAGAGATTTTCTTAAGCTGAATGAGGGATCGGTCTCTGATCCGATGGTATTATGGTGCGCTCAAATGGCCTACATAAGGGGCATTCTATTGCAACTTAGCTTGAGGCTAAAACGCCAGAGAAATTTACGATTGGATTGTCTCCTGCAGGATATTAGATCTCTGGAGCTTCAAAACAAGTCCTCGCCTAGTTTAGACCTGTCAAATAAATGACCCGCTGTACCCTTAGGCGCTTACTTTTAGAAACTCATGGCAAATTTGTTAATGCCCTAAATTTGTCACACTATTCCTCTGGTAATAAGGCGGGTACGTTTCTGGCGCGTCGCCTGAAGGACCAGAGGACCCGTATGAAAATCCCTTTTATCCGCAGTTCTGTCAATGATGGCAAAATATATGATCCGAGAGGTATTGCTGATAATTTGGCGGATTATTACTCGTCCTTATACAATATTAACGAGGATGGCAGCACCCCTCAGCCCTCTGATAGTGACATACAGAACTTTTTGGCTGATCTCGCTCTCCCTACCCTGTCACCGTCGCAATTACAAGCTTTGAACGCTCCCTTCACGGAGTTGGAAGTTTCAAAGGTAATTTCCAAGATGCCCCTGGGCAAGTCCCCTGGCCCCGACGGGTTACCAAACGACTATTATAGAACATTTGGGGATATTCTTGCCCCTACGTTACATTCGGTGTTCTCACAAGCTATGAGTTCTGCATGCTTCCCCCCTGAGATGCTAAAAACTTATATAGTAACTATCCCCAAACCTGGCAAATCCCCGGATGTTCCCGCTAACTTTCGCCCCATCTCACTTTTAAATTCTGATGTTAAACTTTATGCCAAAATTCTCGCCCATAGACTTTTACATATTTTGCCATCGTTGATTAGCCCAGATCAATCCGGTTTCACCATTGGTAGGCAGGCTTCTGACGCTACCCGTAGGATCATAGGAGTGGTGCAGCATGCCTGGGCCTCTCGGACGCCTTCTCTGCTCCTCTCTTTGGATGCGGAGAAGGCGTTCGACAGGGTCCATTGGGGGTACATGTCCCACACCCTCTCCAAATTTGGTTTTCAGGGGCCTATTCTATCGCCTTATATTCTCACCCCTCGGCCCAAGTCTACACCTTTAATTGCCTCTCTAGACCTTTCCTTATTTCTAACGAGACACGCCAGGGGTGTCCCCTTTCTCCCTCGATCTTCAATCTCTTGATTGAACCATTAGCGGAAAAAATTAGAGCCCACCCTCTAGTCTCTGGGTTCTCGGTCCATGGTACTTCCCACAAGATTAATCTGTTTGCAGATGATATCATTCTGTCCCTAACATCCCCGATAAAGTCGCTCCCTTATGTCCAGCAAGTATTACAGTCCTTTAGTATGGTTTCATATTATAAAGTTAATTGTTCTAAGTCGGTCATATTGCCCATTCATCTCTCTCCCTCTGATCAGGCTTACTTAGAAGGGGCCTTCCCCTATGCATGGGCTCACAAGAGTATCTCCTATTTGGGCCTGCAGATCACAGCAGATCCCTCTGGTTTAGCTGATGTTAACTATTCTGTATTGATAGATAAACTCTCCAAGGAGGCCACTCGCTTGGCTAAGATAGAGCTTTCCTGGTCTGTTCGCCTTGCTTCCTTTAAGATGCTGTTATTACCTCAGATTATATATGTTTTTCGTACACTTCCCGTTCCCATTAAATCCTCTCACGTGAAATCCTTAAACTCTATGCTGAGGACCTATGTCTGGAACGCACGTAGACCCAGATGCTCCAAGACTTTGCTAACTAGGCATAGGTCGGCAGGAGGTATGGGGTTCACAGACATACGGGATTACTACCGTGCATCCCTTTTGACTCAAATTAAGGTGTGGTTTGCTCAACCTATAGTGGTCCCACCAAAGATTTGTTGTCTCTGCTACTGCTGGACAGAATGAGTCCCTTTCCCTTACACCAGCTCCCCTTGTCCATCCAGGCATCCCTGGGGGCCTGGAGAGATTTGGACAGCATCTCTGACTATTCTAAAAATTGATCTTGTGGAATGGAGGAAAAAAGGTATCGCCCACATTTCTGATCTTTTATGAAGACGGCCGCCTTGCCTCTTTCAGGTCCCTCCAGTCCACCTATGATCTTAACCCTAAGGATATATACAAATTTCATCAAGTTTCTAATTTTCCTAAGTCGGCTAGAACCCACAGGGTACGCCTCCCGGACCAGGTATGGAAATTTTATTCTACCACATCCCCCCCTATTAAAGGGATTCCCCTTTTCTACAATCTCCTCCAGCACAAACGCACCTTTGTCAAATCCCGCCCGTTTTCGAAGTGGGAAGCTGACCTAGGCAGGTCCTTTACAATTTCGCATTGGCAAATAGCTCTCAACTCAGTTTACAAGGCTTCTAAATGCACTAACCACTGGGAACTTGTCCAGAAGATCTCCCTGAGATGGTATTATACTCCTTACAAGCAGCGCTGTATCCTGGCCTAGGCCAACAAGGCCCAGGCCTAGGGCAGCACTCTGCAGGGGGGCAGCATGGAAAGGGTCACCGCCGGCTTGTGCTACACTGTTGGTGTAGTGCCAGTCTTATGGGCCAGAGCCCCCATAAAGCATCTGCACTGCTTCCGGTATGCGGGCAGTTGGCATTTCGCAAATGTGTGTGGGGAGGGGGGGTGGCACTGCTTCTAATTTTGACTGTCCTATCATCCTGAACCACAAACCTTCCTCACTGTGCTATGTTTTCTTCTGCACCATTGGCATGGTTATATGTTCTTAGTCCTCTCCATAAAATTATCAGAAATTTGTGCTTAACCACTTCCCGCCCGGCCAATAGCCGATTTACGGCAGGGAAGTGGTTATGAAATCGTGACTAGACGTTCTCAAACGTCTAGCACGATTTCATGCCGCACGCGCCCGCCGCGCTTCGGGCGCGCAGCGCGGCGATATGCGGGGTGTCAGTCTGACACCCTGCACCTCCGATCTCGGTAACGAGTCTCCGCGGCGGAGCCTCGTTAACGTGATCAGGTGTCCAATCACGGCTGATCACGATGTAAACAGGAAGAGCCACCGACGGCTCTTCCTCACTCGCGTCTGACAGACGCGAGTACAGGAGAGCCGATCAGCGGCTCTCCTGACCGCGCTGATTGTTTTATCAGCGCAGCCCCCCCTCGATCGGCCACACTAGACCACAGAAAAAAAAAAAAATACTGACAATGACAAAAAAAAAAAGGGGTGCAGTGATGCCAATCAGTGCCCACACATGGCACTGATTGGCAACATTGATCCATCAGTGCCACCCCTCAGTGATCATCAGTGCCAGTGTCTGTCAGTGCCACCCCACAGTGCCAATCCATGCCCAGTGCCCACTACAGTGCCCATGTGCCGCCTATCAGTGCCCACTGGTGCCGCCTATCAGTGCCCACTGTGCCGCAAGTGCCCACCGTGTCCGCCTATCAGTGCACCTGTGCCGCCTATGAGTGCCAGTGCTGCCTATGAGTGCCCAGTGCTGAAGTGCCCAGTGCGCCCATGAGGTGGCCCATCAGTGCCCATTGGCCCAATTGGGTGCGGGCCGCCTAAGGTGCCCATCAGTGCCACCATCGTGCCCATGGTATCATTTACATTAACAGGATTCAGTGGTTAAAGTAGAAAAAAATAAAAACTATAGGACAATTGCACAAATTTTTTTTTTTAAGTGCATGGAAGTTTGGATAGAGTAATAGGGAGGGTTATAGCCCCTGTCAGTTTATTTTTTACCATCCCTGTCCCATTGCAAAGATTTCCCTTCACTTCCTGCCCCATAGCCAAACAGGAAGTGAGAGGAAATCTATGCAAATTAAGGCAATCCATTGACCCCAGGCCCTCAGAACTAGTGTCCCCACTCAAAAAGGGGACGGTCTCAAACAAAAAGGGTGTGGCCTTGATAGGAAGGGGTGGGTCATATTTAAATTGGGGGGGGGGTGCACGAGTTTAGTCAGGCCTAGGGCAGCACAAAACCTAAATACACCCCTGCTTACAAGATATCTAAATTCTCTAACGATAGTTCTTCTCTGTGCTGGAGGGGCTGTGGGGAAGTGGGCAATCTTATGCACATCCTTTGGAAGTGTAAACACCTTACTAGCTTCTGGCACAGTCTGTTTAGATGTATCTCCCTCATCACGGGGGTTCTCACCCGACTGGGGCCCGAATTGGCCCTGTTGAGTCTAAATATTGATTCCTTTCCCCCACAATTCCGGACGGTAGTTATGCATCTACTTTTGGCAGCTAGATCGCTTATTACACGTAATTGGAAGTATAATGTAGTGCCGAATCTCTCAGACGTACTCACCATTACACGTAACAACTACATTTATGAATCTTTATTGGCTTCCAAGGCTGGACAGAGGAAGAGGTTTGATAAAAGTTGGCAGATTTGGACTGAGTGGGACAAGGAATGAATTTGCTCTGATTACATAATCTATTGATGATTACTTTGCTGTTCAGTAGGCGTTCTCGACACATCTTGCTGAAAGTTGTTCTGACTCTCTCATTTTATAGCAAGTGTTCCATCTCTCCCCCACCCTCTTTTTAGTTTAGTTTAGTCTTCTGTATTTTATTTTGGTCCCTTTACTATAAAATCTGTTTATTATTGATCGACTTTAAGTCATGCTGTGTTACCACTGTTCAGTGTTTGTGTCCGGAACCACTGAGATTATTGTGAAACTACCTGAGGGACACTTTTTAGCTTGCTTTGTCTAGTATGCTCAGCGGTCTCCCTCTTGTTTTGGTGTTATGCCGCGTACACACGGTCGTTTTTTGCGATGAAAAAAAACGACGTTTTTTAAAACGTCATTTAAATTGATCGTGTGTGGGCAAAACGTTGTTTTTTGTCTTAAAAAAAACGACCAAAAAAAAATTCCAACATGTTTGAATTTTTTGTGTCGTTTTTCAAAACGTCGTTTTTTGTTTCACAAAAAGTCACCGTGTGTAGCAAAAACGTCGTTCAAAACGACGTTTTTCAACCCGCGCATGCCCAGAAGCTAGTTATGAAGCGAGCTTCAATGGAAAAGAGTGGTGAACGTAACCTTGCTTTTTGTGAAAAAACGATGGTGTGTATGCAAAATTGTCTTTGAAAAATGACGTTTCAAAAACGTAATTTTTTGCTTCACAGAAAACGTAGTTTTTTTTTCATCACAAAAAACGACCGTGTGTACGCGGCATTAATGTATCGTTGTTAGTGTGGATCTGTATCCCTTTCACGCACTTGTACTCTTTAAATACATGTATGACTTATGTACCTTGACTGTATTGTACTGAAATTGTAAACTTTAATAAAAATTCAATATAAAAAAAAAAATGGGTGGCCACGGAGCGCAGAACATTGCGTTCCGAGCCCACCCAGTTGTGTGACCATATCTAATGAATTTTTGCAATTAGCACACTAAAGTTCCTCCCTGCCAATCAGGAGGTAGGTCTGTGAGACCTGTTTACTGATTGGCCAAAGCGTC
The DNA here is from genome assembly GCA_029574335.1 of Rana kukunoris. Taxonomy (NCBI): domain Eukaryota; kingdom Metazoa; phylum Chordata; class Amphibia; order Anura; family Ranidae; genus Rana; species Rana kukunoris. The sequence goes on along the minus strand of CM056052.1, from coordinate 520,155,809 downwards.
AGGCGATCCTATTGGAGACACAAGGCGGAGGAAGCTGGAGGACAGCGGAGCCGCCACAGCCGATGCCCACGCTCCAGGAGAGGACACCACACAAGCGGCTAAGTGCCTGTGAGGGGGTGCTGTGCCATGACACTGGGGGGGGGGGGGGGGTGTTGTTTATTTGCCGCCCCCCAAAGAAGAACCTACCAGCAGCTACTTTATGCCACACTGGGATTCACTCCAGCACTGAGAACTGCACTGCGCTGGCTTTGATTGGGCTGCCCTGTCTGTGCAAAATGCAGCTCATAGAGTCACATCAATTTGAACCTAATCTGATTGTCTCCTTGTGCAGCTTCCCCTCTCTCAGTCTGAGGTCTGCTGTTCTGGGGCGACCATAGGTTGCTATCAAGCCAAACCCAGGTACATACACTGCAAATATATTGATGTATTAATGAATGGACATCTGCATTCATTTTGTCTATTTGCCTGGAGATCCGACAATATAAAAAAAAGAATGCCAGGTGGGTAAATTCTTCAGCATCTACCAAATACTAATCTATCAGCTTAGAGAGGATGGACCCTTTAACTACCTATAAATCAGAGCAGGTTTCTCAGTAGAGTTTAAAGGATGATGGTAATTAAATGACCTGTGGCCCCTAATTATCAGGATCATGCACTTGGAAACTGGCACCCTGCACAGGGAAAGAAGTTTGGATCTCCTTCCATGTAACCTAATACATGGGAAAAAGCAGTAGCGCTGTTTAGTAGACAGGACCCTTCTAATGTGTTTAGTCATTAGTAATAAAGTCAGGACAATACTTTTGTTCTTTGTAATTAAAGAGAATGGTTACTTAGCTTTTCCACATCACAGAACAGAGAGAGGGAAGAGTTTTGTTTCAGCAAGGAATGAATTGACCAGGAAATGGAAGTCTGAGGATCAGTCAACCATTCACGGCCTGAACTCCGGAACATCTCTCCTCTATGTGTTCACAAGCTCAGCTCTTTATGAAATTCCCCATCTTTCTATACAGGTACGCCAATATTATGGTAACACGGCCCAGCGCATGAGAAATCAAATACATTTCGGGTATAAGCTTTTGGGTACGTTTTTCATTTCATTTTTATATTTTTGAATGTTTCTAACTATTACTTTTTATTATTTTCTTAGGCTCACACTAGGGCGACTTGTCATGCGACTTGTGACACATAAAGTCAAATGACAAGTCGAAATCCTTTTATTTTAATAGCACCTGTTCCAATCTATGTGACTAAAGTCACAGCGTCTTTAACCACTTGACCTATGGGAAATGTACCCCCCTTCATGACCAGACCATTTTTTGAAAAAATCACACTTCGTTATTTTAACTGACAATTGCGCGGTCGTTCGACACAGTACCCAAATAAAATGTCCTTTTTTCCCCCACAAAACAAATAGAGCTTTCTTTTGGGGGTAGTTGATCTCCTCTATGTTTTTTTTATTTATTTTTGCACTATAAACAAAAAAAGGCTGACCATTTTGAAAAAAAAAAAAAAAAAAAAATATATATATATATATATATATATATATATACATAGATATATATATCTATATATATATATATATATATATATATATATATCTATATATATATAGATATATATATATATATATAGATATATAGATATATATATATATATATATATATATATAGATAGAGATATATCTATCTATATATATATATATATAGATAGATAGATATATATATATTTACCTTCTGCTATAAAACCTATTCAATAAAACAAATCAAATTTAATTTCTTTATAAATTTATTTTTTTACTAGTAATGGCGGTGATCATCAACTTATAGCGGGGCTCATATATGGCAGCGGAAATTCTGACACTAACTGACACTTTTACACAATACTTTATTATTCCTAAAGGGAAATTGGGAAATTGATAACACTTTTGGGGGACCAGTGACATTACTACAGTGATCAATGTTAAAAAAAATATGCACTGTCAATGTACTAATTCCATACAGGGCCGTCTTTACCATAGGGTAAACAGGGGCAGCTGCCCAGGGCCCTGTCACTGTTGGGGGCCCAAAGCAATTTTTTTTTCTTAGGGGCCCGGAGGCCCCCAGGCCCCAGATGACAACCCCTCTTTTTTTATTTATTTTTAAATAAGAAAATATATTTATTTTATATATTTTTATTTTATTTTTTATTAAAGGGCCATTTTTTTTTTTTTTAGAGGTCTGGAGGTCCCCAGGGGCCCGTAGTTTTTAATATATATTTTTTTTATTTTATTTTTTATTAAAGGGCCCAGAGGATGGCAACCCCCCTTTTTTTGTAATTTATTTTTATAAAAAAAAAAATATATATTAAAGGGCCCATCAAGCAATGAAATACAGCACTGTCTGTCCATTCTGCTGTCTGCTGTGACTTATCTGCAGTTCCTGCACTGTCAAACTTGCTGCATTTTTAGACGTTTAGGTCACGCTTTTAAAAACACAGTGCGTTTGTGTGTGCAAGAACTGCAGGTAAGTAGCATGGTGCAAAAGCAGAATGGATTTCAAGGCAACTGTATTTTAAAAATGCTGAATGCACCTTTTTTCTGCAGGAAACAAAGGCATGGCAGCCCATTCAAATCAATAGGCTGCTGTGCCTGCACAAATGAGGGCTGCCAAAACACATACATGTGAACCAGCCGGGCCCAAATAAGCTGGAGGGGGGCCCAAAAAAAATGTTTGCCCAGGGCCCAAACCATATTAAAGACGGCCCTGATTCCATAAGATGACCAAAGGGTTAAATGTGTGCCTGATGTGTGCTTTACTAGTGCGGAGGAGGTGCTTTTACTCGGGGAAGACATAGATCCTAGCCCCTGCTTTGCAGATACACAGGATCCATGCCTTCCCTCCTGTCAGTACGGCAATCTGCCTTGTTTACATAGGCAGACCACCGTTCTGAAAAGTCCTGCAAGCAACATCTTTGGGGCTGTTTTGGAGTGCTGTATTTAGCACTCCCAAAACACCCTGCCAATTGGAGTGAATGGGTAGTGCTTCTGAAGCACCACAACACGAAAACACGAAAACACGAAAACACGAAACCCGCTTAAACTGTGCTAAAGCCCCTCTAATATAAGCATCGCTTTAGTGCTAACGCGGTCGCGGCCTCAGTGTGAAAGGGGTCCCTTGGCCCGTACACACTATAAGAAAATCTGACGAACATTTTTGTTCGAGGAACGATTGTATGATTTTCTGATAGTGTGTAGACAACTTTCGACAGCCGATTCTTACATCTCGAACGAAAATTTGGACGAATGCCAACATTTTTCTCGTACGGGAACAAACGAATGATTGTCGTTTAATGTGTGCCATTTTCATACAATTTTCATATGAGAAATATCAAATAAGAAAGACTGCGCATGATCAGAAACAACAAATAACAAAAAAAAAAAAAAAGCTTTTATCATACAAGAATTTTTTTTTATTATTTCTATCCTCGATTCTGACTTGCTGTGAAACATCCAGGAAAACCAGCCGATCATTCATCTGATTTTCTCATAGTGTGTACAGGCTTTAGTCAAGTGAAATGAAAATTGTTTAGTAAATCAGGGTGAAAGTATGGTGTTGCTTAATAAATTTACACAATGCTATTGGTGGAAGCAATAGAATACACTGTTTTTGGGTTAAACCACCCTTCTGATCTATTCTGTATGTCAGGGGATGGCAACCCGTGGCCAGCGGCCCGCACCCGGCCCACCACCGCTGAATGTCTGGCCTGTCAGCGTCCGTGATTAATTCACAGGCACCCAGCCCGTGGTCATTTTTGCCGCTGTCTTCTTTATTGGTCAGAGATGAGCGGCCGTTATCACAGGGCTAGATGGGGGCGAGAACTGCTGGAGTTTACGTTTTCATTAAACAGCAGGTGATTGGTTGCCGGGTGATCCTAGCAACCAATCCCCAGCCTGTTAATGTGAACAGTTAACTTCAGCAGTTCCCGCCCCCATCCAGCCCTGTGATATCGATCTCTCCTGCGTTGCTTGCTGCACAACGGTGTAAGGTAGGAGAGTTCTACCTACACAGTGTGTGTTTGTGGGGTGGGGGACAGAGGACACTACAGTGGGGGAGAGGGGTGCAGGGGACAGAGGACCCTACAGTTGGGGGGGGTGCAGGGGACAGAGGGCACTACAGTGGGAGTGGGGGGTGCAGGGGGCAGGGGACACTAAAGTGGGGGGAGGGGGGGAGGACACTACAGTGTGGGGTGGCAGGGGACAGGGGACACTACAGTGGGGGGTGCAAGGGACAGAGGATGCTACAGTGGGTGTGTGAAGGGGACAGAGGACACCACAGTGGGGGGTAAAGGGGACAGAGGACACTGCTATAGGGGAACAGAGGACACTGCAATAAGGGGGACCCTATTAAGGACCCTTTCTCATCTGGGGACAGGACCCCATCACCCCTGGGGACAGAAAAACCATCTCCCCTGTGGACAGGGACCCCATCACCCCTGGGGGCAGGGACTCCTTCTCACCTTGGGAAAGGGATCCCAGGGACCTCTTCTCTCCTGGGGATAGGGACCCCATCTCCCCTGGGGACGGGCCCCTATCTCTCTAAGTAGTGATGAGCGGAATACGCCATATTCGATTTCGCGATATTTCACGAATATATAGAAGAATATTTGCGAAATATTCGTTAATATCGAATATTCGTGATATTTTATAAAAAAAAAAATTTGCGAAATTTCGCTAATGTGAATGCAAAATTTCGCTAATGCGAATGCGAAATTGATTGCGAAATTCTCGTCAACAAGCGAAAATGGAGATCATTTTCCTGGATTACTAAACTAATATGCACTAAACACTAACTCTACTTACACAAACTTATATGACTAAACTAAAGCTAATTTTTTATTTATTTTTTTATACACAAAACACAGAAGGGCAGAGAAAGTATTCGTGAATATTCGTAATACGAATATTCGCATTGCGAATATTCGGCAACATAAAAGGATCGCCTCAGCTACTCAGCCCAGGGTCTCTAATCATACCAGCAATGCTTTTAGACGTCGATGGAGATCACTAGGATGTGATCTGTTTTAAAAATAAATAAAAAAAAAAAACGAATATTCGCAATAGCAAATATTCGCCGCGATATTCGATTTATTCGCGAATACTCGAATATGCAATATTCGTAACGAATATTCGCAATGCGAATATTCGTGAGCAACACTACTCCTAAGGGCAGGAACCCCATCTCCAGACAATGTTGGCTAGCATTGCTGGCGTCAGCCACCCTTGGGTGCCAAGATGAGCGAGGGGGGCAGTACAATCCGAATCCCCAACTACATACTACCCCAGAGTGAACTGGCTTTGTATTAGTGAAGCACCTCTAAGTGAGGTAAACCTGTACTGTTATTATTACTATGTTAGAATTATTATTATGTTCATTTAATAGCAGGTGAATGCGGCCCTGTGTGCATTCACATACATTGAATCCGGACCTTAAAGCGCATGGCCGATAAAAAAAAAAATATTAAAAGCCAGCAGCTACAAATACTGCAGCTGCTGACTTTTAATATTAGGACACTTACCTGTCCTGGAGTCCAGCCGCATCAGCAGCAGAGGACGAGCGTTCGCTCGTCTCTCTGCTGCTCCCCCCTCCATCCACGGTGAGGGAACCAGGAAGTGAAGCGCTCCGCTTCACTGCCTGGTTCCCTAAGGCACATGTGCGAGTCGCGCTGCGCCCACCGATTGGCTCCCGCTGTGTGCTGGGAGCCGAGTGTTCCCAGCACACAACGGGGAGGGCGACGGGAAGTGAAGGAAAACCCGTCTTTTGTCCGTGAATGCTGGGCCGAAAGTGGGTGCAAATACCTGTCTTTAGACAGGTAACTGCACCCCCTCCCCCCTGAAAGGCTTAAAATGTCACACCGGAGGGGGGGAGGGTTCCGATCAGCGGAACTTCACTTTAGGGTGGAGCTCCGCTTTAAATGGAAAAAGGTTGCTGACCCCTGCTGTAAGTGTTTGCGATAATTAGTGATGTGCAGACCTGGCTATAATAACATTAGGCTAGTGGTAGCCCTATAATGACAGGGTCACTTTTTAGGTAGTGAGAAAATTACTCAAATGTGTTCTCATCAAAATCAATCTATGTTTCCTTTATTTCCAATTTAAAATTAATTTAACTTAAGCAATTGATATGTATTAGAAGGACTGAGTAGTGTAGCCATTTGCTTTGCATTCATCCCTCCTCTTGGTTCTACAATGCCATATTTTCAATGCACACTTCATGGGCTGAATGACTGACGCTCCCTACTGCTGTTTAAGGTCTGCCTTTGCCTTTATTGTACCCGCTTGGAGGAGTTTGACCTTTTTTTTAATTACAAGAGGATTAGTTTCTCCCAGCTGAGGGGATTAGATGTCTTGAACAAAACCTTACACCTTCAAATACCAAGAACATGGTTCATTCATTGGAAATCCCATTTAGTATATTTACATATGAAAGTCTTCTGTAACATTTTATTCATATTGAAAGAGTGTTTCATGAGAGCCCGAAGACTAGAAGAAATTATAAAACTAAGCATAAACATTTAACTGAATAATATAAACGATTACTCTTATATTGGATGCCACCACTGAGTCCATGCACCTCCCCCACACTGCTGAAGTCATTACTGGATTTGGAAGAGTATGGGGAAACAATACCTTTAGCATTCTGAGCCCCAATAGCTACCAAGTACTGGGCATAGAAGTTACCATCGTGACCTGAAGAGAGTTTTGATGTACTGCACTGGTTTACATTGTTGAGATTTGTCCCTTCTTAGGATCCTTATGATTTCTTTGTTCCTGCTTGTAGTTTTTCAAACATGAAATTGTGGTAAAATAGCACTTTTTTTTTAAATGCAATTCACTAAGAATCTTGCGTTAAATAATGAATGTGGAATTTGTTCGATTGAGCGGAAATGACTGCATATTTTCATGCAGTAATTTACCGCATTGAGCTGGTTGCTAAGGAGCGGGCCGGGAAGCCGGCCGTCAAGCCCTTAGCAACAGATGACTCATCAGCTGTCATCATGCTGGGTATCCTATACTCATTCACATGGTGGGGCAGGATCCAAGGGCCCCCTTGTTAAAGGGGGCTTCCAGGATCCGATAAGCCCCCTGCCTGCAGACCCCCACAACCACAGCCCAGGGTTGTGGGGTTGAGGCCCTTAGCAACAGATGACTCATCAGCTGTCATCATGCTGGGTATCCTATACTCATTCACATGGTGGGGCAGGATCCAACGGCCCCCTTGTTAAAGGGGGCTTCCAGGATCCGATAAGCCCCCTGCCTGCAGACCCCCACAACCACAGCCCAGGGTTGTGGGGTTGAGGCCCTTGTCCCCATCAACATGGGGACAAGGTGCTTTGGGGTGGGGAGGACAGAGCCCCCCTGGCCCCAAAGCATCCATCTCCCCTATGTTGAGGGAATGTGGCCTAGCATAGTTCAGGGGAAGGGGGTGCTCGCTCGTCCCCCCCTTTCCTGACCTGCTGGGCTGCCTGCTCGGATAAGGGTCTGGTATGGATTTTGGGTGGGAACACATGCTATTTTATTTTTTATTTTGGCATGGTTCACCTTAAAATTCATACCAGGCCGGAAGGGCCTGGTAATTATTTGGGGGGGGGGGGACCCTATGCTGTTTTTTCTAGATAATTCTTAATTGTCGGCATGTTTTCATTTACAATGCATGAAGGTAAATAAGCTTAAGCCTTTACAACAAGTTTAACCCTATTCCATATTACACCCCATTACATCTCTTTAAGGCTTAGTCCACCTGAACTTTATACTTTTGTTTTTGGTAGATTCGGGAGAAGCTAGACTACCCAGCAGTTTCTTATTTATCATAGGGTCTCTGAAGGCGAGATGGCTGTGCTTGAGTTTTAGGTTTGCAGTGAAATGCCAATTTTCTCACCATGCTGTAATAAAGGCAGAGGCACTCCTTTTCCCACCACTCCCTGGGTTCCTGGACACTCTTATGGAAGATCAGTTCCTCAGCTTCCCTCCCTCTGCAATACAGAGAGACCAAACCCGATGGGGCAGAGGTAGCTGGGTAAGTGAACTGCAACCAAGTGAGATGCCCTCCACTATCAGAATCCATGTGTGGGCAGCTGGGTCCACCTAGTAGCAAAAAGATTCTCCAGGAAATCCTGGTACTGCAGGGAGTCCTACTTGATTGTCATCACAGTACTCCTGTTCCGGAGAGGAAAGACCTTTCATTTTGGATCCATGCAGCTGTTTTCCTGTGTTACCAGAGGTACCTTGGAATTTATTGTCAGGGATGCTGTTTATAAGGATAATCACAAGTAACTGTTTGTGCTTTCTACTGTTTTATTGAATTAATAATTTTTAGCTTGACTCTCTGTTGTGAGTCTTTTGGAGCCTATGCTATACAGCAGTGGCAGCTGGTGCTAAATATTTTGTGGGGGGGCAGCAAACAAACCTGGCCCCCTCACTCGCACTACCAACCCCCACCTCCGGACGTTTCAGACGGGAAGGCAGTAATGCATGGCCTTACCTTAGAAGACTATGACGAGGTGGTGCTGGGGTAGGGCTCCTGGAAGCTGAAAGAGGCTGTTACTGCCCCTCCGCCCCTCCACCTGCTGCAGCTTGCCAAGGGAAGAGCCAAGGTCGTTGTTTCTCCTCCAGGTTGAACAAGAAGCGGGACCTGAGACCTGATTGGCCGGGAGTCCTAAGAATCCCTGGCCAATCGGTCTCAGGACCCATTTCCTAATTGGCCGGATAGAGAAGCAGGTAGACATTAATGAATATTAATTCGCTAATTTTACACAACTGGGTGGGCTACAGGAGCAGAGCTCTCTGCCGAGCCCACTCTTTTTGAAGCCAATTAGAGCCTCAGGCTCTAATCATGTGCTTCCAAAAAGAAAAACTCACACTGAAATACATGTGTCCGACTTCCTGTATGGAGATTAGGTGCCAAGGCGCATTAATTAGGGGGGTGGCACCCTTGCGACACTAATGGAGTGGCCGTCACTGCTATGCAGCCCCAAGTTATGCTGTATGTGAGTTAGGGACCTCAGATTGTAAGCTCATTGAGGGCAGGGGCTGTGAATGTACCGTAAATGTGAAAAGCACTGTGTAAATTGATAGCGCTATATAAGAATCTGTAATATATAAATAATAAACAATATGTAAGGCTCTGAAAAGAGGCAGGTGAACTGCTCACCTTGTAAAAGCTTCAAAACAGTTTAATGAGTCATCCGGCACACAGGCTGATTCATCCAATGTACAAGGGATCGTACATCAGATAGATTAGTCTGTGAGTTGGTTGACTCAAACTGTTTTAAGGCATTTTCTTGGTGAACTGTTCCCCATCCTCATTTTGGAGCCTTGCATAGACTGACATAGTGGTCGATAGACATGTGCACGCTGAAATATTTCGGAATTTCGTTTTCGTCTGAAAAATAAATGTATTTAGTTACTCCCGAAATTCGTTTTTATTTATTTTGTTTCGTTAAAAAATGCATTTGTCCGAAAATCCAAATTAATTCAGGTCGAATCTGTCATTAAAGGTTTATGGTATCTGTCGAATGTTCTAAGAAGATTCAACGGAGCAGCTAAACTATACGACACCGCAGTCGTACATTTCCAGTCAAATGTTCCGCCTACAAGCTATAGAAGAATTCTAATGTTGTATGACTAGTAAGAATTATATTTATAAATTATTCTTATTAGTCAACCAACATTCAAATTCTTCTATATCCTATGGGTGGAGCATTTAGCCGGAAATGTATGATTGCGGCGTCGTACAGTTTAGAACTTTCGACAGACACCATAAGCCTTCAATGACAGATTCGACGTTTGTATGTTTTCCACTGCTTCTTCGAATCTTCGTTGTTAATGTCGAATGGTCTACCCCAACACTGTCTTTATAATGTCAAATCTTTTCTCTCTATGACGAATCTTTACTCTCTATGTAGAATTATCTTGGACTAATAGAGTTAGTTTAGGCACATTCGACCGCAGATTCGATAGACACAGATTGCTATTGTCAGCGTCATGTCGAATCTCCTATCTATATCGAACTGTTGCAGCATCGAAAATGAAAATAAAGCATTTTTTTTAAATCAGACCTTTCGGATATTCAGATTCTGCGCGTTCGTTTTAGTTTGTTAAAACGATAACGAAAATACCCGAAATTCGGATGAAAACGGATTCGGATGAAAACAAATGCACATGTCTAGTGGCCGATGATTATAGGAACTGGCTCCCATTATTGGTGGTAACTCGGGGATTCAGTGCCTGTAGCAGAATATTTACCTTCCCATGTTACCCCGATTGAGCCTCAGAGATATTGCTGTGAGGAGTCCATGTTTGTGCAGCTTTCATAATCTATTTTGTATTATTCTGCAGTCTATGCATGCTCTTTGCCAACCTGACATTGTTTTGCAATATTACCTTTAACCCCTTAAGGACCGCCGCATGTACATTTACGTCTGCAGAATGGCACGTACAGGTACATTGGCGTACCTGTACGTCCCTGCCTAGACATGGGTCGGGGGTCCGATCGGGACCCCCCCTAGGTACTTGCGGCGGTCCAGTTTGCTGTGCGAGCGATCCGGGATGAGGGGGCGGCTGTTCGTTTTTGTCTGCCCCCTCCGGATCGCTCCCAGCCAATGTGCGTCCTCCCCCGCCCTCTTCCTGTGTAAACACAGGAAGGGGGAAGTGATGTAAACTCTCCTCAACCGCCGCTGAGGAGAGAAGACATCACAAGTGAGTCTGCACACACTACACTGACACCAGTGACACATAGGCACATTAACCCCCCGATCACCCCCCTCACCCCCCTGTCACAGTATCACTGAATGCAGTGATCATATATTTACTAATCACTGCATTTAGTGTCAGTGTGACAGTTAGTGTGACAGGCAGTTAGTGTTAGGTCAAGGGTAGCCCCCGTACCCCCCTAATAAAGTTTTAACCCCTTGATAACCGCCCTAGTTAACCCTTAACCCCCTATTGTCACTAAGCGATCATTTTTCTGATCGCTGTATTAGTGTCACTGTTGCCGCTAGGTAGCTAATTTTTTTTTTTTATTGCAATTTTTTTTTACTAAAGACATGTGGCTGAATACATTTTGGCCTAAATGTTTGACGAAGATTTAGTTTATTCGATTTTTCTTATAACAAAAAGTAAAAAATATTGTTTTTTTTTCAAAAATTTCGCTCTATTTTTGTATATAGCGCAAAAAAAATTAAATTGCATAGGTGATCAAATACCATCAAAAGAAAGCTCTATTTGTGGGAAGAAAAGGACGCAAATTTTGTTTGGGAGCCACGTCGCACGACCGCGCAATTGTCTGTTAAAGCAACGCAGTGCCAAATTGTAAAAACGCCTCTGGGCATTTAGCAGCATATTGGTCCAGTCCTTAAGTGGTTAAACTGCAAGTTAGAGCTACTCTCTTTGTCTGATCATTCAGCTGATTACCTATTCTGTTAGAGGTTTGCCAGCACTCCTGTCAAGTCATAGTACATAACATCTCCATGATGTTGCCTTCTAACCGTGGTCCAAGAAATTGACAGAATTCCTAAAGGTGTAAATAGTAATTCAGGCAGCGGACTTGTGATCCATGATGTGATAGTCATAGACTTTCAGCATATCATTGCAAGTATCCAAAACTGGATTGCCAACTGTGTTGAAGATACTTCTTTCAGAATTTCTAATGCAAAGGAAGAACTGTATTTAGACCTCTAGGCATACTTTAATTCAACATGTGCTTTTTACATATTTATTGGCAGCTTTTCTTAAGCATGATAGAACAATAGAATAAAAGAAAAACTATTCACCAGCATATTATATAAGGGTAAATGTAACGATTTTCTCCTGCAGGGGACAGAATTGTATTTGTTCTTCCAGAGTATCTGCCATCTGTATGTGACATCTGCCAGTCACAGCAGAATGCCCCCCATAATCATACATGTTTAATGGGAACAATTAGTGTCAATGAGGCAACAGCTGTAGACAATGTTAATAAAAGCTGTTTGCAGAATATGTAATCCTCGTGGAATGCTTGCTATTATACAAAGCAGAAGATATTCTTCTCTCTGTTTATAGAGCGGGGAGGGGGAACAAATTGACCTGCCCAAGTTCAGATTCAACCCAGACGGTACTCTTATGCCTGGATGTTCACATAAAGTGCCCAATCTGCAGAGCAAGATTCCCTTGCTCACCCCTTCAGTGAACCATTAAATAAATCCCTTGAGTTTGAATTCCTTCTGGTCAGAGAATGGAGAAACCAATGGAGATTATCTATTTACTTGATAGAGAGGCGTAGTGTTGGGTAATTGCTGTGGTGATTGTATAGACGTTTGTTTTCAACACTTTTAATATCAATTTCCCAGTAGACACCTTTCCTGATCATGTAAAAGTGATATAGAAATCCCTGTACTCCAAAATACCAATAGGGTGGAAAGGAAACTGGGACTTTACATGTGCCAAAATGTCAATAAGGTTTTACTACAAATATATAAAAGTGATACACAAACAAAGAATATGGTTAAAATTACAGAGTTCGCGTATATAACTAATATTGTGGTATTTAGTGTGTGTGTGTGTGTGTGTGTGGGGGGGGGGGTGCAATCCCTCCAGCCTTTATATAGAGATGCCCCAGATGGGCTTTGTTTAGGTTTGGGTGCCATTTTGTAATAGAAGAAAGACACACATGCTTTCTAACGCCAAGCAGGATAATATGGATATTTTTTATTAAACACTTGGGGCCAGATTCAGGTAGAATTAGATTCCCGCAGAGTATCAGAGATACTCTACGCCGCCATACTTTACCTGGCTCTACGAGGAATTCAGAGAGATTTTGGCCCGTAAGGTACGGCGGCGTAGTGTATTTCTCCCGGCGGAATCAAACTACGCGATTAGGGGGCGTGAGGCATTTAAATTAGGCGCATTCCCGCGGCGATCGAACTGCGCATGCTTCGTTCAGAAATTTCCCGCCGTGCATTGCGCGAAATCACATCGTTACGTCATTTTTTTTTTGAGTAGCGTCGTTTACGGACATTCCTATTCACAATGTGGGTTTGGATGCTAAAACACATGTATAATTTTATTTTTTGTCTATAATATACTTTGTAACATATAGTGTAAAAAAAATGTAAACCCTTCATTCTAATACAAAAAAAAAAACAGACTGGAAGTTCATAGAGTATGTAAATGTATGTTTGCTATAGGATTATACAAGTCTATAAATGGGTTAACACAAGGCCTAATGATCAAGGAGCCTTCCACCCTACAGCAAGTGCTCAGAAAATCTCCTCTGTGTGGGGTCACAGAAATGCTGATTGAGGGTCTTCAGGACCTCCTAATCAGTGGTCATAATCTATATTAACCTCCAGCTTCCATAACTCTTGAATGACTGATTTTCCTTTAGGGGAATAAGAGGCTTATAGAGAAAAAAAATCCATTGCCACACTGGCTAAATCTCCAGAGGCTTCTTTTAATTATTTTACTGAGGAATATTTATATTTGGGTTCATGATCTCCAGATGTGTCAGAGCGTCGGAAGTTCTCTCAACAACTACGTTTTCACACAGAATTCTGTGAAGTTTTGGAGAATCTGGATACCGTTTTCTTTTTTCAACACTATTAAAAAAATTGATATAATTCTAAACTGTAAAATGTATTTGTGTTAAAGGAATATCCCAAATTAAAGTGGATGTACACCTAACAAGTGAACATTTGCTTTCTTACAGGAATTGTCTAGGAATGTTAATTGTGACTAAACAATACCATGAAAAGTCTACCTTTTTTCTTAATTTTTTCATGGAAAAAAAAACATGGAGGGAGATAAATTACTAAAGTTGGTGCATATTTGGTGCAGCTATGTATGGTGTCCAATTAGCATCTAACTTCAGCTTGTTCAATTAAAGGGGTTGTAAAAATCAAGTTTTTTTTCCTTAATGCATTCTATGCATTAGGGTGAAAAACCTTCTATGTGCAGCAGCCCCCCCAGAGCCCCCTTTTTACTTACCTGAAACCTATCAAGAACAGCAGCTCCAGCCACTGTCTCGGGTTCTCCTTGGATAGATTTATAGCAGCAGGAGTCATTGCTGTCAATCAAATCCAGTAACATGCGTGCCGGGAGGTGGGGCTGAGTCCTGCTGTCTGTGTCAATGGACGCAGTAGCAGGACTCGGGATCCCATGGAATGTGGCTCTAAATGGGGGCACTCGAGAAGAGGAGGAGCCAGAAGCGCCGCTGATGGATCCCAGAAGAGGAGGATCAGGGCCGCTCTGTGCAAAACCCTTGCACAGAGGAGTTAAAGGAGTTGTAAAGGAAAAAAATGTTTTGCCTAAAATTAATGTCTGCAAGGTAGACAGACAGAATAGTGTAATGATTCTGTTAACAAAGGAGTAAATACCTATTAAACTCCTTCATCTATATCACTTCCGGTATTCTAGTTTCTGTTCTCTCATTCACTTCCTGGTTTGCATCGTTAGTTCATGTAAGAACTACATTTCCCAGTATAAATTGCGGCACGCCCAATAATTCACACCTCCTTGAAGTCTCAAGCACGTAGAGAACGTCCTGCCACACAGATGTAGTTCCCAGGAGGGGGCGAGCACGTTACTGACCACCGCAGTAAAGTCTCCCATCACGGTGGTCAGTAAAATCAGACATGCAGGAAATGAACAGAACAGAGAAGAATTAGAGAAACTTCTGAGCAAAAACAAACAATGAGGAAGTGAAAAGAGGAATGTCTGCAGGTAAAGGATGCTTATTATGAAAAAAAAAATTCCCTTTACAACCCCTTTAAGTATGACATATTTGTTATTTAAAAAAAATAAAACTTTACAACCGCTTTAAACTTTGACAATAAAACCTGGAAGCTCAGAGACCAAAATGAAAAAGAGAAATCACTGCTCTAGGATACTAATCAGAAAGTCTCCTCACCTGATCCAAAGCCACGGGTGCTGGCAATGCATAAAAAGGATGCAAAATGATGGAAAAACTTTCTGGACAGCCGCACTCCAAAAATAAATTGCATTTATTTTAAAATCAAAAAACACACAAAAAGCATGCCACAGCAGACGGGCTAAAAACTGACGCGTTTCACACCAAAGTTTAGTGTGAAACGCGTCAGTTTTCCCCTCTGCTGTGGCATGCTTTTTGTGTGTTTTTTTTTCTTTTAAAATAAAAGCTATTTATTTTTGGAGTGCGGCTGTCCAGAACGTTCTTCATTTTGCATAAAACCTGGAAGCTGATTGGATTCTATGCACAGCTGCACCAGATTTTGTTTGCACCAGTTTTATAAAATCTCCCCCAGTACCTATAGTACCCCTGTACCTATAGGTTTATAGCCTTACATCTGCTATATAAGATGGCACTGCTACCTGTGACTGCTAGGGATAAGCAAATCTACCCAGATTTATATTGTGGGTACGTTGTTAAATCCAAATGACACCCAAATGACACCCAAACATAAAGTCACATGCTATCTTTAGTCTCCAAAAGTACCCCATACACATAAAACACAAAAAAGAGCAGAACCATCTAAGTGCAGCAATGTTAAAACATTTTTAATATCTTCTAGAGTCTAGAGCTTACAGTCTAGAATCTAGACTGTAAGCTCTAACGAGCAGGGCCCTCTGATCCCTCCTGTATTGAATTGTATTGTAACTGTACTGTCTTCCCTGATGTAAAGCGCTGTGCAAACTGATGGCGCTATATAAATCCTGTATAATAATAATAAAATAATAATAATATAGGACAGACAATTTGGAACTCACAAGATCATAGAGATCACAGCGCATGTAGTAAGGTATAAGAGGTATACAAGGTTCATCCACTCCTGGGGAAGGCTGCGCTGGGGGCTTCTCAGAATCGGCTCAGGACATGTCACTTCCGGGTGGAGAGGGAGTGTGGAAGAGCACACATTAGGAGCACAATTGAGCATATGTATATAATATTCCATACACATACACTTCTTACCTGCCCTGTAATATAATTTTCATTAAATTGTTTCTTAGGCCCTGTACACACGAGGAGATATGTCCGATAAAAACGGTCCGTGGACCATTTTCATCGGACATGTCTCCTGGGATATTTTGGTCTGATGTATGTACACACCATCAGACCAAAATCCCCACGGACAGAGAACGCGTGACGTAGAAGACACCGACGTCCTCAAACCAGGAAGTGCAATGCTTCCACGCATGCGTCGAATCAATTCGACGCATGCGCGGGATTTCTGTACGATGGTTAGGCGTACTAACCATCGGACATGTCCGATGGACAGGTTTCCAGCAGACGAGTTTCTAAGCATGCTTAGAAACTTTTGTCTGCTGGAAACCTGTCCGCTAGGCCGTACACACGATCAGACATGTCCGCGGAAACTGGTCTGCGGATCAGTTTCAGCGTACATGTCTCCTCGTGTGTACGCGGCCTTACTATGTTTTTCTATCTTCTTGTAATATCCTCTCTGAGCTCTATGCACAGTACACATCCCATAACCTATAGTCCATTGTCCATCTTGGAAGTGAGAAAGAGAGGGTCCATATAGAGCATTTTTTGTACAAAGTTTAGATGAGTTTAATAGAGCTTCACGTTTTTTCTGCCAGTAAGCTCCAATCAGAAACGCAAGTGAGATGGTGTTTTTTTTTTCTGCCTCTACGTTGTCCTCAAAAGAAATTAGCCTGTAAACGTCCTAATGTGTATGGACACAAAGGCTCCATGCACACAAGGAGCAGAAAAAACGTCAACGTTTTTAGCTTGAAAAACGTGGCATAAAAGATACAAAATGAAAGCATATTGTACAAAGTTTAGGCGAGTCTATGAGAGTTTAGGCGAGTCTATGAGAGTTTAGGCGAGTCTATGAGAGTTTAGGCGAGTCTATGAGAGTTTAGGCGAGTCTATGAGAGTTTAGTTTATAGGCGTTTTTTGCACTACACTCCCCTCTGCAAAAGTTTTTACTCCCACAACACACCTAAAAAAACGTTGGCACTTGACGTTCAGAAGAGTTAAGAGGACTTTAGGAGAGTTTAGGAGAGACTGACGTTTTTACAGCTTCTAAACTCCTCCTCCTTTTTCCTGCCTCTGAACGTCCCTGACAGAAAACACCTGTAGCAGTCAATAATGTGCAAAGACACATAGAGCACAATAGAAGTGCTTCTAGAGGCAGGAGAAAAAAACATCAAACGCCTGTAGAATCAACGTTTTTTAAGTCCAGTGTGCATGGAGCCAAAGGATAACATTGAGTTGCTTCTACAGGCAGAACACAAAACTCCTGTAGAAGCAACATTTTTTTATTCCAGTGTGCATGGAGCCAAAGTGATTTTTTTTCTACCCCTAGAAGCTGAAGCTTGAAAAAATGCTTTTAGGTTACAATAGTGTGCATGGACACATAGGACAACACTATTTGCTTCTAGGGGCAGAAAAAAAACACTCAAAGTAGCTGCTAGGAGCTTAAAAATAAGCTAGTGTGCATGGAACTGAAATGTATTCCAACCCAAAAATGTACATAAGCTTTGGAAACTTACTGAGTTTTTGATCTGCAATAAACAAATATGAGGATTTAAAATTGAGTGAATGTGAGTCTTTTGAATGCAAGGTTGAATTAACCACTTCCTGGGGGCCGTACGACTTTGTACGGCCGCAGTGTGGATCTTAATTGCCAGGAGGCTGTCTA
This sequence comes from Rana kukunoris, assembly GCA_029574335.1. Classification (NCBI taxonomy): domain Eukaryota; kingdom Metazoa; phylum Chordata; class Amphibia; order Anura; family Ranidae; genus Rana; species Rana kukunoris. Next base: position 520,138,157 of record CM056052.1, on the reverse strand, counting down.
TTTATGGGCTCCAGCCACTGGGGGGCGTGCATATGCCCGCAGCATCACTGAGATGGTGATGCGCGTGCCTGGTGGCCGCGATGTCCGCCAGGCCATTGCGATCAATGGATACAGAGACAAGGATGTGGATCTGTGTATGAAAAACACACAGATCTACATCCTGTCAGAGAGAGAGAGGAGACTAATCTGTGCCCCTTGTACATAGGGACACAGATCGGTCACTTCTCCCAGTCAGTCCCCTTCCCCCACAGTTAGAACACAATGCAGAGTACACATTTAACCCCTTCCTTACACCCTAGTGTTAACCCCTTCAATGCCAGTCACATTTATACAGTAATTAGTGCATATTTATAGCACTGATCGCAGTATAAATGGGAATGGTGCCAAAAGTGTCCGATGTGTCTGCCATAATGTCGCAGTCCCAATAAAAATCGCAGATCGCTGCCATTGCTAGTAAATAATAAAAAATTATAATTCTGTCCCCTATTTTGTAGGCGCTATAAATTTTGCGCAAACCAGTCGCTTATTGCGTTTTGTTTTTTTATCAAAAATATGTAGAAGAATACGTATCGGCCCAGACTGAGAAAAAAAAATGTTTTTTTAAAAAAAAAATATTGATTTTCTTTTCACAATTGTCGCTATTTTTTGGTTTATAGCGCAAAAAATAAAAACCGCAGAGGTGATCATCAAATACCACCAAAAGAAAGCTCTACCTGTGGGGAAAAAAGGACGTCAATTTTGTTTGGGAGCCACATCACACGGCTGCGCAATTGTCAGTTAAAGCGACGCAGTGCCGGAAACTGATATTTCACCTGGGCAGGAGGGGGGTATATGTGCCCAGTAAGCAAAAATGATTCATTTGATATGTGTTTATATTTTTTAAATTCTTAAGTTGATAAGGTTAGATAAGTTGTTGTAGATTAATAGGAAAGTGGTGTCTTTTTGATATAAACTTGTGTGGGAAAAAGTATAATAGTAGTTATGGAGAATAATTTATCACTGAATTTTCTTTGTAATGTTATTATAGTAAAATGGTAATGATAATAGATATGGTCTTAAAAAAACCTGTTGAAATGTATATTGTGTTTATATTGCATTTTATTTCAGAGGTAGAATTACACTAGAACTCAAATGCATAACTCTTGCTACACAATAATATCCAAAAAAGATTTAAATATTCCATAATATAAAATATTAATACTTTTTTTCCTCCAGGAGGATATTCAGCCGACACAACAATCTCCAATTCCCCTTTCCTTAATTCTTTAGCTCATACTAGCATTACATTGGCCTCGTATCTCCTAATTCCATTTTAAAGGTTGCTGACAATGTAAATCCCCAAAAATTATTTTTTTAAATCAACAATTATTTATTTTCCAATAACCAATGTTAAAACCACCAATGGCAACTGGGGAGTTGACACGTTGACATGGCCAGATGCTGCTAGAGGCTATTACAATTATTACACACATTTATATTTTTTTATATTACTCTACATATGTACACGAAATTAAAAATGTGTGATAGAATTTCCAACCTCTTGGAAGACCCTTGAAACCAAATACTCTATCTCAGATCAACTTAGTGGGACGTGTTGCCAAAAATTACAGGCTTTCCCACAAATATTGTCTGCTCCACTGTCTAGCTCCAAAAATGTGAGAGGATGATAAGTATTTGTTGTAGAAGAAGATGAATGAACAACAGCTGGAATGTAAGGACTGGCACCAGAGGGGTTTCACCATCAAGCTAAAGAAAATGTAGAGAACGAAAAAAGGATAAAAAAAAAATAACAGACCATGTCTCTCCACACACAGCAAAAAAAGTCTTAGACTAACAAACTCTCCCTGATAGATCAGTCATTTATCATTGTAATCGAGGCAGTTTACAAAGAATTCGAGAAACACTGAAAGATATGTCACATGTTGAATAAACCTTCAAGACAACATTTTAGCCAGGCAGAGAAAAGGTTAATGACCAAATTGTATATATTTCATCAAAAATAGCTGTCAAAACATTTAAAAAAAGGCCAACAACAGATATGTGAAAACAATTCTGGAGAATGTTGCCCGGGAAGAGGAAACATTGAATCTAAACAAAGTAATTAAAACCAGTTTTTGAACAAAAAAAGCCAGTTTGTATTTAGTGGATATTTTTGCTTTCAAATGATTAAAAAAAAAAAAATCCAAGGTGCTTAAAATAAAAAATAATTTAATTTGCATTATTTATTTTTTATTTTAATATTTATCATTTTATTTATATCATTTTTGCATGTGATTGAGATTTTGTTTGCTGTTTTTTATTTTAGAATATATACTATAGTAAAACCTTGGTTTGCGAGCATAATTTGTTTCAGAAACATGCTTGTAATCCAAAGCACTTTTTTTTTACAGGGTATAAAAGGGAAGAGAGGCACCTCTAAGTGTAGCAATAAGTTGCTAAATGTTGTACCTTCATTAACCACTTAAGCCCCGGACCTGTTTTTCAGATTCGGTGTTTACGAGAAAAACATTTTTTTTTGCTATAAAATTACTTAAAACCCCCAAACATTATATATATATTTTTTCTAACACCCTAGAGAATAAAATGACAGTCATTGCAATACTTTTTGTCACACCGTATTTGCGCAGCGGTCTTACAAGAGCACTTTTTTTGAAAAAAAATCACTTTTTTAAATTAAAAAATAAGACAACAATAAATGTGGCCTATTTTTTTACATATTGTGAAAGATAATGCTACACCGAATAAAATGATACCCAACATATCACGCTTAAAAATTGCGCTCGCTCTAACTATTGCGGCGATACCTCACTTGTGTGGTTTGAACACCGTTTTTATATGCGGGCGCTACTCGCGTATGCGTTCGCTTCTGCGCGCGAGCTCATCGGGACGGGGCACTTTAAAAAAAAAATTATTGTTTCGGATTTTTTATTTATTTTTTTACAATTTGTAACACTGAAATAAAAATAAAAATAAAAAATTATGAAAAAGCATGAAAGGTCCTCTTAAACATGAGATCTGGGGTCAAAAAGACCTCAGATCTCATATTTAGGCTTGAATGAAAAAAAAGAAAAATAAATTTTACCTTTTGAAAAAAGGTAAACAAAAACATTGTCTCTTTAAGACGCTGGGCGGGACTGACGTTTTGACGTCACTTCCGCCCAGCAGAGCTATGAGGACGGCTGGGTGCCATGTTGGCATCACTCGTATCCCCACACAGCAGCCGAGCTACGGTAAGCAGCGGAGGGCACGGGAGAGCGGCGGGAGGGGGGCCTCTCCTGCCACCGATAACAGCAATCTCGCGGTGAATCCACCGCGGAGACCGCCGTTATCGTTGACAGGACCGCCCACTGAAGTGATGGATATCTCGGTTACCGAGATATCCATCTTTAAAGTACTGACGTATATTTACAGTGGGCGGTCATTAAGTAGTTAAATGTAATCCTATTGCTACACTTAGAGGCGCCTCTCTTCTTTTTTCTACTAGTTGTGACATGACACTACTCTTATATCAAGACATCGCTTGTATATCAAGGCAAAATGTATTAAAACGTCTTGCAAAACGCTCTCAAATCAAGTTACTCTCAAACCAAGGTTTTACTGTATATATTTACATATTTACCATAGGGTTTATTGGGTTCAGATGATTTAATTATCACAATAAATCAAGTTAATAGTTGCATTGTGGTACAAACTGTCCTGACTTTTACTCTGTAATAACAGAGCCAAAAATAATGTTATAAAAATACATTCCTGCATCTGAACAAGGGTTGTGGGTTGGGAAAAAGTCTGACTGCTGTTGGGATTCTCCATTCATTTAATTAATTAGGGTAGTATTTTATAAATTTATATAATAATTTCATGTGATTGAGAATTTTTTTGCTGTTTTGTATTCTATCTTTACTATTTATTTTATAATATATATTTACAAGTTATAGAATACCATAGGGTTTGTTGGGTTTGGATGATTGAATTATCACAATAAATAAAGTTAATAGTTGCATAATAGTACAAACTGTCCTGACTTTTACTTGTAATAACAGAGCTAATAATAATGTTACAAAAATGACATTCCTACGTCTGAACATATGGGTTGCAGGTTGGGAAAAGTTTGACTGCTAGATACTATTTTATAAACTTGAAGGCTCACTATAATGGAATATTGGTTCTTCATCATGCATAGGATATAAGAGTACAGTGAGCTTGCATTTGTAGGGGGATAACTTTGAAGTGCATCGGCCATTTTGTAGGTTTGCAAACAGAAATTAAAATATTAAACTCACAAATATTTTTTTTTCCCCAAAAGAAAGGTCAAATTAGAAATACGCAATACATGTTATAAAATCCTTAATCAAACATCCCATTGTTATTTTCTGCATATTTTTCATTTGCTCTGCCTACTAGCACAAACACATTAATATTTGTTCAGTGGTCTTTTAAGCGCAATTTTTGGGGAAAAAGAAACTTCCATGAATTAAAAAAAAAAACGAAACAGTAACGTTAGCCCAATTTTTTTGTATAATGTGAAAGATGATGTTACGCCGAGTAAATAGATACCAAACATGTCACGCTTTAAAATTGCGCACACTCATGGAATGTCGACAAACTACGGCACCTAAAAATCTTCATAGGCGACGCTTTAAAAACAATTAACAGTTACCAGGTTAGAGTTATAGAGGAGGTGTAGTGCTAGAATTATTGCTCTGATCATGGCAATACCTCACATGTGTGGTTTGAACACCGTTTACATATGCAGGCGTGACTTCTGTATGCGTTTTCTTTGTTGTGCGAGCTCGCGGGGACAGGGGCGCTTTAAATGTTTATTTTATTTTCTTGTTTTTTCATTTTTTCATTATTTTTACATTGTTTTTAGAAAAAAAATGTAAACACTTTTATTGCTGTCACAAGGAATGTAAACATCCCTTGTGACAGTTAAAGGTGGTGACAGGTACTCTTTATGGTGGAGAAGGGAGAAGACTGGAACAAAGCCATTTCCAGCTTCATCCAGTCTGTCTCTAGCCGCTGGAAGTGGCAGATTAAGAATCAGGTCTCCTGGTGGGACGGGAGGCCCAGTAAGAGCGGCTGAAGTCGGCGGGAGGGGGCGGCAAACCTGCGATACATCAGAGGGGGGCGGGGTCACCCTCACGTCACTGGGAAAGCCTGTGTTTTCCCTTGCGTCAGAGGGGGACGGGGTCACGTGACAGGTGGCCCCGCCCTCACCTACATAAGAGCTGTCACTGGCTCCCGTTGTGTCATTCCCGGGGGGGGGGCACCGGTGGAGACAGGTGATGCGCTGCGCTGGATAGACATCTCATCGCTGGATCCTGGACCTGGATGAAGAGGAGATCTTCTCACCGCTGGACCCGGCAGAGAGGAGATCACCCATCGCAGGATACCGACAGCATTGGAGCGGAGACCGAGAGTGGATTACCACCGCTGGAGTCTTTTTTTTATTTTTTTTATTTTTAATAAAGGACTTTCTCCACATTGTCTGTGTTACAGGTAGTGAAAACCCCAAATTCAGTATCTCAGAAAATTAGAATATTATATAGGACCAATAAATAGAAAAGGATTTTTAATACAGAAATGTTGGTTTACTGAAACATATGTCCATGTACAGTGTAGTATGCACTTAATACTTGGTCAGGACTCCTTTTGGATGAATTACTACATCAATGCGGCGTGGCATGGAGGTGATCAGCCTGTGGCACTTTTTAGGTGTTATGGAAGCCCAGGGTTGCTTTGATAGTGGCTTCAGCTCTTCTGCATTGTTGGGTCTGACGTCTCTCATCTTCCTCTTGATAATTCCCCACAGATTCTCTATGGGGTTTAGGTCAGGCGAGTTTGCTGTCCAATCAAGCACAGTGATACCATAATCATTAAACCAGGTATTGGTACTTTTGGCAGTGTGGGCAGTAGTGATGAGCGGAATACGCCATATTCGATTTCGCGATATTTCGTGAATATTTCGAAGAATATTCGCGAATATTCGTTAATATTGAATATTCGTGATATTTAAAAAAAAAAAAAAAATTGCGAATTTTCGCTAATGCGAAATTTCGCGATTTTTTTTTTTTTTTTTTTTATAAAATATCACGAATATTCGATATTTACGAATATTCGCTATATTTTATTAAAAAAAAAATAGCGAAATTTCGCATATGCGAAAGCGAAAATGATTGCGAAATTTCGCTATTTTTTTTGGATAAAATATCACGAATATTCGATATTTTTTTTGCGAAATTTATTGCGAAATTTGAAAAATATGAATATTCGAAATAGCGAATATTCGCCGCGATATTCGAGATATTCGCGAATACTCAAATATGCAATATTCGTAGCGAATATTCGCAATGCAAATATTCGTAAGCAACACTAGTGGGCAGGTGCCAAGTCCTGCTGGAAAATGAAATCCACATCTCCATAAAGCTCGTCAGCAGAGGGAAGCATGAAGTGCTCTAGAATTTCCTGGTAGAGGGGTGCGCTGACTTTGGACTTGATAAAACACAGTGGACCAACACCAGCAGATGACATGGCTCCCCAAATCTTCAATGACTGTAGAAACTTCACATTGGACCTCATGCAACTTGGATTATGTGCCTCTCCACTCCTCCTCCAGACTCTGGGACCTTGAGTTCCAAATGAAATGCTAAATGTTCCACAGTCGTGATGATTTGAGAAGCCTTGGTGCTGGTGTTGGTCCACTGTGTTTTATCATGCACTTATATATACTGTATGTTATTGTGTCAAGTGGTTAATCACACATGAAGCAGCACATTACAGAGTGCAAAACACAGTACAAAGAGCAGAGGAGATCCCAGCCATCATAGAAAATCATACATGAAAAGGTATTTGTAAGAACCCCCCACTACTGGGGATGGTGAACATGCTAGTATTCATTTGTATCTTCTCCCCATCAGAACACAAATGTCAGCCCACAGTCAGGCAGTAAGAACCCAATGAAGGCTGACCTGTCTCTTGCCTGAGTTCAGGGCTCATAATTGACCGGTCCGATGAGACTGGTCCGACGGAGCGTTTTCATCGGACCAGGCTGAAGTGGTCTGATGGTCTGATGTGCGTACACACCATCGGACCAAAAATCCGATCAGACCAGAACGCGGTGACGTAGAACACACCGACGTGCTGAAAAAATGAAGTTTAATGCTTCCAAGCATGCGTCGACTTGATTCTGAGAATGCGCGGGTTTTTGGTCTGATGCTTTTGTGTACTAACCATCGAAGATTTTAAAGCAAGTTTTAAAACTTTGGACCGACGGACAACGGGCCGTACACACCATCGACCAGTTTCATCGGACCGGTCTGATCGTGTGTACGCGGCCTAAGACTTAAACTAAATTAAAATTTGCTGCCAAAATGAACACTGGTAGGACCATGGATACCAAGCATGTAGTGCACAATGAAAATAATTTGCACTTTCAAAGTGCCCAATTGGATTCTTGTTTAAAAAGGGGATTTCCAAAAGATTTGGAAAAAACATTGCACTAAACTGAATTAAAAAGAACGTAAATGCTGCGCATAAACAATATTTAAGTGAAGAAATTGATGGTGACACCAAAAGAAAAAAAATTGATAGGTTAATATCTAAAAGTACCCCAATGAGAGGTTGTGGAAATTATGGAATTATGGAATTATGGCGCTCTTACTGGAAGATTGTCCACTTTCTGAGATATCAATCAGCGCCTGACTCAGTGTATAGTACCAGCTCCAGCCACAAGTCTTTCTGGATTCTTGTTTACCCTGATAAACTATTTGTATTAAAAATGTAAAAAAAAAATATGTTTAACTGACTAATTCTGGTGGGTCTCTAATGGCTCTAGAGGTATTATGGACACTTTGAACAAGATAGTGAACGTCTGTTTGTACTGGGAGAATGTGGTGTTTGCTTTGAATAATTATTTTATGCTTATGGACATTTCGTTACAATGGGCATGGTAAATCTTGATTACTGTATATACTCGAGTATAAGCCGAGGCACCTAATTTTACCACAAAAAAATGGGAAAACGTATTGACTTGAGTATAAGCCTAGGGTGAGACATGCAGCAGCTACTGTAAGTGAAAAAGAGGATCAACAATGCTAATTGCAAGCTACACTGTGCCAATTGCAATCTTAGTTTACTGTGCCCATTGCAATCTCACCTCAATGTGCCCATTGCAGCCTTGCCAATCGCCATACTGTACATGATTCTATTCTCCTGATTGTGTACTTGATTATGGTGCAGAGTCAGATGGCGTGCGGCCATTGTGGATGTTTATCTGATTATAGTGCACTGAAGAGTCAGACATTCTTAACCACTTAAGGACCGGACCAATATGCTGCTAAATGCCCAGAGGCGTTTTTACAATTTGGCACTGCGTCGCTTTAACAGACAATTGCGCGGTCGTGCGACGTGGCTCCTAAACAAAATTTGCGTCCTTTTCTTCCCACAAATAGAGATTTCTTTTGATGGTATTTGATCACCGCTGCGATTTTTATTTTTTGTGCTATATACAAAAATAGAGCGACATTTTTGAAACAAAATCTGTATTTTTTACTTTTTGTTATAAGAAAAATCGAATAAACTAAATTTTAGTCAAACATTTAGGCCAAAATGTATTCAGCCACATGTCTTTAGTAAAAAAAAAATCGCAATAAAAAAAAAAACTAGCTACCTAGCGGCAACAGCGACACTAATACAGCGATCAGAAAAATGATCGCTTAGTGACACTGGCAATAGGGGGTGAAAGGGTTAACTAGGGCGGTGATCAAGGGGTTAAAACTTTATTAGGGGGTACGGGGGCTACCCTGAACCTAACACTAACTGCCTGTCACACTAACTGTCACACTGACACTAAATGCAGTGATCAGTAAATATATGATCACTGCATTCAGTGACACTGTGACAGGGGGGTGATCGGGGGGGTTATTGTGTCTATGTGTCACTGGTGTCAGTGTAGTGTTAGTGTAGACTCACTTGTGATGTCTTCTCTCCTCAGCGGCGGTTAAAAATGCCGCCGAGAGGAGAGATTACATCACTTCCCCCTTCCTGTGTTTACACAGGCAGAGGAAGTGACACGCGGGGGAGGACGCGCATTGGCTGGGAGCGATCCGGAGGGGCGGAAAAAAACGAACAGCCGCCCCCTCATCCCGGATCGTTCGGACAGCCACGGGGACTGCTGAAAGTACTGGGGGGGTCCTGATCTGACCCCCGACCCACGTCTAGGCAGGGACGTACAGGAACGCCAATGTGCCTGTACGTGCCATTCTGCCGACGTATATATATACATGCGGCGGTCCTTAAGGGGTTAAAAAATGTCACGCCACATCCACATTCTGTTCCATGATAGGCAGAACACGCAGTTTCCCAGCAGATACTGCGTTTAGTGTTCAGCCTATCACGGAACAGAACAAGGAGGAGGCGCAACTTTTCAAGAATAGCCGCCCGCCGTCTAACTCTGCAGTGCACCATAATCAGATAAACAGAACGAGGAGGAGGCGTGACTTTTCCACAATGGCCGCCTGCCATGTGACTCTGCACCATAATCAGGTACACAGTCAGGAGTATAGACTCGTGTATAAGCCCAAGGGGGGCATTTTAAGCCTAAAAAAAGGGCTAAAAATTTTGGCTTATACTCAAGTATATACAGTATTTTTAATTTATTACTCGTATGTAAACTGATTTGTATGATAATACAGATTTAGCTATTTAGTTTTGTAATTTTTGTTTTTTTTCTTGAAAGCATGGAAATAAATAATACTTTACATATTTTACTGTACTTAATGCAAAACAAACAAAACCAAAATGTATCAGAAGCACACATGTGGATAGTCTGTAAAAATATTATTTTTCATAAATTAGACTCACAAATAAAAAACAATTGTGGCATTTAATACGAATGCGTTTAAAGTGTCACTTTACAATGTCTCTCTCCAGGGATTGAAGAAACAAAAAGAAAATATTGTGGATTGAGTTTATTAGGGGGTGAATTACTATGTATAATGAAGGGAGCTGTTACAGCTTATTAAGTACATTCTAAAATAAGAGAAAATGACATAATAATTGTGGCAGTGAAAAAAAAAATGTTGAATAAATCACAAAAAAAAAAAAAAGACCTCTGACTAGAGTTTTGCTGCATTTTTTTTAATGGAGATTAATTCTGGTTAATTAATTCAGGCAAACTGCAGTACATAAACTGTAGTAACCCCCAATGGCCAATCAGATCTTATTGTTACACTTAAATCAGTAAACTTAACATTTATTGGTTACCACTTGCAAGCTTCAATTGTAAAAGCATTATTTAATTATTTAAATAGCATAATGAAAGTGTAATTTAATATATAACATTTCTACTTTTTGCATATTTTCTTGATTAATGATATTCAATTAAATGCACCCTAACCTGGATGTTTGTGACACATTATTTACCTGCTTCAATACCGGGCATTTCACCCCCTTCCTGCCCAGATCAATTTTTAGTTTTTAGATCTGTCGCACTTTGAATGACAATTGTGCGGTCATGCAACACTGTGCCCAAATGAAATCTTTATGTTTTTTGCCTCCACAAATAGAGCTTTCGTTTGTTGGCATTTGATCACCTCTGTTGTCATTTAAACACGGACAGTGCTGAAGGCTGAAAATTGGCTGTACATACCTTATAATCTATATTTTTAACCCGGCTTCCGGGTACTTCTCCCGCGGGAGTAGGCGTTTCCAAGCTGAGCTGCAATGTAATCGCCCAGATTATTGATGTCTATTAGAAAATGTTTGCGTAGGCGCATCACAGGGTTTCCGAAAGGAGCCGAACATGTAAAGGGGCAAGTCGGCTCTACACTGCGCCTGCGCACCAACTAGGAACGGTGTAGAGCTGACTGCGCAGGCGCGGCATAGAGCCGATTCGCAGCTTTACCTGTTCGGCTCCTTTCGGAAACTCTGTGATGCGCCTACGCAATACGGGGGCGGGGCCTTATCCGCCAGGGGGAAAATTTTCTGATAGACATAAATCATCTGGGCGTACACCCAGATTACATTGCGGCTCAGCTTGGAAATGCCTAATCCCGCGGGAGTGAGTACCCGGAAGCCGGATTGCAAATATAGGCCCGGATTCACAGAGCAATTACGCCTGTCTAACTGGTGTTCGAAAGGAGTAATTTCAAATTCCGCGCGCCGTATCACTAGTTTGAATCCTCAAACCATGATACGGCGGCTTCGGGCTTCGATCCGAGAGGCTTACGTCCTCGTAAGCCTTCGGATCTACACTGCGATATTTTTGCGGCCGCTGGGAGGAGTTTGCGTTGTTTTCATGCGTCGGGATATGCAAATGAGTTTTTACGGCGATCCACGAAGGTACGAGTGTCCCTCGCAATCGCCTACGTCATTTTTTGGCTACGTAATGTTAGAGGAGCTTTTTGCTGGTCTAACAGTGCGTAACCCATGTAAAGTATGGCCGTCGTTCCCGCGTCGATTTGAAAATATATATTTTTTTTTTAACGTAACTCGTTCGGGAATAGGAATGTACGTAAACGACGCTACTACGATGTGACGACGTGATTTCGCGCAATGCATGGCGGGAAATTTGCGAACGGAGCATGCGCAGTTCGATCGCCGCGGTAACGCGCCTATTTTAAATGCTTCACGCCCCCTACTCGCGCAGATGGATTGCGACGGGAGAAATACACTACGCCGCCGTCGTTTACTGGACAAAATCTACCTGGATTCCACGTAGAGCCAGGTAAAAAACGGCGGCGTAGTGTATTTCTGATACTCTACAATAATCTAATTCTCTGTGAATCTGCCCCATAGATTATAAGGTATGTACAGCCTAAAAAAAAGAAAGTGCCGACTGTACATACTGGTAGTATAAAGAATGTATTCTTATATAAATGTTATTTGGGTGAACCTCCGCTTTAAGGACCGCCTAACGCCGATATACGTCAGCAGAATGGCACGGCTGGGCACAGGCACGTACCTGTACGTCGCCATTAAGAGCCCGGCCGTGGATCGCGCGCATGCCACTGGCTCACTCGCTACCCGGTTCGAAGCTCCGTGACCACCCCCGTGGGACCCGTGGACCCGATCGCCACCGGTGTCCCGCGATCAGTCACAGGAGCTGAGGAACGGGGAGAGGTGAGTGTAAACAAACCTTCCCCGTTCTTGTCTGTGGCAGTGTCACTGATCGTCTGTTCCCTGTTATAGGGAACGACGATCAGTGATGTCACACCTACAGCCACGCCCCCCTACAGTAAAAATCACTCCCTTAGGGTACACATAACCCCTTAGCGCCCCCTAGTGGTTAACCCCTTCACTGCCAGTGTCATTTTCACAGTAATTAGTGCATTTTTATATCACTTTTCGCTGTAAAAATGACAATGGTCCCAAAAATGTGTCAAAAGTGTCCGATGTGTCCGCCATAATGTCACAGTCACGAAAAAAATCGCTGATGGCCGCCATTACTAGTAAAAAAAAAAAATATTAATAAAAATGTCAAAACTATCCCCTATTTTGTAAACGCTATAACTTTTGCGCAAACCAATCAATTAACGCTTATTGTGATTTTTTTTACCAAAAATAAGTAGAAGAATACGTATCGGCCTAAACTGAGGAAAACATTTGTTTTTATATATATTTGGGGGATATTTATTATAGCAAAAAGTAAAAATTATTGATTTTTTTTCAAAATTGTCACTCTGTTTTTGTTTATAGCGCAAAAAATAAAAACCGCATAGGTGATCAAATACCACCAAAAGAAAGCTCTATTTGTGGTAAAAAAAGGACGCCAATTTTGTTTGAAAATCACGTCGCACGACCGTGCAATTGTCAGTTAAAGCGACACAGTGCGGAATCGCAAACAGGGGCCAGGTCCTTAACCTGCTTAATGGTCCGGGTCTTAAGTGGTTAAGTGCCCTGTATGGAAGTGGTTAAGGTGAAAAAACCTTCTGAGTGCAGCTCCCCCCTATTTATCTGTGCCCAATGTTGATTCTGCGCTGTGCACGAGAGCAGTGGCTCTCTCTGCTCTCTCCCTCCTCATAGGCTTGGAGACAGCAGCAGAAGGAACCAGTGAGGAGGGAGCAGGGGGGTGGGGGTCGAGCATTCTTGGGAGCGAGCATGCGCTAGTGCCCTCATAAGGAGAAGTTTGTAGGGGGGAAAAGTGCTGGTGGGGGACCTAAGTAGAGGAGGATCGGGCTGCTCTGTGCAAAGCAACTGTACATAGCACATAAGTATAGGGGCAGACTGACAACTCATCGGGCCCCCGGGCAATAGGAGATTATGGGGCCCCCGGGCAATAGGAGAAAGGGCCACGCAGTATGCACACATACAGTATACATACACAATATACACATAGAGACACACAAAATACACACACAGTATACACATACACACACTGAAAAGGTACTGGAGAGGCGGGGCAGCTATCATCTTGAGATTTTTTTAAAACATTGATTTTTAGATACTGTCCCTGGTTTTACTGAGGCTGGCAACCCTAATGGGGCCCCCTATGGCACGGGGCCCCTGGGCAGTGCCCGAGTGCCCGAATGGTCAGTCCACCCCTGCGTAAGTATAACATGTTTGTTATTTAAAAAATATGGGTTTACATACAATCACTTTAAAAATGGTATTAATGAATTCAGAGCTGTATTAATTTGTGTCTTTTCTATCTTACTTTGAGTTCAGCTTTAACTGTGTATACTGAAGAAATTGAAGACTATAAGACACACTGGGGTTAGATGATTTTTTTTTACAGAAGCCAAATACTCTCCATGACTTGTAATGACATCTGCAAATGGGAAAACTACAAGATTCATCTCAGTAGCAGCCGGTGATTATGTACTTGTGTGGATTCGGTTTTCAAGGACGTCATCCTCGGCGTACACATACAACAACTCGACACAGAGATAATATTCCAAAACTGAGACAAATTATCTTGACAGCCTAAAATGACCATTGACTCCATGATATCCTATGTAGTGTAAAACTGAAACGTAAGGACAAAAAAAACTCTCTCTCTTTTTTTTTTAATTTGTGTGCTTTTGAAAAGTGAACGGCCTCCTGACAATAGCGCCTTTGTTCCATGATAACTCTTGAAATGTATCCATTGAATGTAGTAATGTCCCAATTTCCAGGCATTATCAGATGACTATTCTCAGTCGCCAGATGTTATTACTTTAATAATTTGCAGCTCTGCAATTTATTTCTATAGACAGTGAGATGTAGGATAGAACTTTAAGCACGGACCCAGTAGCTATTACACACGACTGAAGAAAGTCGTCCCTATGTCATATCAAGTTACCCCCCCTTTCAATTTAGTGCAGCTGCCTGCAAATCTTCGAAAATAATTCCAACTTCAGGAAAATAATAATTTATATCCCCTGCCTTCCTGGGAATTTATTAAAATAAATAATAAACACAATATATGCTTCCAAATATATTATATATATATTTATACTGTTAACCTCCCTGGCGGTATGATTATTTCAGATTTTAGGTGCTGAAAGCGGTACCATTATTTTGCAAGGAAATTTGGCGTTTTATATTGTAGGCCTGTAATTCTTAAGATTTACTCACTTAAATCTGTCCAAACAAGAGTCTAGTAGACATCCCGGGTATAATAAAATTTGAAAAACAAAATCATAAATTATAATATAATAAATAACTATAAATAATTATAACCAATAATAATATAAATATAATAAAAAATATTGAACAATGTAATCAACTCAAAATCACTGAAATTTGCTCAGTTGCAGAATTGTCGCTGTCATTACTTTTATTTATTTATGATGAATTTCCCCACAAATCGCTATCGCTCAATTCTGCAAGTGATTATAATTTATTATTGATGGGCAAAAGGGAGAGTATAGCCTCATATAGAAATAAATACTAAGAGGTAAAATTGTACCATCATCCCAGTTATGTTGGAAAAAGGGGGAGAGTGGGGGTAAGGGAATAGTAGCTGAAGCTAAACCCAAAACTACCCACTCAATTTGGTTGGTGGGGACTATCTCGGTACAAATAAAATGTGGTTATCAATATAATATAAAACATATTTTTATTGATATAAAAAACATATTGTCCAAAAAAAAGTACAAAACAAACAATTAATTGTACACATCAATGATTGGTCACGGTCAACTAGTTTCGCGGGAATTGAAATAGTGCTTCATCAGGACAGCCAATCTATAGAATGATGCAAAGAACATTATACAATAAACATAAATAAATAAATAAAAAAAAAAAATCAGCAATACAGTATAAATTCCGAAGGAAATTGTAACAGTGGTAGTATTAGCTTACCCTATGAGTCAATTAAAAGTGTGCGGGGGCCTGGACAGCTACGAGGCTTTCCCCCACGACGGAAATATATGTTTTATATTATATTGATAACCACATTTTATTTGTACCGAGATAGTCCCCACCAACCAAATTGAGTGGGTAGTTTTGGGTTTAGCTTCAGCTACTATTCGCTTACCCCTACTCTCCCCCCTTTTCCAATTTATTATCGCTGTTTTCTAGCTGCTCTAAAATCACTTTTGACATAAAGGGACACTTTTTGGTTGCTATGGACAATCTCCAGTTTCCAGGCAGAAAGAACAGTTTTTATTATATAAAAGTACATGCAGGACACTGGGCAGACCACTAGGGACAAAGGGGGGGGGGGTGTATTTTTTACATACAGTACTGTAATCTATAAGATTACATTATAATGTCTGTAATGTGTTTATTTCCTTTTTTGAATTTGGCCTCCATCTCCGCCAGCGTGCGCCGTAATGTCGCAGGGAATGGAGATCGGCGGCACAAGTTTTTGTTTACACTGCCAAGAACAAACAG
The DNA here is from genome assembly GCA_029574335.1 of Rana kukunoris. Taxonomy (NCBI): domain Eukaryota; kingdom Metazoa; phylum Chordata; class Amphibia; order Anura; family Ranidae; genus Rana; species Rana kukunoris. The sequence continues at coordinate 520,122,338 of CM056052.1, read as the reverse complement.
AATTGCATGATTGGTTGATTGGTTTGTGCAAAATTTTTTGGCCCTGATTCACAGAGATGAGCGCATATTTATGCCGGCATAGCGCACACATAGTACGCTACGCCGGCACAGCGCGGAGAGGCATGCACTGAATTCAGCAAGCTATTGCTCCCAACTCTGCGCCGGCATAGCGTACATTTCAAAGGCGCAGGCTGGCGTAAGTGGAAGTAGGTGGAAGTGGGCTGGAAGTGGGCGTGATCAATGCTAATGAAGCGTGACCCAATGCAAATGATGGGCCGTGCGCCAGACAAGTACTTAAAATGAACTGCGCATGCATCGAGATCTGGACGAATCCCCGTGTGCATGCAATTGAAACAGAGGTGGGGGGGGGGGCACGCGTGCGGGAGAGCCTCATAAATACTCGGGACAGCTCGGGTGAACACGGAAATCCTTGGAAAGGCCCGGGAATGGAGTATTTAGGAGTTTTTCCGAGTATTTCCAAATGGCTCTGCTTGGCTCTGCTCAGCACACTGCACACCGCTGTGGTTCGCAAGCATATTTTTGATTAGCCATTCAAATATGCAAACCGAGTCAGGATTTAAAAAAAAAATATGCTTGTATTGCGAAACGCACGTTAACCGCGTTACTTGCAATCCGAGGTTTCACTGTATTTGGAATTTGTATTTTTTTTATACTAATGGTGCCGATCAGCAGTTTATAGTGGAACTGCGATATTGCCTTGGACAAATCAGACACTAAATGACACTTTTGACACTTTTTTGGGGACCAGTGACACCAATACAGTGACCAGTGCTAAAAATATGCACTGTCCCTGTACTAATGACACTGGCAGGAAAAAGGCTAACATCATGAGCGCTCAAAGTGTTAAATGTGCTTGGTTACTGTGTTATGGAAGGTACTTATACTATGGGAAGGCAGAGATCCGTGTTCCTGCTTTGCAGAAACACAGGATCACTACCTTCCCTACTGACAGAACGGCAGCATGCCTTGTTTACATAGGCAAACCGTTGTTCTACTTGTGTCCAAAACGTTTGGCGGTTCCTGGCAGACATTGAGTCCAATTACAGTGGGAGTGAGTCGCTGGCGGTGCGCATGTCCGTTTCTGACCTGGAAGTGCAGGATAGCATACTAGGTACATGATCCTGCACAGGAGAACCGTCTTGCTGCCATATACGTACAATATACGGTTGGAAAGCGGTTAATGGAAAAACGTTTTCTTTTTAGTTTTGCTGCCTGTTCCCCCATTACAGAGATTCACCCTCTCTATTCGTCCTGTATATGGTTATCCCTGAAAGTGAAAGAAGGTCCCAGCTTTTCAATTTGCACCTAAACAGGAATAGAAGGGAAATCTTTCATTGGGGACAGTAGTTCTGGTGACTGCTGACACCCAGGGATTCTCTCACTTCCTCTTTCGGCTATAGGACAGGAAGTGAAGAGAAATCTCCCCAATGGAATACAATTGGCTAAATTCAAAATAAAAAAAAAATATATATTTTTGGTCCACTTTAAGCTGACCACACTTACACATACAGCACATACACAAACCTACAGAAATATACACTTACACCCATGAATACCCGTTTGGTGATCTAGAAAGTACATAGGCAGTAAAACCCGCCGCTACGTAGTGAGGAATTTTTAGGTCGACTGTAATTGCGTCTGTAAAAAAATAAACAAGGTTTGAACGGTGAGCTCGGGATGATTGTTATGTCAGCTAACGCGGTGTGAATAAGTGCACATGTTTTATCATTTATTTTAAATGTACAGTTAATGAGCCATGGCCCATTAGACACAGAAAGGAGGTTTGTCCTGAAAATATTTTATGTACAGTTATTGATTTCACAGCGTAAATATTTGCCCAGTCTGCACCTTACAATGGTGTTCAGTGAGAATTACACTCAGCATACGGTGCAGTCATCTGCTCGGAGCCAGGACGTGCAAACCCCAGACGCTCGCTCCTTACATGGTGGGATGCAAAGCAGGGAGAAAAAACAGCCAGATCAGAATGTCAAAGCAGCACATATTACACCTAGGCAAGCAGTTAACCTCGTGATTGCCCCTCTAGATCAGGGGTAGTCAAACTTTTCAAACACAGGGGCCAGTCTACTGTCCTTCAGACTTTAGGAGGGATGGATTGTGTCCTACAGGGGGGTAGAAAATATCCTGGCCCAGCATCAGTGAGAATAAATATGGCCTCAGGGTTGGTGGTCAGCAGGAGGGGTAGTGTCCCATTATTGGTATTAGTAGGAGGAGTCGTATTCCATCATTGGTATCAGTGGAAGAAATGGTGGGAGGAATAGTTCCTCATATCATGTATTGTTTACATTAGCATCTCCCTGCTCTATCTCTCTGTGAGATGATCACGGCGATCGAGTCCGCGGGACCCGCAGTCGGGATCACGGAGCTCGCAGTGGGCACACACACCTGGCACAATGACGCTTCCTACAAGGGGACGTTTATATGCGTACTTCTGCCCAGGAGTTCCATTGTGTTGACCATAGGTGTGCGCAGCCTATGGCATTAGGGTGTGCACCTCCAAAGCTCATATATATATATATATATATATATATATATATATATATACTTATTCTATATATGGCAGTTGAGCAGTGGACGGTGTCGGTAGTTAATTTGTATTATTTTTTTTATTATAACTTTCTCACTAGTTTTTTCTTTTTTTAAAAAATGTTTTTTTTTTTTAAATGTATTATTTATGTAATTTGTACTATTTTTTTTTTTGAGCCCCATTGGAGGGCTTTAGTGACATATCAGGTGTTTAAACAGACACCTGATGTCTCACTTTTGAGATAGAGAAAGGGACTGAGAACAGAGATTCTTCAGTTCATTTCTCTGCAGCCAAGCAGCAGGGGCAATCTGCACAGCGTGATTAGGGTGTGCCCAGGCACACCTGGCACACCCTGTGCGCACCCCTATGGTCTTGACCTATATATGCGTGCTGTGGTCGGGAAGCAGTAATTGAGCAAATAATAGACAATGGATGCTCTTATAAGTGGAGCATCTAATTCTCTGACACAAATTGGAAGAACTTAGATGTATGTGATGGTTCCGCACTGTTAAACACGGAAAAAATGTTCTTCCAGTTGCACACTCTACATGTTTCGGGGTTAACCTCTTCTTCAGGAGAAATTAGGTCAGACAATGATCTATAAAAAGGCAAATGAAACAAATACATAACGTTAGCATCAAAGCATACATACATAACTCAGTATCAACCTTCATTGTATACTGTCATGTATTTATATAGGTGAAAAATTAGATAAGATTAAACCCCTCGGTAGCCCCCTCAACATAGACAAGATGAACCCAAAAGGGGATGGTCAAATAGGAACAAAAGAGAACTCACCCACATGGCCAGCACCAAAGGTCTGGGCATCTCAAGGCCACAATAGGCAATCTTCCGGGCGAGTGCGGGAAACAGGAAACATTAAGTAGCATAAAACAGCTACCGTATTTATTGGGGTATTGCGTGCTTCGGCGTATAGTGCGCACCCCTAAAGTGGACCTGTAAAAAAAAATTATAGTACTTTTAGTACTTACCGTTTTGGGGTCTTGTGCGGTGTCCATCGTCCGATCCGGCCTCCGTCTTCGGCTTCTGTGGTGTCCTCCCGGCTTCTTCAGTTATCCGGCGAGTCGAATCCGCCTCCGCCGACATATACCGAGTGCAGTACACTCGGGTACATTCGGCCAGGCTCGGCTTCACTCGTGCTCATGCTCTGTGACGTTTATGCATGAGCACGAGCGAAGCCGAGCCTGGCCGATTGTACCCGAGTGTACTGCATTCGGTATATGTCGGCGGCTCACTTCAAACTGAGTGCGGGAAGCGGCTATCGCCGTATATCGCGCACCCACGATTTCCCCCTTATTTTAAGGGGAAAAAAGTGCGCGGTATACGCCGATAAATACAGTAATTCATAAAGAAAAAAACATATGTTTAAATTAGGATATGTCAAATTGGAACTAATTTTCAAAGAATTCCTAGAGTGGAGATGTCTATCTCACACTCATTAGTTCCCAAAGGTTCATTTGAAGTGGTTGTAAAGGAAAAAAATTTTTTTGCTGAAATGACTGTTTACAGGGTATAGAGACATAATAGTTAACCGATTCCTTTTAAAAAATGATTAAAAATAAATTAAAATAAATCATATAATGTACCTGCACTTTCAGTTTCATTTTTCATCTAGTTTCATGCTTCTGTGAAGGACAGAGACACAGAGCCAAAAGAGGGCAGTGTTTGTTTTTAAAAACTGATTGGTTCTGAGGGGTTTTAGACACACAGTAATCACACCTCCTTGATTATAGACCACAGAGAGAAGCTCCCAGTACTTTTTTCATAAGGAAACACACAACCAGGAAGTGTGCAGAACACAGAAGGATTACAGCAAAAACTAACAATGAGGACATGAAACCAGGACTGCATTAGGGTAAAGGAAGCTATTTAGCTAAAAAAATGTTTTCCTTTAGTGACCCGTTAAGGAGTAGAGTGCAATTATAGTATTTAAAGTACTGTAAAAGTACACACCTATATCATCTCCAATATGCAATACATATGGCTTGGCGGGGAGTATATTATGCATCCCCGAAGATACTAAGACCAGGTGAACGTATAGATATTCCAAGAGGCCACGTAGGAACACAGAACAGTTCTATATGAGATAAAAAATTTGAATTAATAATGATTAAATGACAAATTATTAATTCTACTTTTATATCTCATATAGAACTGTTCAGTGCTCCTACGTGGCCAGTACAGTGGTCTCCAAACTGCGGACGTGGCCCTATGTTTGTCTTTATCCAGTCCTTGGGGCACTATTCTTTCCACTGACACCAACGATGGGCCACTATTCCTTCCAGTGACACCAACGATGGGGAGCTATTCCTTCCACTGACACCAATGATGGGGAACTATTTTACCAACGGTGCATTGTCCACTGACACCAGGTCATTTTCTACTCCCAGAGGCCACAGTTTGGCCCCCTACAGTCTCAAGTGCAGTAAACTGGAGTTAGATTTAGAAACTTTGGAGACCCCTGTTCTAATAGAAAGTGTCAGGAAATATGAAGACAATGTGGTCTGATTAAACATCATGTATATACTACTTGTATATGTATTCATTATGTATCATTATAATGCATTCACTCATACAATGGCACTGATTTACAAATAGCAAATAGGCTATTCACTTTGCAAGGAAATTTTCCCTTAGCTTAAGGCAGAGTTCCACGCGCTTATTCGTCTCCTCCCCCCCCACATTGGGCACCTTTCAGTGGCCCCTTTCCCACTTCCGGAGACGGCACCCCAGCGAAGCTCAGCCCCCCTCCTCCCTCCGCCGCCAGGCCAATTAGAAAGCACACTTGGCGCATGCTCAGTAGGGAACCAGCTGTGAAGCCGAAAGGCTTCGCTGCCGGGTTCCCTTACTGGCAAAGGAGGCAGCTGCACTCGACAGCCTATCCGAAGATCGGCTGGGGTGCCGAAATTGCGTAAGTGACCTAATATTAAAAGTCAGCAGCTGCAGTATTTGTAGCTGCTGACCTTTAATTTTTCATTTTTTAATAAAAGCGGTGAAGCTTAGCTGGCTTCCATCATTCAATCACATGTATAAAATACAGTTTTTGTTATTTTCCTTACACATGATCGGGTATTCTTTTACAGTAACAGTCTACACCCCTGTGTGTGCTCATACTATTAGTTTGTCAAGTCAATCCCATAACAAAGAATGTGACCTCAATTTTTCCTCCTATTACCCAGTTCACATATGTATTCATGCATGTGAAATACACTGTAAATGGGCCGTAGATCATTAAAGATGAATAGGAAGAAGAAAGAAATAAAAGAGTTGTGATAGCACTTATGTCAAATTATTGAGTTTCCATTACAAAAGTAAATATTTATATTATAGGATCTATTCAATGATAGTAGTTGCTGACTGTAGAAATTCACATAATTGGCCCTAAAGGGACTCTCTAAAGCAGGGGTGCCCAACCTTTTGAAGCGCGAGGGCCATTTAAGCAACTTGGTAACCAGTCTCAGGCCACAATAAGCAGAGCGGGCAGATGAAGGGTTACGACTACTCTATTGGCCCTTCGATCCATCCAGATGGAAGGGGGCAAATTCCCTTCTGTTTTTCGGATTGAAGGTAGGCGGGGGTAAAAGGACATCTGTCGCTCTATAGAGGTGAGTTGAGGGTTCCATTTAGTTGGGCTGATCGTGTGAAAAGGGCCTAAGACTGCTTTCACACTAATGTGCTACGGTTTACCCACATCCACTGGGCCAGATCCACAAACAATTACGGCGGCCGATCTCCAGATCTGCCGCCGTAATTTCAAATCTGCGCCGGCGTATCATTATTTTGTATCCACAAAACAAGATACGCCGTTTTTTTTTGCGTAGATACGCCATCCTACGCCGTCGTCCTAAAGTGTCTTATTTACGCTGGACGCTAGGGGCGCTTCCATGTTGAATATGCAAATGAGGTATATACGCCGATCCACGAATGTACGTACGTATGCTTAAGCGTAGGTCCGGCGTTAAGTTACCCCGGCTGTATAGAGGCGTACGTAATGTTAAGTATGGACGTCAGGCCAGGGTCGATTTTTCAGTCGTTCACGTTGTTTGCGTAAACCGTTCGCGAATAGGGATTTGCGTAAGTTACGTACACGTCATTTTCATTGATGTTTTGCGACGTGATTTCGCGCATGCGCACTGGGATACGTCCATGGCCGGCGCATGCGCAGTTAAAAAAAGCATTGTTTGCGTCGGGTCATTCATAATTATAATAAAACACGCCCCCACTAGTAAATTTGAATTACACCCGCGTACGCCGGCCCATTTACGCTACGCCGCCGTAAGTTACAGCGGCATTTCTTTGTGGATAAGGATACGCCGCTGTAACTTAGAGTAAATGGGACACGCCACACAGGTATGTGGATCTGGCCCACTGTGTCTATCCTGCAGGTTAGCTGAACTTTGCCATAGACTCCGACTGTGGCAAAAGCTAGCACTCTGGAGGAAGCATCGGCTTATGGGGCTCTGCTCCGCAGCCGCTTCCTTCCTCTACCACCAGATTTATTCACAACACTGATGCTGCGGTATGGCGAGTCGGCAACCTGCGATCTGGGCTTGCCAACCCTCCATTCCAGAGCAGGAGATCGCGGGCCACATCAGAGGGCTCCGCGGGCCACATCAGAGGGCTCCGCGGGCCACATGTGGCCCCGGGCCACTGGTCGGCCACCCCTGCTATAAAGCCTAGTACACACGGGCGGAATGTTGGGCGACATTGGCCGGTTCAATAAAAACCATCCGACACGTGTATGGCACCTGGTCCGACAGAAGCCGGTTTCCGATCAGAACTCCCAGTCAATGGCCGTCCCCCCTGTCAGAACACAACAGCTTAGTGGAGGAGATTGCTGTACTAATGTTGGATTGTTAGTACAGCAGCTCCGTCGGGAGCTGTCAGATTTTTTTCATCTGGGTTGAACGGAAAAAAAAATAGTGGTGTGTACCAGGAATAAGAGAGGGTATTTGGTCAAGGGTGTGCAATAGTACATACTGTCAGAAGCATCTCCACCAAAATAAACTGATGAGTCAGTCAACTTTTGGCCTGAGAGGGAAACACAACCAACCAAACAACAAGTGGTTTTTGCATGACAAAGGACTTGTATAGAAATGCAAAACCCATTTAAAGCACTGCAACCATAGTGTAGAGGGAGAGAAAGTCAATAGGAACATGGTTTCCGGGGGTCACCGTTTGACTTTGGTGGCCATCTTGGTTCAATCAGAGTCTGTTTAAGACCCTGGCCCCTGAGTTTGGCTTATGAGTAGTGTAGGGAAATTTGGCTATCAGGGACAGAAATAGTGTCATGGAAAGGTTCCAAACAAGTAGGGAAAGTCTACTAGAAACCTCTCCACTTGGGCACAGACTGGCCAGGCAGCATTCCTCCCCTCAATACAGACGCTGTTAGTTCGGCTGAGATCTGCTCTGCTACAATCTGCTGTTCACCTCTGGTCGTTGTTCATCTAGTTGGGCTGCCTTCCACTGGGCTTGTTGTGAACAGTATATTTTGACTACAATACAAGTTCTTTCTATTACATTTGGACTGTGTGTGAGTTACTGCCGCCACACCACGCTGCACTATACCACAAGCAAACAAATGTCTTAGGACACAGGACCTTATGAACGTCTAACATCATAAACATTTTATACCAATTATGTTTCTCTCCATAGACTCTATGGAGCATTGGGGTTGATTTACTAAAGGAAAATAGACTGTGCACTTTTCAAAGTGCAGTTGCTCCAGAGTTTAGTAAATGAGCAGAAGCTCTGCTGACTTCCATCATCCAATCATGTGCAACAAAAAATGCATCTTTTTTTTATTTTCCTTGCATGTGATTTGGGTATTGATTTACCTAATTTGCTAAGCTCTGGAGCAACTGCACATGCAAAGTGCAAAGTCTATTTGCCTTTAGTAAATCAACCCCATTGCATCAGTTTTAATTAATAAAAAGGCAAACTTGAAGCTATAAAAATAGAGAAGTTTACATTTGCTAATTACCTTTAGCGTTCTCTAGAATTGTTACATTGCATCTCTTTTTACGCAATTCTCCTCAGCTTCATTCACTGGCCATAATGTGGTATTTAGCTAGCCATAGTTAAATAACAAAAAATAAAAAGAGAAAATAGCCTAAAGAACAAAGGGCCAGATTCACGTACATCGGCGCATTTTTGGACCGGCGTAGTGCAACTCCTTTAAGTTAGAACGGCTTAATTTCGAGGCGCATGTGCCGTATCCTCGTAGTATTTTCGTCCAAATTTGCACCGGTGCAATGTAAATTCAGAGCCGTAAGGCGGTGTAATTCAAAGTGGGAAGGACGTGGGCGTGTTCCATTGAAATGAGCCGTGACCCCATGCAAATGAAAGGCCGGCCAGACTGCGCATGTGCACATGAAGCAGACTATGGTCAGCACCTCTCTGAGCATGCTCACGGCGCAATCAGTTAGATAGGAACTAGGGGCCAGATTCTCTAATATTTTCGGCGGCGTAGCGTAAGCCAGTTACACTACGCCGCCGCTGCTTACTGGAGCAAGTGCTTTATTCTCTAAGCACTTGCTCCGTAGGTTTCGCCTGCGTCGCGTAAATCGCGCAGCGTAAACCCGCGCAATTCAAATGGGGCGGCTTGTATTTAAATTAAGCGCGCCCCCGCGTCGAACGAACTGCGCATGCGCCGGCCGGGGAAAAAGCCCAGTGCGCATGCTCCAGCTCACGTCGGAAAGCGTCGTTGAAACCGACGTCAAAACGACGTGAGCGTCATTTACGCAAGTCCCTATTCGCGAACGAGTTAGTAAAACGACGTAAGCGATGTAAAAAGCCGACGCTGACCCGACGCCATACTTAACATGGCGTCCGACGGGACACGACGGCATCCGACGGGACCTCGTAAGGTTACTCCACATAGAAGCTGGGGTAACCTTACGAGTTCGTAAACGACGTACGCGACGACGGGGCGGCGTAAAAGCGATCGAGAATCGGCGTACTACTTCATTTGCATATGCAAATGAAAAAACAACGTAAAGGCCACCTAGTGGCCGGAGTTGTCATTACATCTACGATCCGAAAGTGTAATTGTATTACACTTGTCGGATGTAGAAGCGTATCTATGCAAAAGTGATGCTCAGCATCACTCGCATAGATACGAGTCAAAAAAAAAGGCGATACGACGGGGTATCTGAGATACTCCGTCGTAACGCCTCTGAGAATCTGGCCCTAGGCCCGTCAGACTTAGTGAGCTATGCACAGTGCTTAAATAGACCGAGAGAAATGCCCTTCCATTGCAAAAGTACATCCAATTTTTTTCCCTTCCTACAGCAAGGTGTTTTTGTTCTGTTGTTTGTTAGTGTTTGTTGGTTTGTGACGTGTCTTTGAGATTTTTTTTTTTTTTTGCTGTGTTTTTTTTTTATTTTGCTTTTTTTTTGCTGGGCATTTTTTTTTGATTTTTTTTTTCTGTTTGTGAATGATTTTTGAATGTGGGGGTGACATTCCTGCCACCACTCCACTTGTACGCTGAAAAGAGCCACTGGCAAGGAAATGGAGTGTTGCCAGGACCTTGCCCAGTGGCTGCACTGCATGTGAGCGGTGTGTTGGGCTGGTGATGTCCTCCTGCAGGGTTGTGGTTAATTCCAGGATGGCATGAGGGGTGAATCTGAAGATGCGATACACCTCAGAATTACTCATGCCAAAGATGTCTATGTGTGTGCAGTATATCCTCTCCCGTGCCCTCCTCCGTGCCCTCCTCCTTCTGTGCTCATCTAAAGTCAGTAGTATAGCTATGAGCAAGGATGCCCCTGGCATGTTGGCAGGGCCGCCATCAGGAATTATGGGGCCCCTTACACAGCTTCAGGCATGGGCCCCCTGGAGCAGAGAACTGGGGGGGGGGGTGCTGCCGCCTGAAATTGAGAAGCGGGGGGGCTGCTGCGAATTGAGAAGCGCGGGGGGGCCTTTACAAAAAAAAGAAGAAATAAAGTAAATACATATAAAAAAAGGGGGGTAGCCATCCAGGGACCTCGGGGCCCTTTAATAAAAAATAAAATAAAAATATCTAAAAAAATGTTTTTTTTTATATATAAAAAAAAAAAAAAAAGAGGGGGTTCCCATCTGGGCCCCTGGGGACCCCCGGGCCCCTTACAGGTGTAATACCTGTACCCCCCTGATGGCAGCTCTGCATGTTGGCATATAGATTGTTGTCCTGCAAGTGTGGGTACTCAGCTCGTCCCTAACGGTGTTGCTTTAGCTGACATGTAGACGGATTGTCTAATTTTAAACCTGCTTTTATATGGTCTAATTTTAGACTTTCCGTGCAGCTGATAAGCACATCGTGTAGACTGCACCGCACAAACTTACTTTTGTGGATCGGCGTATCTCCCTCATTTGCATATTTGCATAGAAAATCATTGGTGTGGACGGAGTAAATGTGCACCTAGGATGTGCAGGCGTAGGCAAGTTAGGCCGGTCGGGAGTAGCCTATTTTGGTGCGTATCTAGTTCTGTGGGTACGGTGCAAAAAATATTCCGGAGCAAATTTAGACTTAGACGGCACATCTCGAGATACTCCGGCGTAAGTGCTTTGTGAATCTGGCCCAATGTTTTTTGCCCAATTCACACAAAACAAATAAACATGCAGATTCACTAAACCCGGGGTCAGCAAGCCATTGATGGCAATCTACCTGTCGACCGCGGGAAGCCAAAGGGTAGATCACGAACACAGACGGCATTGCCGGTCCTTCCCCCCAGCCTCTGCTGCTCTCCTCTTCACTGTAGTGCAGAGAGTGGGAGACAGCACAGTAATGGATGGAGGGCAGGAGCGGGAGGGATCTTGGTTAACTTTTCGAGTTGACTAGCAGTTGCTAGGAATCTGGGCAGTCCTAGCAACCAATCACCAGTTTGTTTATATGAAAAGTTGATTAAAGGTTGTAGCTTAGTTAAAAAAAAAAAAAATCAACTTACAAATATTCATAACTGGTGACCACCATTAACCCTCAACACTAAAATGGAGCTACCAAAGTAATGCACCATGTTAGGGGTCATGGGAAAGGTATCCCCTTATATAAGTCTCTCTATTTATCTGAGTAAAACCACTCTACTACACTTTTCAAGGATTTGTGTTGTATCTGAAACAACTTGGTTGCATGTTTTTTTTCAGTTTTTCTGTTTTTTGAGATACCAACTGAATCCATGTATGCCCCCACATACTGAACTGGACCATAAATTGGACATCATCACCCCACAAAGCAGTTATCTTTAAGTATTAGGAGATTACGGATACCTTTCCCATGACCCCTAGCATGTTGCATTACCATGGTAGCTCCATTTGATGTTGAGGGTTGATGGTGGTCACCAGTTTGTTGAAAAAGTATTGTCGAAACTAAGCTACAACTTTTAATCATGTTTTGTATACTCAATAAAACTTTTTGTAATTTTAACTATTGTTTGAATAGTACTAAGGTCCATTTTCTCATCCTATTCATCCAGTCTGATAGGACGAGGCACGTTGTGCAAGACCATGTCCACATAGCCACTCTAATGCCTTGTTTCCACTGAGCGGATTGGTTCGGTACGGTTCAGTACGGTACTCTATTTTGGGTGTTTCCATTATGAAAGTGTGCCATAAAACCGAACCGTACCGGACCATTCTGGGTCCTGCTTCAGATGTGGGGCCATAGAAAATGGAACGGTTCGGTTAGGGCGGAGCTACAATACATTCTACTGATTGGTGGACACGCTAGGCATTTTTTCTAAACCCTGTATGGTCCCTGATCGTCCGATTTGCAGTGGAAACGCTCACCAGAATAGACCGGTCCATTCTAACCGTTCCAAATTTACTGACCCGAACCGTTCCGTTCAGTGGAAACGAGGCATAAGTTGACATGTAAGGTTGACTTTAATATGAAAAGTTAACTCCAGCCGCTCATGCTCCAGCCCTCCATCCAATACTGTGCTGCCTCCCACTCTCTGCTCTCCTGTACACCTGTGTAAGGTAGGAGAGTGCTACCTAAACACCGGTGTGTGTTTGTGTGAGTGAGTGAGTGAGTGAGTGAGTGAGTGAGTGAGAAACTTATATAGCGCAACACATGCGAACTGAATCGCCTCTGGGCGCTTAGTATCCATTCCTTACTGTACTTTTGCCTTCAGAAAAGATGGGTTTTGAGTTTTTTTCTGAAGGCCAGGTGATTCACCTCCATTCGGAGGTGGGGGGGGGTGTAATGGGGATAGAGGACACTGCTTTGGGGATGTGGAGGACATTACAATGTGGGGATGTGTGAAGGTGGACAGAGGAAACTGCTTGGGGGGGGGCAAAGGAGACTTCCAAGGGAGGGTAGAGAGACAGAGGACAGTTGGGGGGGGGGTGAAGGGGAGCAGGGGACACTGCTTTGGGGAGGACACTACTGTGGGAGGGAGAGGGGGCAGAGGACTCTACAGTGGGAGAGGGTAATGTTAAGGGGACAGAGGGCACTGCTTTGGGAGCAGGGACACTCCAGTGGGAGAAGTGTTGAGAAGGGGGCAAAAGACACTACTGTGACACATGTGTTCTTCATGCTGTTTTTTAATTGGGGACTTGGTCGTTTTTTTTTTTGTTTGTTTGTTTTTTAAAGGGTGCCAACTCTCCCCACACCCTCTAGGGATCTTTGATTTCCTCTTTGTTGTCGGGTAGATCTCAACCCCTGCAAGGTTGTCTACCCCTGCACTAGACAAATCGCTATGCAAATCGTTTATAAATGCATACAAAAAAAGGAACACATTTCAACGTAGACGTAAACCCTCAGAGCCGGTTCACAATCTGGCGACTCGTCAGGCGACTCAGACGCCTGACAAGTTGCGTCCCATTCTACTCAATAGAACCGTTCTAATAGGAGCGACGCAAGTCGCTCCGACTTAAAAAAAGGTTCTTGTATGACTTTGGGGGGCGACTCGGGGCGACTTGCATTGACTTCTATACAGAAGTCATTTTGCAAGTTGCCTCTGAAGTTGTCTTCAGGTCGCCTTTCCGAGTCGCCCCCAAAGTTGTGCCGCCCCAGTGTGAACCGAGTCTAACTGAAAAACATTTAGTATGCTAAAAATTGTGGGCCAGATTCACAGAGCCGTTACGCCTGTCTAACTGGTGTTAGACTGGAGTAATTTCAAATTACGCGCGTTTTTTAGCTAGTCGGAAGCCTCAAACCATGAATAGATAGATGGCTGCGGGCTTCAATTCGACTGGATTACGTGTTCGTACGCCTTCGGATCTACGTTGCAATAAAATTGCGGCCACTGGGTAGACTTCCCGTCGTTTTCCGCGTCGGGGTATGCAAATGAGCTTTTGCCGGCGATCCCCGAAATTACGATCTTCATTCGCAATCTCTTATGGCACCTTTAGTCATCTTTTTTTTGCGTAACACTATACCAGCTTTTTGCTGCTCTAATATTAGACAGCCCATGTTAAGTATGGCCGTCATTCCCACGTCGAATTTCTACGTTTTCCGACGTCTTTTATTATTTTTGACGTAAGTCGTCCGGGAATAGGAATGTTCGTAAACGACGCTACTCAAACAACGAATGACGTAACGACGTGATTTTGTGCAATGCACGGCGGGAAATTTCTGAGCGGAGCATGCGCAGTTCGATCGCCGCGGGGACGCGCTTAATTTAAATGCTTCACGCCCCCTAATCGCGTATTTCGATTACGTGGCGAGAAATAGACTACGCCGCTGTAGCATACGGACAAAAATCTACCAGAATTCGGTGTAGAGCCTGGTAAAATACGGCAGCATCGAGTATTTCGATTACGCAGCGCAATATTATCTGAATCTGGCCCAGTGTATCACAAACACATGTAATTGTTTTTAATAAAACACTTGTTCCCTTGCCTGTTTCTGTCCCTTGTTGCAACCCGTGCAGCCTTTTTTTGACCACTTCCTATCTGTATGCTATTCAGTTATGGCTACATCGTCATTTCTCAGGCTGGGCTTCCTGTTGGTGACAACAGTGGACCATGCTGATGTAATGTGTTTTCAGAAACTCATTTGTAGTCTTCATTGGAAGCTCACGTAACAAGGTGACAACAAATATAAAAGGGGAGGGATTGGAGTGTGTATAGAGAACAATTTGGTCTGCCCGACCCACAATAATTGAGAACAAGACAAAAAACCTTGTGCCAAAAGGCACGGTTGGGACCCCTAAGGGTCTATTATAGACAGACCAATTGATAATGTAAAAAATAAAATGTAGATAAATAACAATCACTGTTTAAAAACCAAAGTGTGTGGTTGGGCTGTGCATGTCCCCCACGAATGGGATTAACCTTCAATTCTCAACCCCTTTCTCAGACACACTTTATGTGGATGTGTGACCTTGTAAGTAGTTTTCATATCTTATATATTACACATGATTGGCTCTGTATGCAATGCATTTATTGTAAACGCTACTGTATTTACAAATTATGTTTACATTATCTACTCATTATTAAACTGTACCCATCTGACGTAATCATCCTCTGAAGAAGGACGGTCTGTCCGAAACATGTAAGGTGTCTACGCTTGTATGGATCATCACTAGTCCGTCCAGCCTTAGGACAGTGGTTTCTTCATGCATCTGTATTATTGGGTACCACACACTTTGGTTTTAACACAGTGATTGTTATTTATCTACATATGTTGTTATACTCAATCATTTTATTTATTTTTTACATTATCATTTGGTCTGTCTATAATAGTGCCTTTTGGCACTAGGTGTTTTTTCTCTTGTTCTCAAGGTGACAACAAACGAAGACAATGAGGTGACAAGAACAAGGCACTGCCACCACATACTACAGGACCCTCATGACAGCATCACCAGCTAGGATTTTAATGGAAGTTACAGATAAAAAAATATAAAAAATTACTTTTTAAATGGCATTAATATTAATAGCTTGTATGAGATTTTAGTGAATGGTTTCACATATTTTTTTTACCACTTCTGTTGCAAAATTCTCCATAATGAAAAAGTTGAAGCCGTTGCTATAAGTCATTTTAAAAGTCGCAAAATGGATATCAGGAGGAAACTTCCCAGAGTTCTGTATGAATGAACCATTTTCTTCTTCTTTCAATGCAGCTAAATGCATCAGACTAAAATGTGTGAGCAGCCACAATGTTTCCTTTCAGTGGCCCGCGGATGAAAATGCCTTGCCTTGTTTTGCCTTGGTGTCAAAGAATTTCATGCCTGTTGTGGTAAAATAATCACATTATTCACTAAAGTGGAGGCTGTTATCATTTTTGGTTACTTGGTCAAAAGAAGGCTTATGTTACAATCGTTGTAGTATAAGGAACCAGATGACTCTGAATGGTCAGGGCTGCATTTCAATTCTTTGCCCCCCAGGCCACTTTTATTGAGCCATTAGGGCCGTGTTAGTTACAAGCCCTCAAAGGCCCCAGCCTAGGATAGAAACATTTCAAGGTGGGTGGTAAATTGTCCATGTCCCATCCTTTCTTTCTTCTATAATGTCTTAATTTAAAGTAGAAATAAACCCAATGAAAAAAAGTATTCTATAAAATGCTAAACTTTCTCAAGCAACATGAACTATCCTTACTGCTAGCATTAGTAAATACATAGGAAGTTATGTTATATTTACTTGTTTTAAGATTTTTTTTTTACATATCTCCAGTTGCTTCCTGGTTTCTGACCTAGACCAAAATTATGTCATACATCCCAGGAGTCCATGGGCATTTTTTTCCAGCACATCCCTACTGCAATTGATTTCTATGGGTGACTGTGTGCCCTAAGTGGAAAATATGCCTGAATTTTGAATTGTATGTCCCCACCACCCCCCAGAGGGCACCTGCATGCATTAGGTCTTAGCATAATGAGTGATGCACGATGTTGCTTGCTATTTTCAGGTTGCACTATCCAATCCATCCAAAGAGTTTTCACACCCCCAATAATCCCACTTTCCCATATATACACTATGTTGCCAAAAAGTATGGGGAACACATGCCTTTACACACACATGGATTTTAATGGCATCCCAGTCTTAGTCCATAGGGTTCAATATTGAGTTGGCCCACCTTAACAGCTTAAACTCTTCTGGGAAGGCTGTTCACAAGATTTAGGAGTGTGTCTATGGGAATGATTGACCATTCTTCCAGAAACGCATTTGTAAGGTCAGGCACTGATATTGGACGAGAAGGCCTGGCTGACAGTCTCCGCTCTAATTCATCCCAAAGGGGTTCTATCCAGTTGAGTCCAGGACTCTGTGGAAGTCGGTCAAGTTCCCCCACCCTAAACTTGCTCATCCATGTCTTTATGGACCTTGCACTTGTGCGCAGTCATGTTGGAACAGGAAGGGGCCATCCCCAAATCATGAAATTGTCCAAAATGTTTTGGTATGCTGACGCCTTAAGTGCTTCCTTCACTGGAACTAAGGGAGCAAGCCCAACCCCTGAAAAATAACCCCACACCACAATCTCCCCTCCGCCAAATGATATGGAGGGATGGCCCAATACTTTTGATAATATCAGGGTTGGCCCTACCATGGGTCCCACTGGAAGGCGGCACTTTCATAGGGATGGCAATTTGACACCCACATTTTTTTTCCAGCAGTTTTGTGTGTGCTCCATGGATGGACTGGGCTGGGGGGCAGGGTGATAACTGCCCCCTAAAAATGTCACCCTGCTGCCCTCAACACGCATATGCATAGTTGCCATACCTAACAGTCTAACACTGAAGAGCTCAGGTGTGTGTGTACTGCCGAGGGCGAGGTACCCACAGGTAACAGAGAGCAATGAAAGATCCCTTCCCCACCAGCGCCACCAGTAGCCGATGTTCGGGCACAGTTTGCGAGGCTTGCATTTTTATTGAGTGGAACTGGAGGAGGGGGTGCAGCCTGTCTCAAGCCCGGCCTGCCTTCTTCTGCTCTGGTAAATGCATGAGCTCGGCACTAATAACTGAAGGGGGCAGCATTTCATTCTTGGACCCAGGAAGCACAATGTCTTGGGCCAGCCCTGGGCAATATGGTGTGGAAAGTAAGTTTGGGATGGAGGAACTATACTGGTCTGCATAGTCCTGACCTCAACCTGACAGAACACCTTTGAGATGAATTAGAGCGGACCTCACAAATACGCTTCTGGAAGAACAGTCAAACATTCCCATAGACACTCCTAAACCTTGTGGACAGCCTTCCCAGAAGAGATGAAGTTGTTATAGCTGCAAAGGGTGGGCCAACTCAATATTGAACCCTACGGACTAAGACTAGGATGCCATTAGAGTTCATGTGCGTGTAATGGCAGTTAATAAAAAAATGATGCCCACTTTTGAATTATTTTCAGTACAGTCTATATGTATAGGGTATGGAGTTGGGTGTATGGGATTGTACTAAGTTTTTTATGTTGTTTGTTTATTTATTTTTTTGGTTGAACTGGATGGACTTGTGTCTTTTTTCAACCTGACTAACTATGTAACTATATATGTACAGGGTTGTAATATGTTATTACAATATTTTATTTATTTTATATTAAGTAAATCACATGTGTGGATGTGTTGGTTACTGGAGCTGCAGAAAGGCTGTTTCCATGAACCATAAAGAACACATGTGCTAACATTTTCATAACACAACCACATAGCGCCATGCACTAGCTGTATGCAAGCAGACATTATTAATTCCGCCTACTGTAATGTATCCGGCAGTACAAACATTCAGCTGAATATGAAAATAAATACATTGTTTCCCTTTATGCTAATGAGGTCATAAGTCACGCAGTAATGAAAAAGCAGCAAGGTATTTAGGATCAATTAATAAGTATATGGTAAGAAAGTATATTGTGCGGTTCCCCTTGTCTTTATTTTGCTTCCCTTTCATTGGTTTATAATTAAAGCCACAAAACATTAATTGCTTCGTCTATCAGAAGGCTTAAAGAACTTCAGTTGTAAAAACAGGAACAGTCCCCGTTCAGTGCCGTCATTTCCCCCATGACTTATGGCTGCTGAGCGAAGCTCTAATTACTCTTCATGAAATTTACTAATGGATTTTAAGGAAGAGCTCCGGCCTAAGATGAAAATGTTGCAGTTGCTTACACCAATAAATATCAATGCAATAAAAGTGTCCGCTTAAAAACCTTGACCACTAAATTCACCTTACCCTCCCACAAGCTCTAAAACGTAACAATTAAAAATTGGCCAGCGAGGCCCATCTATCTCAGAGATGAGCCAAAAGCAAGGTGAGAAGGGGTAGGGCAAGCTCTTGACCCAGGGTGCTGCATTGATAAGTACATAGCAGAGTTCCTTGGGAATTAGGACATCTGGGGGAATGAACAGGAAAATGTACCCAACACATCGGAAACTGGAAATATGTACCATGTACTGCCACAATACTATTAGTCACTTATTTTCCACTTTAGGTACACTTTAACCTTACCCCTACATTAACCCTTTACACTCAAAGTGACCATATAGCCATAGTAATATATATATATATATATATATATATATATATATATATATATATATATATATATACATATATATATATATATATATATATATATATATATATATATATATATATATATATACTGTGTATATATATATATATATATATATATATATATATATATACAGTGGGGGGGGGAGTATTTAGTCAGCCACCAACTGTGCAAGTTCTCCCACTTAAAAAGATGAGAGAGTGTAATTGTCATCATAGGTATACCTCAACTATGAGAGTCAAAATGTGGAAACAAATTCAGACAATCACATTGTCTTATTTGGAAAGAATTTATTTGCTAATTATGGTGAAA
Source organism: Rana kukunoris (assembly GCA_029574335.1). Classification (NCBI taxonomy): domain Eukaryota; kingdom Metazoa; phylum Chordata; class Amphibia; order Anura; family Ranidae; genus Rana; species Rana kukunoris. Next base: position 520,103,031 of record CM056052.1, on the reverse strand, counting down.
AATAGGTATTTGGTCTCCTCTGCAAACTAGCTTTCTGGCTCTCACAGACCTGTATCTTCTTCTTTAAGAGGCTCCTCTGTCCTCCACTCATTACCAGTATTAATGGCACTAGTTTGAACTTGTTATCAGTATAAAAGACACCTGTCCACAACCTCAAATAGTCACGCTCCAAACTCCAGTTTGGTGAAGACCAAGGAGCTGTCGAAGGACACCAGAAACAAAATTGTAGACCTGCACCATGCTGGGAAGACTGAATCTGCAATAGGCAAGCAGCTTGGTGTGAAGAAATACTGAAAAAAAAAAATGTGGGAGCAATAATTAAAACATGGAAGACATACAAGACCACTGATAATCTCCCTCGATCTGGAGCTCCACGCAAGATCTCACCCCGTGGGAACAAAATGATCACAAGGTGAGTCTTTCAGCATGACAATGATCCCAAACACACCGCCAGGGTAACAAAGGAGTGTCTTCGAGCTGGTTCACACTGCGGTGGCACGACTGCGGGGGGCAACTCGGCAAGGCGTCCTGAAGACGACTTGCAAAATGACTTCTGTATAGAAGTCAATGCAAGTCTCCCCGGGTCGCCCCCGAAGTCGTACAAGAACCCTTTTCTAAGTCGGAGTGACTTGCGTCGCTCCTATTAGAACGGTTCTGGCGAATAGTATGGGACGCAACTTGTCAGGCGGCTGAGCCCCCTGATGAGTCACCCCAGTGTGAACCGGCTCTAAGAAGCATTTCAAGGTCTAGCCAGTCTCCAGAGCTCAACCCCATAGAAAACTTTTGGAGGGAGTTGAAAGTCTGTATTGCCCACCAACAGCCCCAAAACATCACTGCTCTAGAGGAGATCTGCATGGGGAATGGGCCAACATACCAGCAACAGTGTGTGACAACCTTGTGAAGACTTACATAAATGGTTTGACCTCTGTCATTGCCAACAAAGGATATATATATATAACAAAGTATTGAGATGAACTTGATATTGACCAAATACTTATTTTCTACCATAATTTGCAAATAAATTCTTTCCAAATCAGACAATGTGATTGTTTGGATTTGTTTCCACATTTTGCCTCTCATCTTTTTAAGTGGGAGAACTTGCACAATTGGTGGCTGACTAAATACTTTTTTGCCCCACTGTGTGTGTGTGTGTGTATATATATATATATATATATATATTAGGGCTGTTACTGATCAACATTTTTGTGTTCGATTAATCGTTTAATCGTTTTTCTTTTTAATCGATTAATCGACTAATTTCGATTAATTATAACGCACATACAGATCCAACTACTTTTAGCTGATCTTCTTGCAGGCCGATTCCCTGGAAACTGTAAACATGGATAGCAGGATACAAAAAACACACAAAGGCTCGATGGGAATAGCATTAAAACTTTTATAGTAGGTAACCGAATAAATATTGCACTTGAGATAAAATCGATGGAGCTACATAAACTGTAAAAATGGTGCGAGTAATACCAAACGGTACCAAAAGCAGTCATAAAAACATGTAGCTAAGTATGATACTGGTATAAAAATGTGTACAACGATACCACTGCTGAATCCAGATGAGGAGAGGTTAACATCAGTCCGTCGGCATGTAGATGTCCCGTGAAGGGAACTATCACAACCCCCAGTGGATGGCTGTAGAATCCCAGATTGATAGAGGGAAGTGATAGAGGGAAGTGTAACAGCCCTTGCATGTGGCAGATAGTAAGGTCCCACCGGCATGCAGATATAAAGGCACAGCAAAGGAGCCCTTCAGATGGACACGGCAAGCCCCGCCGGTGTCCGTAATGTTACCGGATCTCCGACGGAACTCCCTTAAGGTCCAGAAGCCGGCGGAGAGGTGAGTACCAATCAAAAGAATTTTAATCGATCAAAAAGATTTTGAGATTTTTTAAGATTAATCGATTAATTAAAAGTTAATTTGCACAGCCCTAATATATATATATATATATAATATATATATATATATATAAGTACAAGTAAACTAAATGCAATTATAAGCACAAAAATAAATTAATATGCAAAAACCATGTAAATTCAGTTCTAGGAATCTCTACAATAATAACTCAAGTAAGCAGTCGTTGCTTCAAAGTATTTTCCCTTTAAATTGTAGAAATGCTTGTATTTATTTTGGAAGCCACAGGATCCAGGTATAATGAAATAATACACGGTTGCTTGGGTCTATTCTGTTTATCAGCAGGGTACAATGTATGAAGTTTTTTTTCACATTTAACTTAGTTTCTATAAACTGTATTAGTTTCTCTTTCCCAGAAATTGCAATACAAACGTCTAAAATGTCAAGGACGTGCTGAATTTTACACGGTAAAGTGAGAAATACCATCAGAGTAGAAGAACTTCTCATGACTGCAGGATATCAGGATTTTTTTTGCTCCATGGAATCTTAAGTGCATAGCAACAAAAAATTGTAACTATTTTGTGTTTTGTTTTTAAAGAATTTAGCGGAATTTTATGTTCTTTGCCCTTCCTTTTTCCCATAGTGGTTCAGTTTAATATAGGATGCTATATGTACTTCCCTTTCACATAGGGTTGCTGGGTTTTACTTTATAGTTCTATACTAGGGATGAGCCAAACACCCCTGGGTTCGGTTCGCACCAGAACCTGCGAACAAAGTTTGTGTGAACTTTAGAACCCTGTTTAAGTCTATGGGACTCGAACGTTTGAAATCTAAAGTACTAATTTTAAAGGCTAATATGCAAGTTATTGTCCTAAAAAGTTTTTGGGGACCTGGGTCCTGCCCCAGGGGACATGTATCAATGCAAAAAAAGTTTTAAAAAATGGCAGTTTTTTCAGGAGCAGTGATTTTAATAATGCTTAAAGTGAAACAATAAAATTGAAATATTCCTTTAAATTTCGTACCTAGGGGGGTGTATAGTATGCCTGTAAAGTAGTGGTTGTTTCCTGTGCTTAGAACTGTCCCTGCACAAAATGTAATTTCTGAAGGAAAAAAGTAATTTAAAATCACTCACCTTCGGGTCTGGTATGGATATTAAGGGGAACCCTGGGTCAAATTAAAAAAAATTATGTGCGGTTCCCTCCAAATATCCATTCCAGACCCTTCCGGTCTGGTATGGATTTTAAGGGAAACTCCACCCCAATTTTTTTTTAAAAATGCCGTGGACCCCCACACATTTTTTTTTTATGAATGACTTTTCTCTGTATTGCCAGGAACCGACAATTCATTATAGCCGCGAGTGATTTTAAATTACCTTTTTTCCTTCAGAAATGACACTTTGTGCAGGGACAGTTCTAAGCATGGGAAACAAGCGCTACTTTACAGGCATACTATACACCCCCCCCCCCCCGGTACGAAATTTAAAGAAATATTTCACTTTTATTGTTTCACTTAAAGGAATTATTAAAATCACTGCTGCCAAAAAAACTGCAGTTTTTAAAACTTATTTGCATTGATACATGTCCCCTGAGGCAGGATCCAGGTCCCCAAATACTTTTTATTACAATAACTTGCATATTAGCCTTTAAAATTAGCACTTGACCCCCAGGCCTCCTCCTGCTGTTTCCGAGGCTGTCCCGTCTCAGGTACATTCCTCCATATATCTTGGGTATGCGAGAAGATTTCCTCAATTTGGCGAGAGGCCTTCACCCTTATTGACAAATTTGCTGGAAATCATGTAACCATGACACGCAATCATTGCCTTTTATTTGAGAGGATCCCTGACACTCCTAAACCCTTGAGAGATTTGATGTGCACACTATGTATAGCAGTATTGTGGGCCATTGCCTTTAACTGGAAGTCCTCTACAGTCTCCTTTGCTCAGATTTCCGCCAGAATGGATCGAATTATGTTATCTGAGAAGATCTTTCACACTCTCCACGATACAATTCAGATCCATGATGCTAAATGGACACCTTGGTGGCTATTACGATTCCAAGAATGATCTGTGATGTTTTTTTGTTTTTTTTTCTTCTCTTTGTGTTTTTGTTCTTGATTTTCCACTGGTATTGCTTTTCTCACATTAATCTGGTAATAGTTATTCCTGATGGCTATATTTTTCTAATATAATGGTTTGACTACTGTAAGTTTACAGTACAGTTTTATATTTCTGTTGATGGAAGGGTTTCTTCCTATAAGGCACGAACTGTCATCCTCTGCCTGTATTAATGATGTGCACTGTTCTGTAACACCTGTTACCATGTAATTTTTTATGACTTTTCTCAATAAAAGCCAATTAAGTAAAAAAAAAGAAAATTAGCACTTTAGATTTCAAACATTCGAGTCCCATAGACTGGGTTCTAAAGTTCACACGAACTTGCCGCGAACACCCCAAATAGTTCGCTGTTTGGCGAACAGGCAATGTTCGAGTCGAACATGAGTTCTACTCGAACTCGAAGCTCATCCCTACTCTATACATTTAATAAATATAATATTTATTGTTTTCTAATTTATTCTAAAGTCATAAACCTTAAAGTGTAGGGGGGGGGGGATATAAGGGGTCCATAAGGGAGCACTCCTTACGTCTAGATGAAATACGGAAAGGTTTCTTCACAGTAAGAGCTGTGAAAATGTGGAATAGACTCCCTCCAGAGGTGGTTCTGGCCAGCTCAGTTGATTGCTTTAAGAAAGGCCTGGATACTTTTTTAAATGTACATAATATAATTGGGTACTAACATTTACTGTATAGGTAAAGTTAATCCGGGGAAAATCTGATTGCCTCTCGGGGGATCAGGAAGGATTTTTTCCCCCTGCTGTAGCAAGTTGGATCGTGCTTTGCTGTTTTTTTTTTTTTTTACCTTCCTCTGAATCAACTGTGGGTATAGAATTGGGTATATGGGATTGTACGATATTTTTATTTATTTTTTATGGTTAAAGTAGACTTATGGTTGCACTGACTAACTATGTAACTATGTAGGTATAGCCAACATTTTGAAGCCAACATTCTATGTACAGAGCAATGTGGAGCAGTCTGTCTTTCTGTGGTTGTGCAGGGCAATGTGGAGCGGTCTGTGTGCAGGGCAATGTGGAGTGGTCTGCCTCTCTGTGGTTGTGCAGGGCAACGCGGATCGGTCTGTGTGCAGGGCAATGCGGAGCGGTCTGTGTGCAGAACAATGTGGAGCAGTCTGTCTCTCTGTGGTTGTGCAGAACAATGCGGAGCAGTCTGTGTGCAGAGCAATGTGGAGCAGTCTGTCTCTCTGTGGTTGTGCAGAACAATGTGGAGCAGTCTGTGTGCAGAACAGTGTGTAGCAGTCTGTCTCTCTGTGGTTGTGCAGGGCAATGTGGAGCAGTCTGTGTGCAGAGCAATGTGGAGCAGTCTGTCTCTCTGTGGTTGTGCAGAGCAATGTGGAGCAGTCTGTCTCTCTGTGGTTGTGCAGGGCAATGTGGAGCAGTCTGTGTGCAGAGCAATGTGGAGCAGTCTGTCTCTCTGTGGTTGTGCAGAACAATGTGGAGCAGTCTGTGTGCAGAACAGTGTGGAGCAGTCTGTCTCTCTGTGGTTGTGCAGGGCAATGTGGAGCAGTCTGTGTGCAGAGCAATGTGGAGCAGTCTGTCTCTCTGTGGTTGTGCAGAGCAATGTGGAGCAGTCTGTCTCTCTGTGGTTGTGCAGAGCAATGTGGAGCAGTCTGTCTCTCTGTGGTTGTGCAGGGCAATATGGAGCAGTCTGTGTGCAGGGCAATGTGGAGTGGTCTCTCTATGCATGGCAATGTGTGCCAGTGTGTTGGCCTCATCAGTGATTTTTTTTTTTTTTTGTTAAGGTTATCTGAAAGGCGGGTTTCAAATGTTTTGACAGGGGTGCAGTTTCTCTGCTTGCCATAGGCAACATTTTCACTAGATACGCCGCTGACACCAAGACACTGGTGGCTCAATATGATCTGCTAATTCTTCACCTTAGCTTGTGAGAAACAAAGTCAGTGGAACCAATATTTAGCCAAAGTGATCTGGAAAGACAACCATACAGTACATTCCTCAATAGGCCATTCACCCTACCATGTAATGTCCAGCTGTATTCTTGGGGGACCTACAGACCAATGAGCTAGACATGTGCACACTGAAATATTTTGTTTCGGAATTTCGTTTTCGTCTGAAAAATACTTTTATGCAGTTACTCCCAAAATTAGTTTTTATTTATTTAGTTTTCTTAAAAAAATGCATTCGTCCAAAAATCCAAATTAATTAAGGTTGAATCTATCATTGAAGGCTTATGGTGTCCGTCAAATGTTTTAAGAAGATTTAACGGAGCAGCTTAACTGTGCGAAATCGTACATTTCCGGTCGAATGTTCCACCTACAAGCTATTCTTAGGAATAACTCACTTAAATCTGACCAAACACGAGTCTAATAGGCATCCCGGGTATGACATTTAAAAAAAAAAATAATTATAAATTATAATAATAAATAATTATAAATAATTATAACAAATAATAATAAAATTATAATAAAAATTATTCAATAATGTAATCAACTCAAAATCACTGAAATTTGCTCAGTTGCAGAATTTCCCCACAAATCGCTATCGCTCAATTCTGCAAGTGATTATAATTTATTATCGCTGTTTTATAGCTGCTCTAAAACCATTTTTGACATAAGGGGAGACTTTTGGTTGCTATGGACAATCTACAGTTTGCAGGCGGAAAGAACAATTTTTATTATGTAAAAGAACATGTAGGGCACTGGACAAGGAGTTTGTGTATTTTTTACATACAGTACTGTAATCTATAAGATTACAGTATACTGTATGTAATGTGTTTGTTTACTTTTTTGAATATGGTGCTGTTCTCCGCCCCCGTGCGTCGTAACATCGCAGGGAGCGGAGCTCGACGGCACACAGAGGCACTGCATGAATCGAGCGAGCACCCGCTCGCTCACACAGCGTGGATGCATCGCTGGATCCACGGACAAGGTAAGTAAACCTTGCCTGTGCACTCTGCGAGGCGAGCCCGAGTCTGACTCGGGGTTACCGATCACAGCATAAAAATTTAACCCCGAGTCAGACTCGGGAATACCGCCAGAGGGGTTAAAGACTAGCCATGTGTGGAGCGAAAAGATTTCAAAACATCGGACTTTGAAGTTCATCCTGGGTCCTAGTCCAACATATAAGCGTACATCAGCAAGGAAAATTGCAAACACTGTGTAAAGATGTCCCTGGAGTTCCTCAACAGCCTATTTCAGGGACTCAAGAAAAACCAGAACACCAGAACACCCACACTTTCAACGTAAACTCTTTAAACCCATTGACACTCAGAGAGAAGCCCCATAAAAGGGTTTTTGAAAAACCTCTCCAAGTTCATGAACCACAAACATCTCTGCCACCAGAGGCCCAGTGGTGGCTGCCTCTGTTTTTTCTACCATTACATCCAAGACCCCCAGGAGAAGCCCCATACTGAGATTCATCCCCTGAGACACGCCCAGACCTATCTTCAGGAGCTGGCCTGTACACTTTGCGCACAAGGAGTTTGAATGGTTTTCAAATTTGCCAGGGACAAGCTCAAGTGGGCTGGAGTGCACACAAGAGCCTTTTACTCACCAATTACCAGTTCTGGTAAAGAATTTTTAAAGAAGTTGTAAATAAAAACAAAATTAGGCTGAAATGACTGTTTACAGGGTATAGAGACATAGGCCCAGATTCACGTACATCGGCGCATTATCGGTCCGGCGTAGCGCACCGCCATTACGTTAGACTTGCGCCATCTAGCCGCGTAATCCCCCGATTCACGTAGCTTTTGCGCAGGAAATTGCGCAAGCGTAAGGTTTTTTCCAGAGGCGTAAGGAGGAGTAATAGAAATTGGGAGGGACGTGGGCGTGTTACATTGAAATGAGCCGTGACCCCATGCAAATGAAGGGCCGGCCGGCTCGCGCATGCGCGCTTGAACGAGACCATGTCAGCTCCGCTGTGCGCATGCTCACAACTCGGGAGCGGCGCAATCAGTGAAATTGGAAATGGACTAGGGCAACGTTGTGAACTACGCAGACAGCATAAATAGACACACACAAACGCACTTGCATTGCAAAAGTACATCCCTTTGTGTCCCTTCCCATTTAACCAAGTGCTTTTGTTCCTGTTGTTCGTTGCAGTGTGTCTTGTAGTTGTCAGATTAGTGTTCTGTGTGATCAAGTGCTTGTTGGTATATTTGTGAAAGTGTTTTTGATAAGTGTTTGAGAGACTGTTTGTTTGATTGATATATTTTTGTTCGTTTGTTTTCTTGCTTTATTTTTTATTTTTATTTTTTTGTGACTGTTTCTTGCTGAGTGCTAGTGTGATTTTTGGGTGTTCGTTTTCTCTTTGTGTGTGTTCTTGGCTGATTGGTTGTGCTTGTATTTGTGACAGATTTTTGGTGACTGGTAGTGAGTTTGTTTGGAAGTATGACTGAGAGAAAAAGAAAGCTTAATTTTACTGTGGGGGAAAAAAGAATTCTTGCCCGGGCCATTAGCGAGTATGGGCGTTTTCTCCACGGCCCGCAGAGTGCCACCACCACCCCGGCCAGGAGGAGGGAGATATTGGATCGGATCACGGAGCAGGTGAATTCATCGGGGGAGGGGGAGACACGGACCCGGTCTGGGATCGACAAAAAAATAAATGATCTCCGGCGTCTGGTGAAAAAAAAACTGGCCGCAATGCATGCCCATGCCAGGGGCACAGGAGGGGGCCCACCATGCCGTATTAGGCTTACAGCGACGGAGCATGTGGTGGCCCTGACCTTTCACCGGCATGAAGTGGAGGGCCTGCCAGGCTTTGACACAAGTCCGGTCCCCGCGGTGCCAGGTAAGGTTTTTTTTTCTATCAGGTGTGTAGCATGTGTGGGGGAGGGGGTGAAAGGGAATATCTGGCAAGTGTGTGGATCCTCCAACCTGTGAATGGTTTGTGTCATCCACAGATGTGCAGGAGGGTGCAGGGCCATCTGGCCTGACCGCTCCAACACCAGGACAGCAGCCTAATGAGGCCCCCCCAACAAGGCCGGAATCCGCGGAGGAGGTCCGAGAGGAGGAGGACGATCATGAGGAGGAGGACGATCATGAGGAGGAGGACGATCAGGAGGAGGACGATCATGAGGAGGAGGAGTCAGGCACTGGACGAGTAGTTTGTGCGGACTCTTCCCCTTTGGCTGGCAGAAGCCTGCCCTCCCTAAGGGGGAGCCCCCCCCCCTCCTCCCCCAACATGGCTCCCCTCACAAGGGCCTCCCCTTCTCCCCGCCCACAACCATCACCTGGAGGCAGGATGTCATCCCAGAGCACCAGGGGGGCGCCCAATCTCCTGCCCGCCAGTCTGCGAAGGGACCAGGCCCTCCAGACCCGCCATCTGGGACAGCTCTGCCAGACTTTTGGGCGGGTGGAGGAGAGCCTGTCCTCCATGAAGGATACGCTGGGTAACCTGGACTCCCACTCCCGGGCTTTCACAACCTGCCTAAATGAACTGCAGACTACAGCAGCAGGCGTTGGGCAGGATGTGAGGGCCCTTACCCAGGCTATCCAGGCCAACACGGCAACACTTGGTGCTTCCCTGGACAGAATTGCCGTGGCCTTGGAGGGCAGGCCGCCAGGTGGGCAGATATCAGGGGCTGCTCCTCCTTCCCCGGGTTTGCCCCTTCCCCATGAGTCTCCCCTGAGGGGCCGGGGCCGTGGCCGGGGGCGCCCCAGGCGTGGCTCACGCAGAGGGCACTCATTTTTTTTTTCCCCCTTCTTTTTTTTTTGGCTGACATTTTTTGCATTTTTTTTTTTTTTTTTGCTGCCATTTTTTGCATTTTTTTTTGCTGACATTTTTTTTAAATTTTGGGTTGTGCATGCTGTTTGAATGTGGGGGTGACATTCCTGCTGGAAAAGGGGTGTCATCCTCAATTTTGGTGGAGAAGGGTTCCCCAGGACCAGGGAGAAGTGATCCTCAGGTCCGTGTGATTGGTGTATGAATGTACAGTGACATAATTGGAGCCTTGACGTGGCGTTACTGCTCACCAGTCCTGCATGGTGGACTGGTGCCAATCCAATTTGATGAGGATGTGGGGTGTGTGTGCTAGGGACCATAGTGGTGTGCATGCATGCATTCTCATTGTGCCATGATTAATGTGTGTGTTTAACGTGCAAAGATGCCCAATATGAGCTGCCTCCTGACTGCTCTTCCCTCAGAAGACGGGGTATCCTCGGTTAGGGGTTGATTGTCTGGTTGGGGGGTCAGGTCATCACGTAGCTCAACCTGCAGGCCCTTCCTCACTGCAAGATTGTGCAGCATGCAACATGCAACGATGATATGGCACACAAAGTTTGGGGAATACAACAGTGTACCCCCAGACTTATCCAGGCATCGGAAACGTGACTTCAGGAGGCCAAAGGTGCGCTCCACCACTGTTCGGGTTTTGATGTGTGCTTGATTGTATCTTTCCTCCCCTGGGGTTTGGGGGTTCCGGATAGGAGTCATGAGATGGGGTCCCAGTGCATATGCAGAGTCACCTGGAAGGGAAAAGACAGGAGAATGTTAGTCATGCATGTGCCACTTGTGAGGTGTGCATCACGGGAGGGGATAGTCATGCCTGACTCCCATGTCACTCACCAACCAGCCAGGTGTTCCCATACACGTTCTGATCGAATTCCATTCGGATGTGGCATTGATTGTATATGTAGCTGTCATGGGTGGATCCGGGGTGTTTGGCACGGACGTGCCATATGAGGCCTTGGGCATCAACTATCACCTGTACGTTGATGGAGTGCCAATTCTTCCGATTGCGGTACATGTGCTCTGTCTCATGGGGGGGCTGGAGTGCCACATGTGTGCAATCAATGGCCCCCACGGTGCATGGGAATCTGGCAATTCTGTAGAAATCTGTCATTGCCTTCAGCCGCAGGTCCTCAGTGGTGGGTTTGATGATTTGGTTGGCCATGCGTCTGAGGATTGCAGGGACAACCTGGTGCACACATCTGCTCATGGAGGATTGTGACATCCCAGCCACCACTCCACTTGTACGCTGAAAAGAGCCACTGGCAAGGACATGGAGTGTTGCCATGACCTTGACCAGTGGCTGCACTGCATGTGAGCGGTGTGTTGGGCTGGTGATGTCCTCCTACAAGGTTGTGGTTAATTCCAGGATGGCATGAGGGGTGAATCTGAAGATGCGATACACCTCAGAATCACTCATGCCAAAGAGGTCTATGCGTGTGCGGTATACCCTCTCCCGTGCCATCCTCCGTGCCCTCCTCCTTCTTTGGTCATCTAAATTCACTAGTGCAGCTATGAGCGACGATGCCCCTGGCATGTTGGCAGTCAAATTGTAGTGCAACACGTGTGTGTGGTCTGCTCCTCAGTAACGGTGTTGCTTTCTGTGAGATGTAGACGTTTTTTCAAAATTTAGACCAGCTTTTAGGTGCTCTAACTTTAGACAGGACATTTTGCTGTTGCGCACATCGCGTAGCCTGCGCAGCAACTGCGTTTTTTTGTGGATCCCCGCAACTCCCTCATTAGCATATTTGACTAGCAAATCAATGGTGTGTCTAGCGCATTTTTGCGCGGACGGATGCGTCTGTCTAACGAAATTACGCCGGACAAAAAAAATAGATTTCTGGCGTAATTCGTTTTCTGAATCGCGCGCATCTAAACGCATGCGCACATTTAGACTTACGCACGCGGAACACCAGTTGCGCAGGCGTAATCGCTCTGTGAATCTGGGCCATAATAGTTAACTGATTACTTTTAAAAACAATTAAAATAGATAAAAATCAATCATATAATGTACCTACAGTTTCTAGTTTCGTTTTTGCATGTTGTTTCCTGCCTCTCTGCTGTACAGAGCATACAGAGCCACAGAGCAGTGAAGGTTTGGAAAACGAAACTGATCCAAAGGGGAAGTGCTGTGGGGTTTTAGACACACAGTAATCACACCTCCTTGAAGTTAGTGACCACAGAGAGAAAGCTTCCAGTACTGTGGTTATCATGAAACAGACAACCAGGAAGTGTGGAGATCAGAGAAGAATTACAGCAACTTGAGAGCAAAAACTAACAATGAGGACATGAAAACAGCACTGCATTAAGGTAAAGGAAGTTATTAAGATTTAAAAAAAAATCCATTACAAACCCTTTAACTCTATCCTACAGACACTCTTGATCTATCATTATTAATTACATTTCTAAATAATTTTATCAGCGAGCTGGATTATCTTTCTCTGTACATGCACTTTGTTTATATCACGTTTCATTTTAACATTGACCAGTAAAACTCTGATAACATTTTTATTTAGCTGGAATAAAATAGGGAAGACATGGACAGCTGCTTAGAGCGCCTAATCCCAGCAGATCCCATACAAAAACAGCTAAAGATATTGAATGATTCTTGCAGAGGGCATCAAGTACAGCTGTTCGGTATTGTTGGCTATATGTTTCATTAAGTGTAGCAGGAACATTGTGCTCCTATCCCATATGTAAGCAACCAAAATAAAGCCAATCTTTTTTTTTTAACTGATGCTTCTGAAAGTAACAGCTGAGTCTACAGTTTTTAGCTCTAGGAAGACTGTGGGTCACTGTCAGCGGCCTTGATTAAAACAGTACTATATTGTTTAACAAATCACAAACCAAATGTTGCAAATATTAGAGGCTAGGACAAAGATACTCTATTCGATAGAATTCCATCACCCTGTAGTAATGGACTCCTTACGTAAAGCCCAACTCTGGGCACAAAAACTTACCAGGGTTAGGGCAGGTAAACCATGCTTTGCTTCAGAAGTAACCTCCTGTCATGCAGGCTTTATTCTACATCTGTCAAATTTGCATGTTTACATTCCAGGATCAGTACAGCTTCTGCTGTACTTCCAGGCCACTAGGATTTATCGGCCCTCATAGACCCTATCCCTATGGTCATGTCTCTGCCTTTCTTTTCTTTTAGCTAATCACAAAGCATGGGGCTATGTATTTTGGGAATGGTTTGGAGCAGAGGAAGGTGGAGACACGACCACAGTGCTCCTGCCTTGGTCATGTGCGCTGCTATGGTGGTAGTTGAATGGAATTAGTGATGCTGGTAAGGTTGTGATGAAACACAGAAATCTTGTGGTTAAAGCAACCACAGAAGTCAATATTGACCATGAAGACCCTGTTTTTTGCTTTAATATTTTTATTGGAAATGTTTAGGAAAAAAAGAGCCAAAACAGACACAACGGCATAGATCAATGGCATTGGTAAAATATATGGACAGGTGAATGAAAAATAAACAAAAAGAAAAAGAAAAGTACTCTACAATGAAGGGGAACAAGTCCCACGGAGACAAAAAAAAATGATAGTGAAAAAGAACAGAACCAAGTGCCTATTAAGGCTGAAAAAACATAGATAGCTCAGGAAGCACCAGCTTAACCTCTTGATGTGAGCAATAAACATATATACATACGACTGCTCGGTGGGTGGGCCGTAGCGCTGAGCGGCCATATATATGGGCCCCTGTTAAAACAACCTACTGTGCTGAGAGCATGCTCCCAGCACGGTAGCCAGCGGGGATTGGTAAGCTCCTCATGCATGCTTGCGATCGGGAGCTTTCCGATCATGTGACCACGGTGACAGCCAATCAGAGCTCACATGACCTGAATTCTTACCTCCGCCTCCCAGCTTTTAGACCTCTTAAAGGGCCAGGAGGTGGTCAACGTGAAGGAGTTAATAGATTGTGAATATCTTGCAGAAGACGTATAAGAATAGCAGCAGAAAGAAAAAGAAAAGAAAGAGGAAAAAAGAGAGAACAAGAAAAAAGGGGGGAGAGGTAATGGGGGGGGGGGTAGAGAGCTATAGCACACCCAGCTACTCCACTCAGTCACCACCTCAACAGCTGGTAAGAAGGGGATTGATAACATTGAATCCATGGGTTCCAAACTCTACCAAAGTGTGGAAAGGTATCTCTCAGGGGGCTAACCAACTTTTTATTGATCATGATCCAAATAATTATGCCTCATCACCACCAAGTCTACTGTGGGTTTCTTCCAAGTGGTCGCAATGACTATCTTGGCAGCAAGGAACATAAAATAAGTCAAAGTTTAAGTGTGACTGGGCACCTCGGCCACAGATTCATTGAGAAAGGCTACTCTGGGATCCTTTACAGCGTTTACCGTAGTAATCCAATGGATCAGGGCATGAACTCTTATCCAGAAGCACTTGACCTTGCTACACGACCACCATATGTAAAACATCAAACCCATGTGGCCACAAAAACAGGGAGTGAGGAAGAATCCAGGTACATTTTGGAAAGGCATTCATGCACCAAGTGCCAACGAGATAGAACTTTACAGCCCCCCTCTACCAGTAAAATATGAATAACTCCTTTGTTTGTCCTGGCTGACCAATCTCTCTAGTCTTCCTCATCAATTTCTGCCACTATGGCCTCGTAAACACGACCGAGGAACTCATCGTAAATGAAACATCGTTTTCCTCGATGAGTTCCTTGTTAGGCTTGTCGAGAATCTTGACAAGCTGCCTTTGCGTACACACTGTCAAGACCAAATCTTGTCATTCTCAAACGCGGTGACTTTCAACACATACGACGGCAGGGGAAGTTCGATTCCACTGGCACAACCCTTGGGGCTGCTTTTGCTAATCTCATGTTACTGCGTGTTAAGCAAAAGTTTGGTAAGAGACAATTTGCGCTTTTCAGTCTGTTACAGCGTGACAAATGTGCTATTTCCATTACAAACGCTACTTTTACCGAAGGTGCGCTCCCGTCTCATACTTTATTCTGAGCATGCGCGGGTTTCTAAGCATACATGTTTAAATTATATGTTACAAATGGCTCCCCTACCTGACTAATGAACTGGTGGATACACATAGGTTTGAGAATTATTGAGCTGTTAAACTTTTGATTTTTCCTGTCTGTTTCCAGTCCTACTTTATGTACAAAGCTGGTCCAATCAATGGTTACTGTGTTGTATTATATTAAAGCGGTGGTTCACCATAAATCTACTATGTTCCATCCAATCCAGCATACTGGTGTCAGCACCAGTATGCTGTTTTTTTTTTTTTTAATTGCTCTACTCACTGTGTAATGATTAATTTTCATTTCTCTCCCCCGCGGTGGATGGCGCCGCTATGGCGCTATACGGCTTCCGAAAATAGCCGATTTAGGACTCGGGTATTTCCGGCGCTATACGGCGCCTGCGCACAGACCTAGGAGCTGACTGCGCAGGCGCCGTATATCTCCGAGTCCTATTTCGGCTTTTTTCGGAGGGCATGACGCGCCATAGCCATAGGACTCGGAGATATACGGCGCCTGCGCAGTCAGCTCCTAGGTCTGTGCGCAGGCGCCGTATAGCCATCCACCGTGGGGGAGAGAAATGAAAATTAATCATTACACAGTGAGTAGAGCAATTTAAAAAAAAAAACAGCATACTGGCGCTGACGCCAGTATGCTGGATCAGATGGGACATAGTAGATTTAGGGTGAACCACCGCTTTAAGTGGCGACCCATCACAGGGCTGCCACCCCCTAATCCATGCGCGCGGCCCCTAATCTACATGCAGGATGTCGGATGCATGGATTCCAATGTTCTTTTTTTGTTTTTGTTTTTGTTTTGAAGCACATGATTAGATCCTGAGGCTCTAGTTGACTTCAAAAATGCTCCCAAGCCCACCCAGTTGTGTGACAATATTGAATTAATATTTGCTATTGTCTTCCTGATTCTCCTCCTGACCAATCAGGAAGCAGGTCCTGAGACCCATCACCCAATTGGCCACGAGGAGAAGTGATCCTATTGACTGCCTAGAAGAAAGAGGAAGGAGATACTCGGCGGAAGCCGCCGTGGTGCAGAGAAAGAGAAGACGCAAGGGAAGCTGCCGCCTGGGGGAAGCGCTACCTGCGACCTAGATGGGATGGGGGGTGGCTGTGGGTGCACCTCCCCCAAAAAGTATACCAGCCGCCACTGATTATATTCTTATTTAAAACCTCAATAAAAATCACTGGAAAAGAAAAAATTGGAACTACCCCAGATTTATTCTCTAGGGTATCTGTTTTCAAACAATTGGTGGTTTTAAGTCATCTTTGGGACTAAAATTATTTTTTTAATCATGTAAATCATAAATTTGGATGAAACGGCGCCAGGATTCAGTTGGTTAGGTGAGTGTAAAGAACTGATGTAAAAACTGATGAAAACTGATGTAAACTTATCCAAGACTGAACTGATGAAACAAACCGAATGCCTGTGTGAAGGGGGCTTAACCCAAAGAAACAGTCAAACGGCTCTTATTACTGATCCGCCCCGTGCACCTCCGTTTGCTCAGCGGGGATCGCTCCGTTGATCCCCCTGAGCCAGGGGATGAAATGGCGGTCCCCGCACACTTGCGGAAACTGCCCTTTCTTCTCTCAGCTCTCCCCTATGGGGGGATCGGATGAACACGGACCGTATGTCACACTTTGGGGGATCAGAGTGGGTCGGATGTCAGCGGGCATGTCACCGCTGACATCCGCGGCTCCATAGAGGAGCACAGAGTGCCCGTTCAGGTCCATATAAACAACCGGCAGGCGGATCTGAACTGGCGCTCCGTGTGAAAAAGCCGAAAAAGTGTTACTGACATTGTTCCCATGCATTGCGTCTTTGTACATTGAGCAAAGAGACCTGGAAAGGGAATGTGAGGTCAAGCTAACAATAGGTCACATGCCAAAGGCCCCTCTACAACACAAGAGCTCTTAAAGCTGTATTATGTAAACCCAAAAGCAAACATTTATTACATTGCAGCTTACCAATTCTTAGATGTTATAGCTGCATTTTTTTTCTTTTCTTTTTTTTTTTTTACACCTGGTGATCTGGCCCGCAAATCTGTTTATTTTATTTTTTTACTGTAATTCAAAGACTTAAAAAACTGAAAGGTGGACCTGATCAGTCTGCTCATGTTTGGGGCCTAAGGCCTCGTACACACGACCGTTTTCCTCGAGAAAATCCATCAAGAAACTTGGTGGCAGAGCTTTTTTGCCGAGGAAAACGGTCGTGTGTATGTTTTTAGTCGAGAAACCTGTTGTGGATCTCGACAAGAAAAAAACAGAACAAGTTCCCTTTGTTCTCGTCGGGAGTCTCAATTTCCTTGTCGTGTTTCTTGTCTGGCTGGTTTATGATGAGAAACATGTTGGTGTGTATGCTTAGAAACCCGCACATGCTCAGAATAAAGTATGAGACGGGAGCGCACCTTCGGGAAAATTAGCGTTTGTAATAGAGATAGCACATTCATCACGCTGTAACAGACTGGAAAGCGCGAATGTCTCTCACCAAACTTTTACTTAACACGCAGTAACATGAGATTGGCAAAGCAGCCCCAAGGGTGGCGCCAGTGGAATCGAACTTCCCCTTTATAGTGCCGTCGTACATGTTGTACGTCACCACGTTTGAGAACGACAAGATTTTGTCTTGACAGTGTGTACGCAAAGAAAGCTTAAAAAGATTCTTGACAAGCCTGACAAGGAACTCGTCAAGGAAAACAATGTTTCTTTTACGACAAGTTTCTCGGTCGTGTGTACGAGGCCTTAAGCCCCATACACACTATCAGTTTTCCTGACGGTTTTCTCTTCAGGTTTACCAAAACCATCTAATATGAGGTCAAACCTCAAGAGTTTCAATTTGTATGCAATCAGGCAGGCCCTTTCACTACATGGTTTTGGTAAACCTGATGAGAAAACCGTCAGGAAAACTGATAGTGTGTATGGGGCTTTAGAGGTAAAAAAACAAAACAAAAAAAAAACACTATTTAACCATATGCATTGAAGTTGAGAGTGTAGCAATACATGGACGATTGGATAGATAGATAGATAGATAGATAGATAGATAGATAGATAGATAGATAGATAGATAGATAGATAGATAGATAGATAGATAGATAGATAGATAGATAGATAGATAGATAGATAGATAGATAGATAGATAGATAGATAGATAGATAGATAGATAGAACAGGAACTGGATGGATGGATGCATTATGTTTGGGGGGCTATAGTTTTTTTTCCTATTACTTCTGTCTTTCTGTTTGGGGAAAGGGATTAGTCAAAACAATAGAAGTCTAAAGGGCCACAATCTGCAATGATTAGTCACATTCTTAAAAGATTTGGACCAGGAAGCACTAGGTGCACAGACCGGAAACAGAGTGAACAGTACAGCATACCTTGAAAATTTGCCAAGAAAAGAAAGAGGGACACATTTTAGCACAAATTATGTAGATTAATACACAAAAAATATTGGTTAAACGTAGTGGCGGTGCGTCCATAAGGGGTGCACGGGCGCTGCCCCCTCTCCTGTCACCTTTCTCTCACCATAGATAGATTCATGCATTGCATGAATCTATCTATGGTCACCGCTGCAACCCCCTATTCAGGTGTCCGGCCCCTTTATTAGGCGCTGGGCACCTGAATTACAGCGGCAGTTTTTTTTTTGGAAGCACCTGATTAGAGCCGTAGGCTCTAATAGGCGTCAAAAATGGTGAACAGCGGGCACCATGCTGTGCGTTCGCTGTTCACTCAGCAGTGTGTTAGAAAAGCGAATAAATTGCTTTCCTAACACTGACCCACCTCTCAGTCAATCAGGTGCTCGGGTCTGTTACATGTCACCTGATTGGCTGAAACAACAAACGCTGTGATTGGATGCCTGATAGAGAGGACAGGAGAAGACATTGAGGAGCGTGGACGTGTGGAGGACACCACCGTGACCCGCTGCAAGACAGGTAAGTCCCGGGCGATGCACACTGGCAGCATTTGATGGGGCACAGTAGCAGCAATTAATGGGGCACACTGGCAGCAATTGATGGGGCACAGTAGTTGCAATTGATGGGCACACTGGCAGCAATTGGTGGGACACACTGGCAGCAATTTATGGGTACAGTGTCTGTGTTTGATGGCACAGTGGCTGGATTTGATGGCACAATGGCAGCAATTTATGGGTACAGTGGCTGCGTTTGATGGCACAGTGGCTGTGTTTGATGGGCACAGTGGCTGTGTGTAATGGGCACAGTGGCTGCGCTTAATGGCACAGTGGCTGTGTTTGATGGCACAGTGGCTGCGTTTGATGGCACAGTGGCGGCATTTGATGGCACAGTGGCGGCGTTTGATGGGCACAGTCAGGGCCGTCTTTACCATAGGGCAAACAGGGGCAGCTGCCCAGGGCCCTGTCACTGTTGGGGGTCCAAAGCAGAGCTGCCCGTTAAGCCCCTGTGCTGCCCACAAATCAGCGCTGAAAATTATCAGTGGCACGCAGTACTACTTCCCTTGCCAGTGTTTTAAAATGTACAGCACCCCTGGCTTCCCTATAGACGTGCACTTCTCCCTTCCTGCCACTGGGTGCTGCTTGTATATAAAAGTGAATTAGAATGTGATTTTATAGCATCCCCAGTTTGATCTTCCCGAAGCTGACTTCTTCCTGCACCTCAAGGTATGTCACTGTTTGCTAAACTATATTGTAAATAAAAGTTTTCTGTAGAGTGTGCCCAAAGTCTTTATAATATTTGATGATTCACTGCAGGCCTGGTCATTGTTTTTAAAAGTTCCTGTATTTTACACATGGCGTGGCATGGGATCACAGCACCGTCTGTTCATTCTGCTTTAGCACCATGGGACCCCAGGCCATGCCATGTGTAAAATAGAGGAACTCTTTAAATCACAGACCAGACCTGCAGTCCAGGCTGAGTGAGGCCTCAGAGCACATGGCATTACTGTCTGTATTTAACTGCTTCATGGGCTTATTTTGGGCCTGGCTGGTTCACATGTATGTGTTTTGGCGGCCCACATTTGCGCAGGCACAGCAGCCCATTGATTTGAATGGGCCGCCATGCCTGCGTTTCCTGCAAAGAAAATCGCATTCCTCATGTAATAGGCTGGGCACACGGCACAAATATGCCCATCAAGCAATGAAATACATCACTGTCTGTCCATTCTGCTGTCTGCTGTGACTTATCTGCAGTTCCTGCACTGTCAAACTTGCTGCATTTTTAGACGTTTTGGTCACGCTTTTAAAAACACAGTGCATTTGTGTGTGCAAGAACTGCAGGTAAGTAGCATGGTGCAAAAGCAGAATGGATTTCAAGGCAACTGTATTTTTAAAATGCTGAATGCACCTTTTTTCTGCAGGAATCAAGGGGCTGCTGTGCCTGCACAAATGAGGGCCGCCAAAACACATACATGTGAACCAGCCAGGCCCAAAATAAGCTGGAGGGGGGCCCAAAAAAAATGTTTGCCCAGGGCCCAAACCATATTAAAGACGGTCCTGGGCACAGTGGCTGCATTTGATGGCACAGTGGCTGTGTTTGATGGGCACAGTGGCTGCAATTGATGTTTTTTTTCACTGTTACTTGTCCTTTATTCTGGCTTTCCAAAATAACAATAATTGATTATGCAGTTCACTTTTGGTCACCAATCCTCAGGAAGGGTGTCCTTGAACTGGAGAGAGGCCAGAGAAGGGCATCAAAGCTAATAAGGGGACTGGAGGACCTCAGTTATGGGGAACGTCTACAATCATTTAATCTTTTCTTCCTGAAGAACAGATGCTTAAGAGGAGATATGATCACAATACACACATCTTTAAATGAGGACTCTAGCAATTTATTTTTAGGTCTCTAAAGAAGACATGTGGCCATACAATGAAGTTGGATGAGAAGCATTTCAAATTTAAACTGTGTATGGGTTAAGGGGAGTGGTGAGGATGTGGAACACCCTTCCACGGTTGGTGATGTTAGTGGGGAATGAAGATAAGTTCAAGAAACCTTTAGGCCACGTACACACGATCAGTCCATCCGATGAGGACGGTCCGAAGGACCGTTTTCATCGGTTAACTGATGAAGCTGACTAACGGTCTAATGTGCCTACACACCATCGGTTAATTAACCGATCGTGTCAGAACATGGTGACATAAAACACAACGACGTGCTGAAAAAAAAATTAAGTTCAATGCTTCCAAGCATGCGTCGACTTGATTCTGAGCATGCGTGGATTTTTAACCGTTGTTCGTGCGTTCTAACAATCGGTTTTGACCTATCGGTTAGGCGTCCATCGGTTCAATTTCAAAGCAAGCCCTCTGTTTTTAGACCGAAGGATAACGGACCGATGGGGCCCACACACGATCGGTTTGGACCGATGGAAACCAAACCTCAGTCCGTTTTCATCGGTTTGAACCGATCGTGTGTACGCGGCCTTACATGTGTTGCTTAGCGAACAGAATTTACAGGGATATTGAAAATGGTAGTGGCATAAATATACACAAAGGATGAACTAGAAAAGTGTATTTATTCAACGTTACCAACTGTGTAAATAATGCAATCATTTGGAGGGTGGATAAAAAGTTTAAAGTCCATCTCCGGGAAACTCAAAAAATCCTCCTTGCAGTGGACCTGCACCCACACTGCAAAGGGTTAACTGATCAATTAGATCTAGGGGTCATGGGAAAGATGACTTATGCCGCGTACACACAGTCGTTTTTTGTGATGAAATAAAACGACGTTTTAAAAAACGTCATTTAAAATGATCGTGTGTGGGCTTTACGTTGTTTTTTGTCTTCTTAAAAACGACCAAAAAAAAATTCGTACCTGCTTCAATTTTTTATGTCGTTTTTCTAAATGTCGTTTTTTGTGTCATAAAAAATGATCGTGTGTGGGCTAAAACGACGTTTAAAACAACGTTTTTAAACCCGCGCATGCTCAGAAGCAAGTTATGACGTGAGCTTGAATGGAACAGAGTGCCGTCGTACGTGTTGTACGTAACCGCGCTTTGCAAGAGCATTTTCAGAAAACGATGGTGTGTAGACAACGTCGTTTTTTAAAATGAAGTTTGAAAAACTTCGTTTTTTTTCATGAGAAAAAACAACGTTTTTTTACAAGACAAAAAACGACCGTGTGTAAGTCCCCTTTCACATTTATACGACTTGTCCCACGATTTTGGACTGCAAAATCATATTAAAAGTCATTCTCTATTATTTTCAATGATTACCATTCATACTGGCACGATTTTAAGTAGTGCCGACTTCAAAGTAGTCCTTGCACTACTGTACTTTGGTCCGATTTTGATGCCACTTACACAGGCATCCATTGAAATCGCGGCCGCGAATCGCGGCAAAATCGCTGCCGCGAATCGCGGTAAAATCGCGCGACTTTGAAGTCGTACAAGTGTGAAAGGGACCTTAGGCCTTGTACACGCGACCGTTTTCCTCGGCAAAATCCATCAAGAAAAATGCTGGCAGAGCATTTTTGCCAAGAAAACCGGTCGCGTGTATGTTTTTCGTTGAGAAAACTGTTGTGGATCTCGACGAGAAAAAAAGAGAACATGTTCTCTTTTTTCGAGCCGGGAGTCTCAATTTCCTTGTCGTGTTTCTCGTCGGGCTGGTTTACGACGAGAAACACGTTTGTGTGTATCCTTAGAAACCCGCACATGCTCAGAATAAAGTGTGAGACGGGGCACACCTTCGGTAAAAGTAGCGTTTGTAATGGAGACATTCGTCACGCTGTAAGGCCTCGTACACACGATCAAATCTGTCTGCTGGAAACGGTCTACTTGACCGTTTCAACAGACAGATTCGATCGCGTGTACGGGCAAACAGATGGATTTGGCCACCCGACAGATTTCAAAGCATGCTTTGAAATCTGTCGGCTGGGAACCCGTTCGCCCGACATGTCTGCTGGTTAGTATGCTAACCAGCAGACATGTCTTCTCGCACACGCGCCGAATGATTTCGACGCATGCGCGGAAGTGTTTTACTTCCTGGTGCGGTGACGTGGTGGCGTCAACGTCACCGCCACGTCACCGACACGTCAGCGCGCTGTCTGCTGGCGGGGATTTTGGTTTGCTCGTGTGTACACGCGAGCAAACCAAAATGCCAGCAGACAGATCTGTTCAAATCGGTCGGTCCGACCGATTTGAACAGACACATTTGATAGTGTGTACGAGGCCTAACAGACTGAAAAGTGAGAATCGTCTCTCCCCAAACTTTTACTTAACACGCAGTAACATGAGATTTGCAAAAGCAGCCCCAAGGGTGGCGCCAGTGAAATCGAACTTCCCCTTTATAGTGCCGTCGTACGTGTTGTACGTCACCGCGATTGAGAAAGACGAGATTTTGTCTTGACAGTGTGTATGCAAAGAAAGCTTGACAAGATTATCGTCAAGTCTGACAAGAAACTCGTCGAGGAAAACGATGTTTCTTTTACGACGAGATTCTTGGTCGTGTGTACGAGGCCTTAGTTACCAAATCCTTGGAAACCCTGTGCTGCTAAACCACCCACCACAGGGTCTTCTCCCCCATGTTCCAATTGTCTAAGGTCCTAATGTCATGGTCCACAGCCCTGCATTGGACATGATGACCCCAAGAGACAGTCCACTGCTCAAACATGGGGGAGCACCATCTGCTGTTGAAGGGGAGGATCAGATGTTTTTACTTTCCCCCTCTGCAAAGAGGAATTTTCAAGTTTCCCTGCATTTGGCTTTAATAAGGCACAACGCTTGTGGTAGGTAAATAAGAGATTCTTTATAGAGCTTTGTACATAAGACCAAAAAGTGAAATTTTTAACCACTTAAGACCTGGACCATTATGCAGGTACACAAATAGAGCTTTCTTTTGGTGGTATTTGATCACCTCTGTGGTCTTTATTTTTTGCGCTACAAACAAAAATATATTTTTGAAAAAATATATATATTTTTTACTTTTTTCTATAATAAATAACCCCAAAAAAGACTTTTTTCTATTATAAATAACCCCAGTTGAGACCGATACTTATTCTTCTACATATTTTTGTTAAAAAAAACCCACAATAAGCGTTTATTGATTGGTTTGCGTAAAAGTTATAGGCCCGGATTCACGTAGCACTTACGCCGACGTATCTCGATATACGCCGCGTAAGTGTAAATATGCACCGTCGTATATATGCGCCGTACCCATAGAACTAAGATACGCCAAAAAACTGACTTCATCCGACCGACGTAACTTGCCTACATTTTATTATATCAGAAAACTGGCCATCGATTAAAACATTGATACAAATAGGAGGTCCTTTTGAAGTCAATATCTGACAGGCGTTGCAATTAAGTCACTTTATTCGATCATTAGGCCCGGGAAGTAATTTTCATCATCAGTTAACAATCTTTGAGTCGTACTGTAATGATTTAGAATCGGTGATTTTTTTTTGTGACTGCGACATTATGGTGGATGCATTGGACACTTTTGACACATTTTTGGGACCATTGTCATTTTCACAGTGAAAAGTGCTATAAAAATGCACTGTTACTGTGAAAATGACACTGGCAGTGAAGGGGTTAACCAGGAGGGGGCGCTGTATGGGGTTAAAGGGGTTGTAAAGGTAAAAATACATTTCCCTAAATAGCTTCCTTTACCTTAGTGCAGTCCTCCTTCACTTACCTCATCCTTCGATTTTGCTTTTAAATGTCCTTATTTCTTCTGAGAAATCCTCACTTCCTGTTCTTCTGTCTGTAACTCCACACAGTAATGTGAGGCTTTCTCACTGGTGTGGAGAAAGCCTCTTGAGGGGGGAGGGGGCAAGCAGGAGTGTCAGGACACTCTCTACTTTGAAGATAGAGAGATGAGCTGTGTGTTAGTGGGCGTCCTGACACTCCTGCTCGCCCCCTCCCCCCTCAAGAGGCTTTCTCCACACCAGGGAGAAAGTGTTGCATTACTGTGTGGATTAACAGACAGAAGAACAGGAAGTGAGAATTTATCAGAAAAAATAACGACATTTAAAAGCAAAATGGAAGGATGAGGTAAGTGAAGGAGGACTGCACTAAGATAAAGGAAGCTATTTAGGGGGAAAAATTACCTTTACAACCCCTTTAAGTGTGCCCTAAGGGAGTGTTCTTACTGTGGGGGGGAGTGGCTGTGTGTGTGTGACACAAAAATCCTCCTGCGCTCTGGTGTATCGCCAAACTGGGTGTATCAGTATGGTATAAAGGCAAAGTCTTAAGTCTTGCAGCCCTCCACAGAACAAAGGGTGTTCATATGGCTAAAATGAAAAAGAAAAGAAAAGAGGGCGCACCGACCTTGTGCATTACCACTTAAAAGTTTTAATAAACACAAAATAAAAAGCAATGGTCCTACTTACAAACATTCAGAAGTAAGCGCATTTAAAGACAGCTGAAACTGGACCTCACGGCACCTGCCAGTCAGACCCTTGACACCAATGTGGCTGACGCGTTTCTGGGGCGTACCCCCTTCCTCAAAGCCTAGGTGGTCTGCGATCACAGACCACCTAGGCTTTGAGGAAGGGGGTACGCCCCAGAAACGCGTCAGCCACATTGGTGTCAAGGGTTTGACTGGCAGGTGCCGTGGGGTCCAGTTTCAGCTGTCTTTAAATGCGCTTACTTCTGAATGTTTGTAAGTAGGACCATTGCTTTTTATTTTGTGTTTATTAAAACTTTTAAGTGGTAATGCACAAGGTCGGTGCGCCCTCCTTTCTTTTCTTTTTCATGTGTGTGTGTGACGTCACTGATCGTCGTTCCCTAACACAGTGAACAGACGATCAGTGACAGCCACACTAGGAAGCACGGGGAGAGGTTTGTTTACACTTATCTCTCCCCGTTCTTCCTCTCTGTGACCCGATTGCTGGACACTGGCGGCGATCAGGTCCGCTGTTCCTGCGGGGATGGTCACAGAGGAGAGAACCTGGTCTCAAGCGTGCCACGGCTGGGCTATTAAAGGGGACATACATGTACGCCCTTGTGCCCAGCCGTGCCATTTTGTCTACGTATATCGTTGTGCGGCGGTCATCAAGTGGTTAAGGAGGAAAAATAAATAAAATTATTTGTTTTTAAAAGAGGGACAGTCCCTCCAAATGAGGGACAGTTGGGAGCTCTAATACTGTTGTACTCCCAGCGTTGTTTTCTAGTAAAGGACAGCAGGGGGCTAAGTATAGGTACCGTATTACACTTTACTCCCGTTGGCCTTGCCATAGATATATCCTGGTGCTCTCCTTGAAGTGAAATAAAATGGTTTATTGATAGAAGTAACTTAAAATGGAAGCAAGTTTACTTGCAATGTTATAGTGCTATAGGATGTTTCCTATCCATGTAAGTGGATGATCTAACAAAAATAAAGTGTTTCTTTCCTAACGGTATTTGATGGAATATAGGCTACTTATGTTACATAAAGGAGCTAGTATTGTAGTCAATCAATCATATAAATGACACATTCAGCGGGAGACAAATGAGGGCTTGTTGGAGCAGGAATTGAACAAGTAAACACGTCGTGTAATGTTCCTTAATGTACTGTTTCTCTTTGTGGGAAAATGATGGTGTTTTGTGGAAGGTTAACAAGCGTGCCCTCGGAGGAAGGCCTATGGATTTAGCAGAACTGTACTAATATTCAGACAGATGACTTCCCGCTGACAGTGAAACATATTTCATAACACGTCTTCTGAACTGAATGGTGTCTCCTACAGGAAGAGCCGAGGAGAAATGATAGAGTACAGACAATTCCTTCTAGGCTGAGCGAGGAGGCTCCTGCCGGAATAATCCTTCCTTTAACTAGCGAACATCAAGAGGGACCATTCCTGGTTCTGTATATTCACAATGTGGCAATGTGTAATTATGAATTCTGCTTATTAATCACAAACCTCTTATATGGTCTTATATGTGGCACATTTACTGCTACAGAGCAGCCGAGGCACCTAATTTTACCACAAAAAAATGGGAAAACGTATTAACTCAAGTATAAGCCTTGGGTAGGAAATGCAGCAGCTACTGTAAGTGGAAAAGAGGGTCAACAATGCCCATTTTCAGCTTCACTGTTCCCATCTGCAGCCTCACCGTGTCCATTTGCAGCCTCACTGTGCCCATCTGCAGCCTTACTGTGCCCATCTGCAGCCTTACTGTGCCCATTGTATGCCTCACTGTGCCCATTGTATGCCTCACTGTGCCCATTGCATGCCTCGCTGTGCCCATTGCATGCCTCACTGTACACATTGCGTGCCTCACTGTGCCCATTGCATGCCTCACTGTGCCCACTGCAGCCTCATTATGCCCATTTGCAGCCTCACTGTGCCCATCTGCAGCCTTACTGTGCCTATTGCATGCCCCACTGTGCCCATTTTCAGCCTTACTGTGCCCATTGCATGGCTCACTGTGCCCATTGTAGCCTCACTGTGCACATTGCATGCCTCACTGTGCCCATTGCATGCCTCACTGTGCCCATTGCATGCCTCACTGTGCCCATTGCAGCCTCACTGTGCACATTGTATGCCTCACTGTGCCCATTGTATGCCTCACTGTGCCCATTGAATGCCTTACTGTGCCCATTGAATGCCTTACTGTGCCCATTGCATGCCTCACTCTGCCCATTGCATGCCTCACTGTGCTGATCTGCATACCTGATCTCTGTGTCATGCAGTCAAACTTTGGCCGTCCAGTGTAACAAAGCCCTGTCTCCTTCTCCTGCTCATCCTCGTCCGTGATAGACTAAAAACTCAGGGCTAGATTCAGGTAGGAGCGGCTTAATTCTAAACCTGCCTAGCGTATGGTATTTACACTACGCCGCCGCAACTTTTTTCAGGCAAGTGCTTTATTCTCAAAGCACTTGCCTGTAAAGTTGAGGCGGTGTTACGACGGACCTACGCTAAACGCAAACAACGTAATAAAATAGCGCCGGCCGGGCGTACGTTCGGGAATCGGTGTCTAGGCTCATTTGCATATTTTAGACGGGAACGCCACCTAGCGTCCAGCCTAAATATGAAAATAAGATTCGACGGCGTAAGAGACTTACGCATGTCGGATCTAATGGAAATCTATGAATCAGTCGCATGGATAGGAGGGCTCAGACGCAGAGATAAGATGGCTTATCAGGTATGCAGATCGGAGAGATTTGAGTTTAAGCCGAGGGTGGCTTTTTCAGCACCAAAAAAAAGTGCTGAAAAACTTGGCTTATACTTGAGTATATACGGTGGCTCGCTCCCGTTGTGATTCTGCAAAGCAGGAGCAGACCAGTGGATCCTGCGGACCTCATGTCCACCATCACCTGCACGTTCTGTACACCAGTAGTCCCCAACCTTTCTGGCACTGAGATTTTATTGCACATAGCCAGAAAGGAAGCAAATTGCAGTCAGCCCATTCCTCCTTGTGCTTCCTGGTTGTGTCCTCTTCTCCAGTGACGTCATATCCACTTTTGCAGTTCACGGTGGTTCTTTCTGTTTCCTGGGACACCATCCAGCCCACACGCTGCAAACTACTAAATCTGGGGTCCCTAATCCTTGAATAAATGAAAAGTGGACATGCCGACTCTTGACAAAGAGCAGTGGGAGGATTGTGTTTCCACATTTATTCTCTCAATGATAGCGGCGAAAGACAGGTTTATGCAGCTCAAATTTCTCCATAGGGCCTATTACACCCCACAGAGACTAGCCCGAATCTACCCCCTCCGTGACCCGATAGGCCCATATGTAATCAGGCTTATTTTAGCACATGGTCTGGTCATGCCCTAAACTTCAACCTTACTGGCAGGTGGTTACAGACACTCTGACTGGGGTATGGGACACGGATCCCACTCGACCATTTAACCCTTCTACTTAGTCACCTGGAGGAGGTGCAGGGAGACAGATACACCAAGCTTTGTTTGACCTTCTCCCTGTTTTATGCCAGGAGGAAAATCCTCCTTAGATGGAAATCAGTGGAGCCGCCCACAAGAGACACTTGGTGCCTTTCAGTGAATTTGGTGCTCCCCCTCTATAGACTTACCCACCAGAGCAGACAATGCCCAGCGAAAATTTGACAAAATCTGGTTGGGATGCATAGATGCAAATGGCTAATACAATAGTGCTGGAACCGAGGGAGTGCATGAGCTACTGACACCCATGCTTGAATTAACCCCCCCCCCCCCTCTCCCTAGAATGACTTATCCTTTAAGCTACTTGAGTATGGATAGGGGTATAGGAATCACAGATGTTATGCTTTTTGATAGACCCAGATTGCTGTTAGTTATATTGTATGTATACTCTGAAACCAAGTACATTTTTTAGGAGGAGGTGGGGTAAGCTTCCATGAACAACTGAGTCTTCAAGGATCGCCTAAAGGAGCTAACCGGACAGATTGGGGTAGGGACTTCCAGAGGATAGGAGAGGTTCTGTAGAAGTCCTGAAGGTGAGCATTGGAGGAGGTTACAAAGGAATTAGAGAGCAAGATGCCTTGGGAGGAATGAAGAGGATGATTTGGGCAATATCTTGAGATGAGGTTGGTGATGTAGCTGGGGTGATGTTGTGGGTGGCTTTGTATGTTGTGGTTAGTATTTTGCATTTTATACATTGGGTTAGTGGAAGCCTTTACCCCAATTTCTGACTAATTAAAACCTATCAAAAATATACAGTGCCTTGCGAAAGTATTCGGCCCCCTTAAACTTTGCAATCTTTTGCCACATTTCAGGCTTCAAACATAAAGATATAAAACTGTCATTTTTTGTGAAGAATCAACAACAAGTGGGACACAATCATGAAGTGGAACGAAATTTATTGGATATTTCAAACTTTTTTAACAAATAAAAAACTGAAAAATTGGGCGTGCAAAATTATTCAGCCCCCTTAAGTTAATACTTTGTAGCGCTGTGATTACAGCTGTAAGTCGCTTGGGGTATGTCTCTATCAGTTTTGCACATCGCGAGACTGAAATTTTTGCCCATTACTCATTGCAAAACAGCTCGAGCTCAGTGAGGTTGGATGGAGAGCGTTTGTGAACAGCAGTTTTCAGTTCTTTCCACAGATTCTCGATTGGATTCAAGTCTGGACTTTGACTTGACCATTCTAACACCTGGATATGTTTATTTGTGAACCATTTTATTGTAGATTTTGCTTTATGTTTTGGACCATTGCTTTTTGGAAGACAAATCTCCGTCCCAGTCTCAGGTCTTTTGCAGACTCCATCAGGTTTTCTTTCAGAATTGTCCTGTATTTGGCTCCATCCAACTTCCCATCAATTTTACCCATCTTCCCTGTCCCTGCTGAAGAAAAGCAGGCCCAAACCATGATGCTGCCACCACCATGTTTCACAGTGGGGATGGTGTGTTCAGGGTGATGAGCTGTGTTGCTTTTACGCCAAACATAATGTTTTGCATTGTTGCCAAAAAGTTTGATTTTGGTTTCATCTGACCAGAGCACCTTCTTCCACATGTTTGGTGTTTCTCCCAGGTGGCTTGTGGCAAACTTTAAATGACACTTTTTATGAATATCTTTAAGAAATGGCTTTCTTCTTGCCACTTTTCCATAAAGGCCAGATTTGTGCAGTATACGACTGATTGTTGTCCTATGGACAGAGTCTCCCACCTCAGATGTAGATCTCTGCAGTTCATCCAGAGTGATCATGGGCCTCTTGGTTGCATCTCTGATCAGTCTTCTCCTTGTATGAGCTGAAAGTTTAGAGGGACGGCCAGGCCTATTATCGTTTGCACAGTGCTCCTTGGGATGTTTAAAGCTTGGGAAATCTTTTTGTATCCAAATCCGGTTTTTAAACTTCTCCACAACAGTATCTTGGACCTGCCTGGTGTGTTCCTTGTTTTTCATGATGCTCTCTGTGCTTTAAACGGACCTCTGAGACTATCACAGTGCATGTGCATTTATACGGAGACTTGATCACACACAGGTGAATTCTATTTATCATCATTAGGCATTTAGGTCAACATTGGATCATTCAGAGATCCTCACAGAACTTCTGGAGAAAGTTTGCTGAAAGTAAAGGGGCTGAATAATTTTGCACGCCCAATTTTTCAGTTTTTTATTTGTTAAAAAAAGTTTGAAATATCCAATAAATTTAGTTCCACTTCATGATTGTGTCCCACTTGTTGATTCTTCACAAAACATGACAGTTTTATATCTTTATGTTTGAAGCCTGAAATGTGGCAAAAGGTTGCAAAGTTCAAGGGGGCCGAATACTTTCGCAAGGCACTGTATGCATCCAGATAAGCTGCTGCCAACTTAAAGCCCTAGCTGTCCTGAGAAAAATTGTGTATAATATTTTGGGGTAACCTAGAAAAGTTAAAATATATAATATAGGGAACTGAAACATCTCAGAAACCCCAAAAAACATTCTGGGTCAAAAAGGAGAAAGGGGTTCTGGAACTCAAGTGGTTAACTGTGATTGCTGAACCTGGTTGTAATGGTTTACATGATTACATCTATTCAACTTTTTTTTTTTTTTACTTTTGCACCATCACAATATTTGGCTTTTTTCGCTTGTTGTTTTGTTCTTGTTGGAGTTTATTGTAATGTCAATCTCTGCCACACATGTTTTAATGTAATAATATGGTTACTTTGATATTTTTATTGTGTGTATGAAAAAACTGAATTAAGTGGAATGTGCGATTGGTGAAATCAAAGTCTTTTGTTTTGTGATTAAACTTTTACAGGATGCAGAAAATTAAACGTTTCTCAAAAATGATAATCTGATACAAATTAAACAAACAAATCACAATTCAGAACAAACAACACAGCTAGTAAATGACTAGAGAAATACTGCCAAATATAACAACACTTTTTTATTAAGTCTAAAGCAAAAACAAAAACAACATGATCAAAATCTGATGTATGTGAGGACCAACATTAATCCAGGATTCCGAAATGCCGCAAAGTTCTTAAAGGTCCCCTAGACCAGCGGTCTCCAACCTTTCAGACCTTATGGACCACTAACATGAATTTTGCATGCCTTATACACACAATGCTGCTTGGGCTCTCTGCCCCCCCCCCCCCCCGATCACACTGCTGCCTTATATACCGTACATACTCGAGTATAAGCCGAGGCACCTAATTTTACCACAAAAAAAATGGGAAAGCTTATTGACTCGAGTATAAGCCTCGTGCATGCCTCACTGTGCCCATGCCTTACTGTGTCCATGCCTCACTGTGCCCATGCCTCACTGTGCCCATGCCTCACTGTGCCCATGCCTTACTATGCCCATGCCTTACTGTGTTCATGACTAGACTGACGTTTTACAAGGGAGTCTATGGAAGGGGGGGGGCTTTGAAAAATCGGTGCTCCCCAGCCGTAGGTCCCCCAGACAACAAACTTTGCACACTTCTAGAGAAGAAATTGGGCTACATGTGTGCCAAGTTCCAGATCCAGAGGACCAACTTCTGGCCGGTACCAGGTCCCCAAATTCACCAGACAAATTACCATTTAACATGGGAGTCTATGGAAGGGGTGTCCGGCTTTGAAAAATCGGTGCTCCCCAGCCGTAGGTCCCCTAGACAACAAACTTTGCCTGATCTCCCCCAAAAATCTGGGAGATCAGGTGCAAAAAGGTGACTTGAGTATAAGCCGATGGGAACAAATTGCAAAATTGCTGAAAAAGTCAGCTTATACTCGAGTATATACAGTATTCACAATGCTCAAGCTCTCTGCCCCCCCCCCCCCCGCACTCTGCATCACACTGCTGCCTTAGACAGACTCATAATTGGATTTCACCTCCTTATCCACCATGTGCTTGAGCTCCATGCTCCCTCCCACAGTCTGTGATCAGCACTGCCATTGGAAGACCCTTCCTTTCTCCCCTCCTGCTCTCTGCACTACTCCTGGCACCTCCCTCTGAGTTTACAGGAGATGGATCTACAGAGGAGGCATCGGATATTCTGTTCCTTTATTTTCAATCCTATTTTGTTCTGTTTTACTCTATTATATTCTACTATTTTATTTTCTGTTTTATTCTTTTCTATTCTATTCCTTTATTTTCTATTTTATTGTACTCTCTTTGGAAACTGGAAAACTATTCGAATACGAAAACTTTTTGAATTTGAAAACTATTTGAAATGTATTCCAAAACTTTTCAAATCGATCCGAATATGTATTCGAAAATTCCAATCGATTTGAATACGAATAAACTAAACTAATTCTGAAAATGAATTCAATGATTTAAGCTAATATACTGTATGTTTTGCTCTATAACACGCACCTCACCATAAGACGTACCTAGGTTTTAGAGGAGGAAAACAAGGAAAAAAATATTCTGAACCAAATGGGGTACTAAAATATTTCCCAGTGCCCATGAAATGCAGCCTGACCTGTGCCAAAGAAATGCAGCCTGACCATTCCCAATAATGCAGCCTGACCTGTACCATTATTGCAGCCTTACCATTGCCTTCGCTCGGGCTGCTGTGTCTTCTCAGCAAGTGTCAGGACAAGTCAGGAGTTCACCCGGCGCTCGTGGGGGCTTGGGATGCCTCCATTCTCCTTCCTCTCTTCTGGTACTAACATGGCGACGGTGCCGGGGGGCGTTTGCTAACAGTGGCGGGGGGCGTTGCCGGCAGCAGCGGGGGGGTGGTGCCTGATGTACATTCGCTCCATAAGACACAGAAACATTTTCCCCCATATTTTTCGGGGGAAAAGTGCATCTTATGGTACAAAAAATACGGTAACAAAACTAATTTATGTAAATAATGAAACAAAACAAATTTTTCCGCTCGGCACGTGTCTAGTGCGGCCCACTTTGACTCGCTGCCTTGGGCACTGTGACTTGTGTGTGCGCTTTATGAAAGCATTCTCTCTCTAAATCTAAAGACCCAATATGTCTCCCGACTGTGGCAGCTGACTCACTGAGAGGTGAATGAAGGACACTTTAGCGGAAAGTATGCATGAGCAATTCACCCCATCACTTAATTAAATGATGTAATATTAACTACACTTAAATATCCTCTGTAGATTTAACAATCTAATTTCAGTGTCTGACTCATGCCGGGATAAGGTGACATCTATGTAATCACGAGAATTACACGCTGGCAATCACTCAGGCCAAGTCTACCACCGAGAACAATTGTCTGCTAGGCTGTCTCTACCATTAATAGTCCACTAATTAAGCCAGCCGGGCTTCAGCATGGAGATCACAACAGCAAATAGCACAGCTTTGTTGTAACACTTGGGATAGGAGTCAGCTGTGAATGTACTGGCATAGCAACAGCAAACCGTCACATATTTGTGGAACACACACGGTAGCTAGGGGTAACAAATATTTGTTTGTCCGCGGTCACAAACTAAGGCTGAGAATGGCACCAGCAGGGTTTTACAATGTATTCGTACTGAGTAGTAAATTATCTTTATTTTTTTTTATTTTTTTTAGATTAGACTTTATTTTTTTATTTTTTACTAAAGTATAAGTACGAAAGTACATAGAAATTTATAACCCCTTTGTGTCGAGCATTCGCATATATGCGGCTTCGGCTTTAGGGGGTTATACCGGGGTGATATGCAGCTCCAGGCATCATTTTTTAGAGCCAGTGAAAGACTTTCCAGGGATAACAACTGATGCGGCTAAAAGCTGCTCGGTTGTTATCCCGGAGGAGCGGGAAGGGACATCCCCTTCCCACCGCCTTCCGCCGCTCTTACCGGGCCTCCCGTCCCAGCGGCTAAACACAGACTGGCACAAACCTGGAAACGGCTTCATTCCAGTCTTCTCTCTGTAAACACGGAAGCGACGTCACGACGTCACAACGTCACTTCCGGTTTACTCGGCCACCAATGATGCCGAATTTAAAAAAATGTACAGTATTTAGAATTGCTGTTGATCTGAATACTTTAAAGTGCAACGGCAGCAAAGAAAACGCATATGGAAGTTGCGCCCACATATGTAAACGATGTTCAAATCCCACATGTGAGGTATCGCCGCAATCGTCAGAGCAATAATTCCAGCACTAGACCTCCTTTGTAACTCTAACCTGGTAACCGTTATCGGAGACACGATCCTCAATCTGACACTTCCGGCGGCTAAACACAGACTGGCACAAAGCCCTAAATGCCTTCATTCCAGTCTTCTCTCTGTAAACACGGAAGCAAAGTCACAACGTCACTTCCGGTTTACTCGGCCACCAATGGTGCCGGATTTAAAAAAAATATACAGTATTCAGAATCGCGGTTTTGGCGATCGGAATACTTTGAAGTGCAAATTCTAGCACTAGACCTCCTCTGTAACTCTAACTTTGTAAATGTTATCGGAGACCCGATCCTCAATCTGCCACTTCCGGCAGTTAAAGACAGACTGACACAAAGCCGGGAAACGTCATGACGTGTCTATGCAGAACAAGTTCACGCCCAACACCCATTCAGACCAAAAACCACGGAAAAGTCCAATGGAAATCCAATCGTATGTATGAAGTTTCAGACTCAGAAATGTTCCTCCAAATTTTTTTTTTGTTTGCTGTGATCCGACTTCCTGTTAGAGGGTGGCTACGTTCATTCTCCATGGTCCCACTGTATGTATGTAGTCACCCTCTCTTGCTCGCTTCTAAATTGGATTATGGACTATGGCAGGGGTCTCAAACTGGTGGTCAGCTGTTAGAAATCACTGGGCCCCGCACAGCCTATCTGGTAGGGCCCCCCTTAATTATATCAAAACAAGATTTTCATTCTTAGCGAACACAAAGATAACAGAGAAGTTGTGTGAATTTGCCTTTTTTAAATAGTTTTTTTACATTTTTGAACAAAAACATTTTATAATGTTTTGAAAACAATTACATTTTACAATGTTTACAAAATATATTAAAAAAAAAAACATTTCCCCAAGAAGTGTATAACATTTTACAAGGAATTAAAACAATACAGGGTTAAAACTTGTTATTTTTTTAATGGGACAGGGAAGCTGGCAGCTGTGTCTGTGTCTCTCCTTGCAGCAGCTGAAAGCTGGTGGGAGGGAGAGAAACCGGTTTTCAGCTGCTGCAGAGAGTCACATAGGGCATCCTGTAATTGCCCCTTCCATCCGACTGCACTGATTTCCTCTGCTGTTTGGGGCCCCTTGTGAGCCTGGGCCCACTACAGGAGGACTGGTAGTCCCGCCCTATCAGCTGCCCTGCTGGTGGCCATAGAGCTGTTGCGAAACTAAAAGTCTCATGAGGCATTGCAAGGATCACAGTTACAAGCATGACTCCCACAGGCAGAGGCATGATGGGAATTGTAGTTTTGCAACAGCTGGAGGGCTGCCAGTTTAAGACCCCTAGGCTATGGGATGTTTAGATTTTAGTGTGCATAGAGCAGTGTACATGACTGCAATTAACATGCACCGCTGATTAAAAAAACAACCAGAATTGAGACAGAAAAAGGAGAGGTTCGGGAATTCACAGAGGATCTTACAAGGAAGCAGAAAAACAGAGTAACAAATAATTTCATAAAAAATCGATTAAAGATTACTGCGCCAGATTACGTATCTAGTACATGATCTGAGACTTCCGGGTCTGGAGCGTGTGCACACCACTGGTGACCCACTCCCGCTGTGACCCACCAATCATTTGAGACACAAGCAGAATGGCAGTCTGTCTATGTAAACAAGGCAGAGCTGTCAGCGGGGAAGGCTTTGATCCTGTGTTTCTGCTATGCAGGAAGGATCTTTGCCTTCCCCTAGTCAAAGCACCTCCTCCAACAGTGAGTAAGCACAACCTAGGCATACATTTAACCCTTTGATCGTCCCTGATGTTAACCCTTTCCCTGCAAGTGTCATTAGTACAGTGACAGTGCATATTTTTTATTATTAGTGTCACTGCTCCCCAAAAAGTGTCAAAAGTGTCAGTTAGGTGTCCAATTTTTCCATCCCTAATTACCGTGTTTACTAGTATAAATAAATAAATAAAAATATCCCATAGTTTGTAGACGCGTTAACTCTTGTGCAAACCAATCAATAAACGCTTATTGGTATATATATTTTTTTTTTACCAAAAACATGCAGCAGATGACATATTGGCCTAAACTGATGAAAACAAGTGTGCTTTTTTTTTATTGGGTATGTTTTATAGCAGAAAGTAAAACATTACATTTTTTTTTTTTTTTTAAATAGTCTGCCTTTTTTTATAGGGCAAAATATAAAAACCGCAGAGGTGATCAAATACCACCAAAATAAAGCTCTATTTGTGGGGAAAAAAGGACAAAAACCATTGGGTGCGTCGCACAAACGCACAATTGTGAGTTAAGAAGAACTTTACTTTAATAAAAACATGAAAAAGGAAATCACTTGCTAATTAAACAGTGGAAAAATCTGTGATAATTGCAGTCAACTATAGCAGTCAATCTGGATTCACTTAACCCTCTTCAGCTCCGGAAGGTTTTACCCCCTTCCTGACCAGGCCATTTTTTTTACTATACAGCACTGCATTACTTTAATGCGGTGTTCAGGGCAAAAAAAAAATTAAAAGCCAGCAGCTACACATACTGCACCTGCTAGCTTTTAATAATAGGACACTTACCTGTCCCGGAGTTCCTCGATGTCGGCACCGCAGCCAGTGGTACTAACCAGCAGACATGTCGGGTGACTGATGCCATCGAGATAGATAGCCTTCAAAGCCACGCCCGGATCGGAGATCAAAGCCACTGAGGAATCCTCAGGACCGTCTCAGCGGATATGTCCGCTGAAAACGGTCCATGGACCGTTTTCGAGTGTACGCGGACAGATGTTTTCTGCCCGTGTGTACGTGAAGTGACTCAACGGTGACGTGGCGGCGTCAACGTCACCGCCACGTCACCGCCACGTCACCGCGCCGTCCGCCGGCGGGGAATTTGATCCGATGGTGTGTACACGCCATCGGACCAAACTCCAGATCGGACATATCCGATGGAAACGGTCCGCGGACCGTTTTCATCGGATATGTCCGATCGTGTGTATGGGGCCTAAAAGCGGTTGTATACCCGCAAATAATTTTTTTTTTTGTTCATCTGAAAGGCAAAAGCCACTGCATACTAGCTCATTATGAAATACTTACCTCGGAGCGAGGAACTTACCTGGTCCACGCCGAGCGAAATGTCATCTTGACTCGGCGTGTCTTCTGGGTAACGGCGCTCCAGCGCTGTGATTGGCTGGAGCGGCGATGTCGTCACTCCCGCGCATGCATACGGGAGACTTTAAACCGGCAAGGGCCGGCGCCTGCCGGCCCTTTAGCCGAGGATCCGCGCTGCACATGCGCCGCTGCAATCAGCGGCGCATTTCAGGGGGAATATCTCCTAAACCGTACAGGTTTAGGAGATATTCTTCATACCTACAGGTAAGCCTTATTATAAGCCTTATAAGCCTTATAAGCTTTATTATAGGCTTACCTGTAGGTAAAAGTTACAAAAAACACTATACAACCACTTTAAGTGTCTGCATAAACCAGTCAATAACTTTAAAAGACACCCAGAACCTACCAGGACCTACCAGGAGATACCAAACTTCTGTTATGCAAATTGCAACTTCCACAGAAGTACTCTAGGCACGGTTCGTGCCCACCAACATTTTACTACTCCTGATTGGACAATGTGATTGCCCAACAAAGTGAAGAGCCAATAAGAAGCTGCAAAAGTGGAAATAGGCACGTCAGCTATCAGCCTTGGGTATTGAAAGGAGATTTGCATATCAGGATGCCCAGATTTCAGTGTTCCTATGGTACTAAGTCATTTTATCTGCCTTTTTAGGAAGTTTCAGTTACTTAAAGGGGTGGTTCCCCTAAAAAGAAACTTTTAACATTGCATTTCTCTTCTTAATTACATGTAGAATCGGCTGGTAGTTTTAAAAAAATCCGTCCGTACATACCATTTTCTTCATGCAGCCTCACCACAGCTTCCGGGTATGATGGTTGGGGACAGGCATCCGATGGACGCATACATCGCGTCACGAGATGCCGAAAGAAGCCGAGCGTTGGTGCGGCTCTATACGGCGCATGCGCACCAACGTTCGGCTTCTTTCGGCATCTCGTGACGCGCTGTATGCGTCGATCGGATGCCTGTCAATCAAGTAGGCACGCCCATCCCCGACCGTCAGACCCAGAAGCGGCGGTGAGACTACATGCCGAAAATGGTATGTACAGACGGATTTTTTTTTAAATACCAGCCGATTCTACATGTAATTAAGAAGAGAAATGCAATGTTAAAAGTTTCTTTTTAGGGAAACCACCCCTTTAAAAAAAAAAATCCTTGGTACAACACTGCTTTAGAAAACAATAGAAAAATGTACCGTATATACTCGAGTATAAGCCGAGTTTTTCAGCACAATATTTTGTGCTGAAAATGCCCCCCTCGGCTTATACTCGAGTCACCTTTTTGCGCCTGATCTCCCAGACTTTGGGGACCCGGTACCGGCTGGCCGTAGGTCCCCTAGACCCCAAGCTTGGCACACATATAGCCCCACTCGAGTCACCTTTTTGAGCCTGATCCCCCAGATTTTTGGGGACACATGTAGCCCCACTCTTCCTCTACAAGTGTGCAAAGTTTGTTTTGCCCGGGGGACCTACAGCTGGGGAGCACCGATTTTTCAAAGCTGGGCACCCCTTCCATAGACTCCCATGGTAAACGTCAGTCTAGGCATGGACACAGTGAGGCATGGGCACAGTAAGGCATGGACACAGTGAGGCATGGGCACAGTGAGGCGTGGGCACAGTGAGGCATGGGCACA
Organism: Rana kukunoris; assembly: GCA_029574335.1. Lineage (NCBI taxonomy): Eukaryota > Metazoa > Chordata > Amphibia > Anura > Ranidae > Rana > Rana kukunoris. Next base: position 520,063,789 of record CM056052.1, on the reverse strand, counting down.
GTGAGGCATGGACACAGTGAGGCATGGGCACAGTGAGGCGTGGGCACAGTGAGGCATGGGCACAGTGAGGCATGGACACAGTGAGGCATGCACATGGACACAGTGAGGTAAAGTGAGGCACAGTGAGGCATGGACACAGTGAGGCATGCACATGGACACAGTGAGGCAAAGTGAGGCACAGTGAGCCATGCAGAAGGACACCCTAGGCTTATTCTCGAGTCACCTTTTTGCGCCTGATCTCCCAGACTTTGGGGACCCGATACTGATCGGCCATAGGTCCCCTGGACCCCAAGCTTGACACACATGTAGCCCCTCTTCCTCTACAAGTGTGAAAGGTTTGTTGTCAGGGGGACCTACAGCAGGGGGGCACGATTTTTCAAAGAGGGGCACACCTTCCATAGACTCCCATGTTAAACGGTAATTTCTCCAGTGACTTTGGGGAACTGGTTGTAGGTCCCCTGGACCCGGAACTTGACACAAATGTAGCCCCGTTTCTCCTCTATAAAGTTTGCTGTCTGGGGGACCTATGGCAGGGGAGCACCAATTTTTCAAAGCCGGGCACCCCTTCCAAAGACTCCCATGTTAAACGTCAGTCTAGTCATGGACACAGTGAGGCATGGGCACAGTGAGGCATGGACACAGTGAGACATGGACACAGTGAGACATGGACACAGTGAGACATGGACATGGACACATTGAGGCATGGACACAGACACAGTGAGGCATGGACACAGTGAGGCATGGACACAGACACAGTGAGGCATGGACACAATGAGGCATGGACACAGTGAGGCATGGACACAGTGAGGCATGGACACAGTGTAGCATGCATATGGACACAGTGAGGCAAAGTGAGGCACAGTGAGGCATGCAGATGGACACCCTAGGCTTATACTCGAGTCAATACGTTTTCCCATTATTTTGTGGTAAAATTAGGTGCCTCGGGTTATATTCGGGTCGGCTTATACTCGAGTATATACGGTATATAGCTAAATTATTTTTATTCTTGCTGTGTGTTTTTATTGGCTTTTCCCAGCAAATTTTTAATAAAAAAAAAAAAAAATTGGAAAAACATCTCCAACAAACCAAAGGCAAATTCCAGTGCTGCTATTTATTTCCTTTGCTGCCCATCATGTGGGTTGTTTATCGTTCTGCATGTTTATTGTTAGCTTTCATTTCAGTGTATTTAATACATGAGCCACGTTTCTGGACTTTAGTCAGGCATCCAAATTGAATTTTCTTTTATTAAATGCTTTGTCTACCTCTCTCCGCTCCGTTCCTGCTCACTGTAGACCTTGTATAGCCTTTGAAATTGGACACGCGTATCATTTTACATGATAGGGCTTATTTTCGATTAGCTGTGGCTTTTTCCCCAATCAAAACAGCTCCGTTCATTGAAACCACAATGACCCCTTTTAACCATTAGATCATTTTCTGCTTAGTTGAGGTTAGGAGAAGCGGCTTCCGTACGGGAACCTCTAAGTGCTCCTCCTGAAACTAAAGCTGTTTGTAGAGTTGTTTTTGATCAATACGAAGCGAGCGAGATAAGTCAAACTGTTCTCGGATTCTGCTTCTTCAGTTCTGTATTGACTGTTGGTTTTTTTCACTCCCCAAGAGTTTAAAAACAATGTATATTTAAATGTGCCATTCATACATATTCATTGAAGCCCCCAGGGCTAAACCATTCACATAGACCAGCAGCTTCCATGACATGACCCAGGATGAGGGTTTTCCCACAGAAAGCGCTTGCTTGTGTTTTATGAAATCGTTTGTGGTCACCCATGTGAGCCAAATGTCATTTTCTATACCATTAAAATAATAATATTAGTAATAATGTTGACATTTCTGCCACAATTACAGCAATATATAATATTTGGATTGTACTACTGTTGGTGCTGCTGATACAAATATCACCAGTACTGATGTTAGGAATAGTATAAGCAGCAACAACACCTTTCTTTTCTAAATAAGTATTATTATTATTATTTTTCATAAATATGAATAATAATAATTATAAAAATAATAGTAACACTTATACTACAAGTATTACTGATACTAATAATTAATACATTAATGTATATTATGACAAAGATTAGAGGAGAGTAATATTAATAGTTATAATAAAAGTTATAATTTGAATGACAATGCTATTATTAGTTATGCTATGGACAGCACAATTATTTTCTAAATAATAATAATAATTATTATTATTATTATTAATTATTATTATTATTATTATTAATAATAATAATATTACTTATACTACAAGTACTTCTAATAATAATAATAATAATAATTAATATTTACACTTTGGATTGTACTGCTGCTACTGCAGCTGATACAAATAACACCAGTATTGATAATAGTAATAATATAAGCAGCAACATCAATACATTGCTGCTCTAAATGTATAATATTATTATTAGTAGTAGGAGTAGTAATAAGTATAGCCATAGTATTATTATTAGTGAAGTAGTAGTAGTAGTGGAATAATAATATAAAGTGATCATTAAAACAGATTAGTAGTAGAATAATAATAATAATAATAATAATAATGTTATTGGTTAAGTAGTAGTAGTAGTAGAATATTATATTATTATTATTATTATTATTATTATTATTATTAGTGAAGCATTAGTAGAAGTAGTAGTGAAAGCAGTGAAACAGTAGTAGAATAATAATACTATTATTATTCGACTACTACTACTACTACTTAACCAATAATATTATTGTAGTAGTAGTATAATATTATTATTATTATTATTATATTATTATTATTATTTTTAGTGAAGCAGTAGCAGAAGTAGTAGTGAAGCAGTAGTAGAATAATAATAATAATAATAATAATAATAATAATAATAATTATTCTACTACTACTACTTAAACAATAATATTATTGTAGTAGTATAATAAAATTATTATGATGATGATTATTATTATTAGTAGTAGTAGTAGTAGAAATAGTAGTAAAGCAGTGAAGCAGTAGTAGAATAATAATAATAATAATAATAAAAATAATAATATTTTACTACTTTGCTAATAATAATACTATGGCTGCTGTTGTTGTTATTATTATTATGCTACTACTTATTCACTAATAATAATGCTATGGCTGTAATAATAATAATAATAATAATAATAATAATTATTATTCTTCTTATTATTATTATACTACTACTGCTACTTCACTAATAATACTAATATATTACTATGGCTATAAGTATTATTATTTTTACTACTACTACACGTACTACTACTTCACTAATAATAATAATAATTATTATTATTATTATTATTATTATTATTATACTACTACTGCTACTTCGCTAATAATACTAATATATTACTATGGCTATAAGTATTATTATTTTACTACTACTACACGTACTACTACTTCACTAATAATAATAATACAAATATTACTATGGCTAATAATTGTTATTATACTACTACTAGTTCACCAATAATAATGGCTATAAGTAATATTATTATTATGATTAAGGTGTATCAATAGGCAAAACCCTTTTTCTAAAGCTTTGGAAATAATAGGAACGTCTGCTAAGTTTTCATTGTTGTGTCCTCATTGGGGAGATTCACCCTCTATTTGTAATGGTGACCACTGTGACAAGAAAAGGCAAGGACAATCCCAGATTTTATAGTTGGCCCAAAAAAAAACTGTGAGGGGAAATATTCCAAAAGGAACTCCAGTTCTGGGGACAAATGTCTAAGCGGGGAATTCCCCTCACTTTGAGAGATTTATTTTAACTTTCTGTTGCATCTCCTAGACAGGGAGAAAATTTAAATGTTCCCAATAATACAGCCACAACAAAAAATATTAAATTTTTTAAATAATAAATAAAATAGCTCATAATGGGGTTTTAACCTCTCCCTACTTTATTCAAAATTTTGATAAAAAAGCTTGGCCTATACATTACATTTTGAAGCTAAACTCCAGGGCCCAGATTCACGTACATCGGCGCATTATTGGACCGGCGTAGCGCACCACTTTTCCGTTAGACTTGCGTAATCTAGCCGCGTAATCCCGCGATTCACGAAGCTTTTGCGCAAGAGATTGCGCAAGCGTAAGGTTTTTTCCGGAGGCGTAAGGAGGAGTAATACAAATTGGGAGGGACGTGGGCGTGTTACATTGAAATGAGCCGTGACCCCATGCAAATGAAGGGCCGGCCGACTCGCGCATGCGCGCGTGAAGGAAACCATGTCAGCTCCGTTGTGCGCATGCTCACAACTCGGGAGCGGCGCAATCAGTGAAATTGGACATGGACTAGGGCAACGTTGTGAACTACGCAGACAGCATAAATAGACACACACAAACGCACTTCCATTGCAAAAGTACATCCCTTTGTGTCCCTTCCCATTGAATCAAGTGCTTTTGCTCTGTTGTTCGTTAGAGTGTGTTTTGTAGTTGTCAGATTAGTGTTCTGTGTGATCTAGTGCTTGTTGGTAGTTTTGTGAAAGTGAGTTTTGATAAGTGTTTTTTGACTGTTTGTTTGATTGATAGATTTCTGAGCGTTTGTTTTCTTGCTTTATTTTTTCATCTGATTTTTTTGTGTCTGTTTCTTGCTGAGTGCTAGTGTGATTTTTGGGTGTTCTTTTTCTCTTTGTGTGTGTTCTTGTCTGATTGGTTGTGCTTGTATTTGTGACAGATTTTTGGTGACTGCTAGTGAGTTTGTTTGGAAGTATGACTGAGAGAAAAAGAAAGCTTAATTTTACTGTGGGGGAAAAAAGAATTCTTGCCCGGGCCATTACCGACTATGGGCGTTTGCTCCACGGCCCGCAGAGTGCCACCACCACCCCGGCCAGGAGGAGGGAGATATTGGATATGATCACGGAGCAGGTCAATTCATCGGGGGAGGGGGAGACACGGACCCGGTCTGGGATTGAAAAGAAAATAAATGACCTCCGGCGTGAGGTGAAAAAAAAACTGGCCGCAATAAATGCCCATGCCAGGGGCACAGGAGGGGGCCCACCATGCCGGGTTAGATTTACAGCGACGGAGCGTGTGGTGGCCCTGACCTTTCACCGGCATGAAGTGGAGGGCCTGCCAGGCTTTGACACAAGTCCAGTCCCCGCGGTGCCAGGTAAGGTTTTTATTTCTCTCAGGTGTGTAGCATGTGTGGGGGAGGGGGTGAAAGGGAATATGTGGCAAGTGTGTGGATCCTCCAACCTGTGAATGGTTTGTGTCATCCACAGATGTGCAGGAGGGTGCAGGGCCATCTGGCCTGACCGCTCCAACGCCAGGACAGCAGCCTAATGAGGCCCCCCCAACAAGGCCAGAGTCCGCGGAGGAGGAACAAGAGGAGGAGGAGGATCATGCGGAGGACGATCATGAGGAGGAGGAGAATCATGAGGAGGAGGAGTCCATGGCAGGCACTGGCCGTTTGGTTTCTGCGGACTCTTCCCCTCTGGCTGCAAGAAGCCTGCCCTCCCTAAGGGTGAGCCCCCCCCCCTCCTCCCCCAACATGGCTCCCCTCACAAGGGCCTCCCCTTCTCCCCGGCCACAACCATCAGCAAGAGCCAGGAGGTCATCCCAGAGCACCAGGGGGGCGCCCAATCTCCTGCCCGCCAGTCTGAGAAGGAACCTGGCCACCCAGACCCGCCTTCTGAGACAGCTCTGCCAGACTATGGGGCGGGTGGATCAGAGCCTGTCCTCCATCAACGATAGGCTGGGTAACCTGGACTCCCACTCCCGGGCCTCCACAACCTGCCTAAATGACCTGCAAACTACAGCAGCAGGCGTTGGGCAGGATGTGAGGGCCCTTACCCAGGCTATCCAGGGCAACACGGCAACACTTGGTGCTGCCCTGGACAGAATAGCCGTGGCCTTGGAGGGCAGGCCGCCAGGTGGGCAGATCTCAGGGGCTGCTTCTCCTTCCCCGGCTTTTCCCCTCCCCCATGCGTCTCCCCTGAGGGTCCGGGGCCGTGGCCGGGGGCGCCCCAGGCGTGGCTCAGGCAGAGGGCATTAATTTTTTTTCCCCCTTTTTTTGGTTTGAAAGCATGTTTATTTTTGTTCTCTGCATTTTTTTTTTTTTTATGCATTTTTTTTTTTTTTTGCTGACATTTTTGGCATATTTTGGGTTGTGAATGATGTTTGAATGTGGGGGTGACATTCCTGCTGGAAAAGGGGTGTCATCCTCAATTTGGGTGGAGAAGGGTTCCCCAGGACCAGGGAGAAGTGATTCCCAGGTCCGTGTGAATGGTGTATGAATGTACAGTGACATAATTGGAGCCTTGACGTGGCGTTACTGCTCACCAGTCTTGCATGGTGGACTGGTGCCAATCCAATTTGATGAGGATGTGGGGTGTGTGTGCTAGGGACCATAGTGGTGTGCATGCATGCATTCTCATTGTGCCATGATTAATGTGTGTGTTTAACGTGCAAAGATGCATAATGTGAGCTGGCATGAGATGGGGTCATGAGATGGGGTTCCAGTTCATATGCAGAGTCACCTTGAAGGGAAAAGACAGGAGGATGTTAGTCATGCATGTGCCACTTGTGAGGTGTGCATCACGGGAGGGGATAGTCATGCCTGACTCCCATGTCACTCACCAACCAGCCAGCTGTCCCCATACATGTTCTGTTTGAAATCTGTGGGGATGGGGCTCTGATTGTATATGTAGCTGTCATGGGTGTCATGGGTGGTGCCATGTGTTGGGCTGCTGATGTCCTCCTGCAAGGTTGTGGTAATTCCACGATGGCATGAGGGGTGAATCTGAAGATGCGAGACACCTCAGAATCTCTCATGCCAAAGATGTCTATGCTTGTGTGATATATCAAGTGAAGAGTGAGGGGCTTGTATCAGATAAGAATATTGTATTAGATTAGATTAAATTGTAAATTTTATATAAGCCAAAAAATAAAAAAATAAAACATCTCCCGTGCCCTCCTTAGTGCCATCCTCCGTGCCCTCATCCTTCTTTGTTCATCTAAAGTCAGTAGTATAGCTATGCGCGACGATGCCCCTGGCATGTTGGCATACAGATTGTTGGGCAACACGTGTGACTGCTGAACTCCTCACTAACAGTGTTGCTTTATCTGACAATTAGACTTTTTTTCAAAATTTAGACCAGCTTTTAGGTCCTCTAACTTTAGACAGAACATTTTGCAGTTGCGCACATCGCGTAGCCTGCGCAGCAACTGCGTTTTTTTGTGAATCCCCGTAACTCCCTCATTAGCATATTTGACTAGCAAATCAATGGTGTGTCTAGCGCAGTTTTGCGCGAAGGGAAGCGAAGGTCTAACTCAATTACGCCGGACCAAAAAACGTAGATTTCTGGCGTATATTGTTTTGTGAATCGCGTCCAACTATACGCACGCGCACATTTAGACTTACGCACGCGCAACAGCAGTTGCGCAGGCGTAATCGCTCTGTGAATCTGGGCCCAGCTTTCTGTCATGTAAAAATAGTTAATTTAGACCAAGTATGTCCAAATAATAATGATAATAATAAAAACAGTTTTTTAAATTATTACATTCTTTGGAGGGGAAACCGATTTCACTTAACTTTACTGTGCAATTATCGATTTTGCCAAAATACAATTCTGCTAAAATGTGACGTGTTCATCAGCAGTATACAACACATGCAAAAGAAGAAAAAAAAATTGATTCCTTAAGTTTCTCATATTTAATATTTGAAGAATTCAATAAGATAAAACCTTCATAGTACTATTTTGTCATTGTTCCTTGGTGACATTTAAATGACCTTTAAATGTTTGACCTTTGCGTGCTCCCTCAGGGAAGAAAACACATGCTGTGCTTCCATGCTGGTGCTAATCCTGTTTAACAATAATTGATCTCTTTTAGATATAATTAGACAGAGACTTAAAAAAAAATACCAAATATTAATGACAAATGTACAGATTATTGATGAAACAACCTCATCTGATTAAACTGGAAATTCAATTTTTTTAAATAGATTAACTGTTAATTGAAATAAATAGTAAGCTTCATATTATAATAAAGAAAATTTAAAAATTGCAAAAAGATTTAAAGCAAACCAGATACTTGTACATACAGGTACTGCCCCTCTTTAACCACTTCAGCACCGGAAAAATGTACCCCCTTCCTGACCCCATACACACTATTAGATTGACTTTAGATGTACCATGTAGTGTAAGGGCCTGCCTGATTCTATACAAACTGCTTTATAGTGTAGCTTAGACCTAAAAAAATAGAACATGTTTTAAAATTTTCCTAAAAAAAAAAAAAAAAAAAAAACAACAGAAAAAAATGATCGTCTGTGTGGAAGTCTATTGATCAAAAATCCACGCATGCTCAGAATCAAGTCGACTCATGCTCGGAAGCATTGAACTTAATTTTTCTTAGCACGTCGTAGTGTTTTACTTCACCGCGTTTGGACACGGTCGGGTTTTTGACCAATGGTGTGTAGGCAAGACTGATGAAAGTCAGCTTCATCGTATATCCGACGAAAAAAATCTATCGGATTAGATTCCATCAGATATCCGATTGTGTGTACAGGGCTTATGTGATACTTTGTGGGAACCAGTGACAGTAATACAGTGATCAGTGCTAAAAATATGCACTGTCACTGTACTAATGACACTGTCTGAGAAGGGGTTAACATCTAGGGTGATCAAAGGGATAACTGTGTGCCTAGCCAGTGTTTTTGTCTACTGTATTTGCTGCTTTTAATAGAGGAAAATATGGATTTTATTCCCTGCTTTAAACAAATCCACCCCTTCCCCCATCAGAACAAAGATCTGCCTTGAAGATCTCCATTCTGAGTCTTTGCCCGATGATTGGCGGGTGCTTGTGGAGATCCAATGCCTAGCACCCACATTCCAGCTTCTGCTGTAATTAAGCATAGCAAAAGTGCGCGCCCTGCTGGCACAGGCATGCCCTCTGTAAGCGGAAGTGCAGAATCACACATATATATATATATGTGATTCTGCACAGGAGGCCACCCAAAAAGCAGTAAATCTGCTATGGGGTGATCCAGAATTGGTTAAAGTAAAACTTCACAGGTTTTTTTTTTTATATCTGGTGCAGCTCTGCATAGAAACCAATCGGCTTCCAGTTTTTTTTGTCAAAGCTTAATTGAACAAACTGAAGTTAGACGCTGATTGACTGCCATGCACAGCTGCATCAGATTTTTTACTCTCCAGTTATTTATCTCACTTTGTGTGATTTCTGGGTGTCAAGGACCCGCTCCCTTGGAGGGTGTCATCAAGAAAAGGAATACATTGAGGGGGGCTCCAGCGGGGAAGGGGTGATCCAGTGAGGGATTGGTCTGCTTAACCAGAAGTTGGGCTTTAAAGCGTAACTTTGCCTTCAATACTAACTGACGGTTTACCTTCATCCCCACTAAATAAAGTATAATACCTTGTTCTTACCTTAGATCAACAGGAGAGCTAGGCAAAGAGCCACAACCATCTCCCACTGGGTAGTCTTCTTCTTAGCCACTAGGGTTGTGAAGTATTTGCTCTCTATTCTCCAAAGATACTAATAGAAAGGATCCAGGCTTACAAGTGATGTAAGGCAAAGTGAACTGTTCACTTTAATTAAGAAGTTTACCTTTTTTAAGTACAACTTCACAGCCCACCTATTTAGTCCTACTTTATAATGCACACAACTGGGACAAAGGAGAGTTTTTTAACAGGAGTTTTTAGGTGCTCAATACAGTAGGAAACCATACAAGACATATAAAAACACAGATATTTAGCATCAGATAAAGTATACATTGATACAGCTTAGTGTGGAGAGATGGTAGGTATGGAGAAAGGTATCTTTTTGTGTGGGTAGTGATATATTTTTATCCCGACATGTTTCGCCACTATGGGCTTCCTTAGGGGATATACCAAGGCGGAATGACACACAACACTAAATATGTAGAGAAAACATACACTTAGGTCATAATGTTCAATTTTATAAACAGAAAAAACAAAACAAAAAAAAAAAAAAAAAAACAATAAAAATCAATACACACAATCCCCACTACATAAAAAACTATTTATATAGTACATGTTCATCTTTAAAAAAAAGATGACGGTTCCTGTACTGCAATAGCAATGTCCAATTCAAGTTAATGGGACAGCCAACCTCCCACAAAATTTTGTCACAAGAGGCTGCAGATGGTGCAGGAGGTCACAGCCTCTAAGCAAGGTGAGTACTCACCTATCGAAAGTATGTGTGTATTTACGAGTCCAAGGGAGGGGGACTGGAAGTGTTTTTTTTTTATAATTTGTACTTTAAAGATGGCTCCTGCAGATGCCTATACTTAATTTCCTTTCAAGCCAATTCTGGTCAAAATTTGCACAGTGCCAAGAGCTTTCTCCTCCTCACCCAGTGCCTGGTGCCTGAGAGACTAATTGCCACGCCAGTGCTATTAGTCACATGTTCCCAAATACTTAAGGGTCTGTTCACTCCACGCAGGTGTGATGGAGCATGTGCACATTTCCACATGCTTTGTGTGCCCTCCATTGCATCACGCATGGGACAGTCCATGGGCTGCCCTCACAGCAAAAAACACACAAAAGAAGTTCCTAACCCTTTTACTAAATTGTGCCAAACCAAACCCGCAAATACGTGTGCAGCAGCAGATGCATTGGGGGTGCCATTAACAATTATTGAGGTTTCTTCCAGGACAGCAGCTGTGGACAGACGCATGATCAAGTAGACGCCAATTCGTTGATGGATGCTTGGAGAGCCTGGTCATGACTTCGAATCCGGAGTACCATGGGGCAATAAAGTAGGAAGTGGGATTCGGCCAACCCGATTCAGGTTCTGAGATACTGAGCTTTCCTATCCTTGGCCATACTGTAGACCCACTATTCCACCCAGCAGCTTTCTGAACACATCCCCTCCATTCACCCACCCAGGCTGTCCCTTGCACTACATCAGCCTACCCCCACCACTCCACGGCAGCAGTTATTTGAACTTGCTCTTTGAGGACACTGCCTGTGCTGTTTTTTTTTTTTTTTTTAATCAAAGTATACTTTATTGAAAGTAAAACACATGGTGCGGAAAAAAAAAGGTTTTAGTATCGCATGTCAATCCATTACTGTATATCCTAAAATATAATCACAGACAACTTACAACTTAGAAACATCCGTTACAGAAACATGTTGCATCTGTAGTCTGCCATGTTTTACATTTCTAAGCCCCATATACCACATCAATCCATATAAACAGACATGTGAGCACCACGTGTTTAGATCATGTGATCTGTGGAGGGACATAAGCAACATATACACTCCATCCATGTTCCCAGGGGTCTCCCAGGATATACTTATCCTACGGGACACCGCAAAGTTTTAATCAGGACATGCTCCCAGGGAGACATCCCAGGGGTGTTGAGCCATGGAGACCACAATTTCTCAAATTTATTAAGCCGGCCTCTGTGTTTGATAAATATCTCTCTCTAGGAGAAGTGCACCACCCATATGGGTCACCATTGTTTTAACTGAGGGGGAGGACACAGATTTCCAGCCAAGGAGAATTACCTTCCTGGCCTGAAATAAGAAATGCTATCCTTGCATGCATAAGAGTGACATCATTGCGGTTCGGCCATTCAAGCGGCCACAGTCCACAAACCTAGAAGGAAGACTGGGTGAAGACGGAAGCCTCTGCAGCGATGAGGGCTTTGTTTTACCCTCCAGAGAGAAAGATTTTTTTCCCCAAAGTTTACCGCTTTTAACTTCACTCTCCTGGTAGCAACTGGGACAGTATGGAAGGGAAGGAAGCCAAGTATGGCCCAGATTCACAAAGCACTTACGCCGGCGTAAGTGCAAATTTGCGCCAGCGTATCTGTGCACCAGACCTACAAAAGTTATTCCCTATAGATGAGATGCAACCCGGCAACAGACATGCAAAGGTCTGCACCAGAGAACACAGGCCAGCATATTAGGAGTACGTTACGTTCACGGCGTACGTGGTGATCCGGTGTAGCTTAGGCATTTGTGCCGGCCTGGTTGAGAGCATGCGCATAAGGGCGCTGTTTAATGCGTCCACATCACGGCAACATCACAGCGCATGCGCAGTTCGTGATACGCCGGGCGTAAAACACTGCACCATGCTCGGATCATCATTTGCATAGGGTCACTCCCACTTCCACCTACGCCGGCCTGCGCCTACGAAACCTACGCCACGCCGACGCAGCGTTGGGAGCAATAGCTTGCTGAATGCAGTGCGTGCCTCTCTGCGCTGCGTCGGCGTAGCGTACGGCGGCATAATGTGTGCCCACTCTCTGTAAAATCTGGGCCTATAAGTTGCTGAAGAAGCTTCCGTTTAAGTGAACCTGTTGCCATTGCCCTTGGTATGGTCAAAGCACATATTAGTTTAATTTATTATTTTTCCTCTAACCGCAATGATACTGTGATCCAAAAGTGGCCATCATGATACTAGGCAGAGTTAGACTAGACTATGATGAGTTGTGAAGCCTATCACTTCTCAGAGAGATAGACAAGGGAGCTATGAATAGTGATAAGGAAATTGGGTGCAAGAGTCAGCAATTCCATGCAGGGATTCCGTCTGTCATTACTCAAGTAAAGATCTCTCCAATAGACTGTCACTGCTAGAAAGGATTATTCAAACTAAAGTCTTGGCTAATCTAGATTTAAAACAGTAAAAGGAAAGAATAATATTTAATTACCCTATTATATTTGTTTTACTTTAAATAAAGCTATGTTTTATATAAAACAAAGTTAATAGGTAAACTTATTACCTGGAGTTTAACCCCTTTACCCCGACATAACACATATGTGCAGCCTCATTGGACTGGCTTTTTGCCACGGGGCCTCATATATGCGTGATATTCTTTGTGCTGTAATGCAACGCACAGTGCGCCCCCCAGTACAGAGACCGGGGTCTCACGAGAGTTCCTGGTCCTGTACTAACATTCAGGACTGGAACTCCTGGTTCTGGGACACCTGATTGCTGTAATGGCCTCTGATTGTCTATCACAACGATCAGTCACTTTAGGCCCCATGCACACAGGACGCCGGTGCAAACTCTGCTGAACACACGTTTTAAAAGGCTAAAACAGGCCTTTATAAGCGTTTAGTTAAGAAACCTCATGGCTCGCCCCTATGTTTCTCTCTCTGTGAGTAGAGAGAAAAGATACATTGTATCTTTCCCTCTCCTTGCAGAGTTAGGGCCCTTTCACACGGGGCGGATCAGTATTAATCCAGTAAAATCCGCTCCATGTGTGTCCGTAAGCTCAACTGGGATCCTCCGTAAAATCCCCGCTGAGCTGTCGGCTGACAGGGCGGTCTCCGCACACTGTGCAGAGACCGCCCTGTCTTTCCTCCGCTCTCCCCTATGGGGGGATCGGATGAACAGGGACAGTATGTCCGTATTCATCCGATCCGCCAGACGGAAGAAAAATAGGACATTCTTCCGTCCGAAAAATCGGATCATTGCGGATGTGGACAATTACGGGTGTCGGCGGATGTTTATCCGCCGACACCAGTAATTACATAGGGACCAATGTATGTCCCGTTTTCATCTGCAAACGGATGGATGAAAATGCGGACATACGGTCCGCACATGTGAAAGGGGCCTTAAAAAAAGTGTGAAAAAAAAATAAACAAATAATAATAATCAAATAAATAAAAAGAAAGAAAATTATCTAGACCAAGCTTTAATATAGGTCAGTGCCAGGGTTAGTGTTTGGATCAAGTAAGGGTCAAAGCAAAGGTCAGGGTTAAAGGTCAGGGTCAGTATATTTTGGGTAGGATATTTTTTTTATTTTTTTTAATTAGTGTCAGTGTCAGTTAGTGTCAATGTCAGAGTGTTTTAGGTAGGAAAAACAAAAGCATAATGTGCACTATTGTTTCTGGGCTATTCTACAGGTACAAACAGCAAATAACATACACATATGTGTACTCTCTGTGATCATCAGGAGAAGGAGAATTTATTTTGGGTTGTTCTTTGGTGGTAGGTTATGTTAGTAACAAAAAAAATACAACTAAATTATTATTATTTTCCCTGAAAACTCACTTATTCAGGGAAACTGTAACAGGCCACCTCCGTCAGATCACACCCCGCAGCTATTACCTTTTCTATCATCTCCCCTTCCTTTAGATTGTAAGCTCCACAAGCAGGGCCCTCCTGTACCTTCCGTGTTGAACTGTATTGTAATTGTACTGACCCCCCTCTACATTGTAAAGTGCTTTGCAAACTGTTGGCGTTATATAAATCCTGTATAATAATAATACCCTAAGGCCCCTTTCACACCAGCGGACCGTATGTCCGCTTTTTCATCCATCCGTTTGCGGATGAAAAAGGGACATACATTGGTCCCTTTGAGATTGCGGGTGTCAGCGGATGAACATCCGCTGACACCAGATCTCGTCCGCCTCCACAATGATCCGATTCTGCGCTGGGAGAAAACCCTATTTTTCCTTCCATCTGTGGATCAGATGAACACGGACATACGGTCTGTGTTCATCCGATCCCCCCATAGGGGAGAGCGGAGAAAAGACAGGGCGGTCCCTGCACAGTGTGTGGGGACCGCCCTGTCATCCGCTGGCTTAGCGGAAATCAACAGAGCGTTCACCAGAACTAGTGTCAACATTGCAAGATTTCCCCTCTGTTACTTTTATGGGGACAACCCAAAATTTGGGGGTTTTCTTCTACTTTCACTTTCAATGATAATGGTAAACAGAACAAATTGAGAGAGTGAATTTCCCTAATGGGGCACAGACAGCAATACAAACCTGAAAGAGGTTGTAATCCATCTCCACTCTATCCAAAATAATTTTTTTTTACCACCCTCGTCCTAGAACTTGCAAATGTCCCCGATTTCGAGGGACTGTCCCTGATTTGGAGCAATGTTCCTCTGTCCCTCCTCATTTGTCTCTCATTTTGGTCTGATCTATATAAATGTATATAAAATGCACTTTTTTTATCTATCAAAAAGTGTTTTACAGCACTAAACCTTTCATCTGATTTCTAAATTGCTGCATTTGTAAATTCCAAAAGGAATAGTAGTGTTAAAAAAAACACTTGTGGGTTTAACCAATCTTGTTTTTTGTAGAATTCTCCATTAAGGGGGCGTGTCCTTTTGCTGATAGGTGTCCCTCATTTCCATCTCAAAAAGTTGGGAGGTATGCTAGAATATGGCTATAGGTAAATTAAATTGTGCTGGGTGGTAGCCAGCCTGGCTAATTTGTAGTGTTTAGTGGTAAAATGACTTCTGTCCTAATCCTGTAGCTGTGGTTTCTCCATTTTCTCAGTAGGTGGTGCTGTTGCCTTTGAAATTAGTGTGATGAGCTACAGTGAGTTCAGGTTTATGAATAAACATATCTTTCTCAGCCAATCATATTTGCTGCGATGCATGCTGTAAAAAGGTATTTATTCGGAAGAAGTCAGGTGGTCTTAGGCTTCCCGTCCAGGGCTGCAGCATGGGTGGTTGTGTATGTGGAACAGTTCCTGGATGCTAGGCCTATCCAGGTGGCCTCTGGCTGCTAGGCCTATCCGAGGCCTATCCGGGTGTTCAAGTTCCTGTTGAGAAATGCCTGCTAAAAATCGGGAAACAATTCTTAGAGGGACGGAGTTTTAGGGAAGCACCAGAGGGGACGCTTCATGAGCTGGAGGCTATGCAGTGGCTAGGAGGACTTCAAAAGAGAACTCATCCAAGGGAATCTGTGTATGACACTGTGAGTAAAGTTTAGTTACTAGAGGAGCCAGCCTATCCTACAAAGTACAAATGTACTGGTTCAGCTTAAAGGCTCTTTTCCTGTACTGCTGTACCTCATCTCACCTATTTTTGTCTAAGGATTCTGCCAATCTGCCTGTTGCTGATCATTAATAAGGGTGCCCTGTGCCCTATCCCCTCTCTCCCACATTTTTCCTATTTGAGAAATAAACTTTTCTCTTGATCAAGTAGAGAGGATCCAAGTGTTTCTAAATATGCACCATGAGGTTTTCTGGTTTTAGTTAATAGCAAGGGAAAGAAAATGGGATTGTAGCGATGCTGGTTACAAATGGTACATATAGCCAATATACATAAAAACATTTTTATTGTATTAGTACAGACATATACAAAAGGGTTCAATTAAAATAGGTTAACAGAGCATATATTGGAAAAGATGGGTCGCTGGTTACCCAATATTCAAAAAGTGGTGGTCACAGGAGAATGTCTTGTCCCAACATGTTTCGCCAAATATGGCTTCCTCAGGGGATTTATTCTGGGACCACTAGTCTGTAACCCAGCTCTGGCATAAATTACAAAAACATATTAGCAAGAGTTAAGATAAAAAATGTCATATATGAAAACATAAACAGGATTTTTTTTGTGGTAGCATATATATCCCTGCCATGGCCTGTGAAAAAGAAACCAAGTACCCACCTTCAACCCAGCTAGGATGAAGGGCAAATGTATGAGGAATCCCACAAGAGAGGAAAAAGAGGTCCAAAAGTCAAGGTCCAATGAAAAGGGCCGTGTCCCGCCACAGGGGGTAGATAAAGACCAGGCTATAAGAAAGCAAGCATAGGTTTATAACTATGCACAAAATTAGAAATACATTTTTTTATAGCCTGGTCTTTATCTACCCCCTGTGGCGGGGCACAACCCTTTTCATTGGACCTTGACTTTTGGACCTCTTTTTCCTCTCTTGTGGGATAACTCATACATTTGCCCTTCGTCCCAGCTGGGTTGAAGGTGGGTACTCATTTTCTTTTTCACAGGCCATGGCAGGGATATGCTACCTCAAAAAAAATCCTGTTTACGTTTTCAAAGATGACTTTTGTTATCACAACTCTTGCTAATATGGTTTTGTAATTTATGCCAGATCTGGGTTACAGACTGGTGGCCCCAGAATAAACCCCCTGAGAAAGCCACATTTGGCGAAACGTGTTGGGACAAGACATTCTTCTGTGACCACCACTTTTTAAATATTGGGTTAAGCCCCTTACACACGGCAGAGAACCTCGACGGGCGGAACACATCGTTCCGCCCGTTGAGGTTCTCTGCCGGCCGTCAGAATCGGCGACCCGCCCGTCGGTAAAGGCAACCAGCCATTCACCCCGACGGGCCGTCGAGCAAATAGAGAACCTGTTCTCTATTTGCTCGACGGGTTTCCCGACGGGCGGGGCTCGCCGAGAGCGTACACACGGCCGAGGTTCTCGGCAGAATGCGGCTCCCAGCGAGGTTCTCGCTGGTTTCTGCCGAGAACCTCGGCCGTGTGTACGGGGCTTAACAAGCGACCCACCATTTCCAATATATGCTCTGTTAATCTATTTTAATTGAACCCCTTTGTATATGTCTGTACTGATAAAATAAATATGTTTTTATGTATATTGTCTATATGTACTATTTGTATACAGCACCACTGAAAAACACATTCCCTTTCCCTTGCTATAAACTTTTCTCTTGTTTAAAGCGTAAAAAAGTGACTGACACCCAACCTTTTCTTGTTCTTCACCCACCATGCCCAGCACCCTGCACCCTAAAGGAATTATGTCAGCCCTCCCTACCTATGGTAGTCACCATCAGACTTCCAGAAAATCGGGGTAGTCACTACATTTAGTTATACTTTAATTCAACAAGCTGAAGTTAGAAGCTGATTGGCTACCATACACAGCTGCACCAGATATTGCACTCTCCAGTTTTAGTAAATTAACCCCACTGATTAGACAACTCTGTCTAAACATCATGCCATAAAACAACACAGTCTCAGTTCACGTGACCAATGCTCTTACATTTATCAGCACCAGCTGGGCCAGGAATTTCAGAATTCTAGAAGTAAGGTATTTCTGAAATGTTCATATTCTCTGGGGAAGGGGGTGAGGGGTGATTTTCTTGAAAAGTGTTAAAATTTTGAGTATAGGCCTCGCTCCATTATAAGGAGTAATAATGTTTTTGTTGATTTTGGAAACATTTGGATAATGGATTTGTTCAGAAAAAAAAAAGTAAAAAAAATAAAACTGCTGTTTCTTCAATTTAAAGAAAAAAACTATTCGGCCTGGTCGTATGTAAAAAATAAAAGCCCTGTAGTTCCTCTTCTCATATTCTTAAGTGGTTTCATGATAAACTTCTAAGAAAGCAAAGAGTGTTAAAAAAAAGAAATGTAAAGAACATTTAAAGTATTGAGTTCACCTTCTCCGCTCCATCAGGCAATGGTGGATATCAGATTGTTGAGCCCATGTACACCTCAAAGAATGCTCACTTTTCCGGAAAGCCATACATTAGCAAAGTACGGTGTATTTTCTTTTCAGGCAACAATCACAGGCCCTCTGTTCCACAGAATTCCAGCCCTGGCCCCGAGAATTTCCTATCCATTAGTGTGATAGCGCTACCGCTGATAAAGGACAATATACGTGCAGCTATTACTTCAAAGCTTTATTAAATGGATTGAAACATTGCACTACAGATATGAACGTGTTATCTCTGAAAGATGATTTATGATCTACACTTGGGAGAACACTTAAAGAAATGAATAAACCAGAAGTGTGTGGGCAAGTCTAGTGCTTCAGTAGATGTAAGTACTTTTCGGTGCTAGGCAGGGAAAAAAATTATATTGCCATACATTACAGTGCAAGTGGTGAGGTTATCAGAATGTTTTAGTGTTGGATTAAATAGAATTTTTCACTTAAAGAGGTTGTACATCTCAGAAAAAAAACATGAAAGACAAAGGCATAATGAGCTAGTATGCATCACATACTAGCTCATTATGAAATACTTACCTTAGAACGATGCCCTGGATCGGCATCGGTCCTCCGAGTACAGCACAGACATCTTCCACCGGAGTTACTTAGGGTTAGGGGGTTAGGGGATTAGGGTTAGGGGGTCAGAGAGTTAGGGTTAGGGTCAGAGTTATGCCGCGTACACACGATCACTTTTTGTGATGAAAAAAACAATGTTTTAAAAAACGTCATTTAAAATGATCGTGTGTGGGCAAAACGTTGTTTTATGTCTTCAAAAAAACGACCAAAAAAAAATTCGAACATGCTTGAATTTTTTGTGTCGTTTTTCAAAGTGACATTTTTTAGTGATCGTGTGTGGGCAAAACGACGTTTAAAACAACGTTTTTAAACCCGCGCATGCTCAGAAGCAAGTTATGAGACGGAGCTTCAATGGAACAGAGTGCCGTCGAACGTGGTGTACGTCACCAGGCTTTGCTAGAGCATTTTGGAAAAACGATGGTGTGTATGCAACGTCGTTTTGGAAAATGAAGTTTGAAAAACGTTGTTTTGTTTCGTCACATAAAACGTCGTATTTTTTCATCACAAGTGATCGTGTGTACGCGGCATTAGGGTTAGAAACAGGGTCAGGGTCAGGGTTAGGGTTAGGGTTTCCCATTGAAGAATATGGCTAGGACTCAGGAATTGGAACAGGGACCTCCCCCAAAAGGCTCCAGCGCTGTGATTGGCCAGAGCCAAGATGACACCACTCCCGTGCATGCGCGGGAGCCGCTGGTCGCTGGTCCTGAGAAAAAGGCACCAGCAGGCCCATTTCATATTTTCATATACTGAAAAGACATGTGCACAACCAAAAATGTTGTTTTTTTTTTTTAGTTTCGTCTCGTTCCGTAGATTCGTACAGATTCGTAATTTCGTAAGACGCAAGTTTTCCTATTCGGACCCGTACGGATTTTGTAAGACGCAAGTTTACTTATTCGGACCCAGTCGTATTTTCGAAACGGTTTTATTTTCGTTTATACTGAATGATTCGCAATTATGTCTAATTTATTTTCGTAGATTCGAAATTTGTAATTTTGTTAGATAATAATCTTCGTTTAATGGATTCGTAATTTTGTACTTTCGTAAATACATCGCGGCACAGTCATTCGCAATCTCGTATTTTAGTTTCATTTTCAACACGCGGCTAATCCATATTAAGATAGACTTTCTCTTAAGCCCCATACACACAGTCGGACTTTTTGCCAACAAACTTCAAAATGAGCGTTTTCCAAAAAATCCAACGGTGTGTGTGTGTACGCTCCATCAGACAAACTTTTTCGGTTTCAAAGGTCCCGCCACCTCCCTTCAGACAAAAATCCACGGAAAAGTTTGTTTGAAGTCTGATCGTGTGTGCGAGGCTTTACACTGTCCAATGTGACTCAGCACAAAAGAGATAAGCTGATTGGCTAAGATATTAAGTAAGATACATCACTCACTAACTACACTGCCCAGTGCCCATTCGAAAGAACGATAAAAGTACACAAATTTATGAACAGACGAAGAAGCGGATTTACAAAACACACAAATGAAAATCCTATCGCACTGATTCCTCCTGCTGTTTGGCCCCCCTTGTGAGCCCCTGGTCCCCTACAGGAGGACTGGTGGTCCCCCCTCTATCAGCGGCCCTACCTTCAGGTAAGCCTTATTATAGGCTTACCTGTAGGTAAGAGTGGTGTACCAGGGTTTACAACCACTTTAAAGTTGAAGTTTAGCTAAAAAAAAAACTACAACTTACATCACTTGTAATCAAATATGCTCCAGGTTGTGCCGGCTGCTTGATCCTGGAGAAAGTTTTACTGCAGGTGTTTCTATGCAGATATCTGCACCAGATTTTGCACTCTCCAGTTTTAGTAAATCAACCCTAGGAGTTCAGGTTGGTGGCACTGAAGTGCTCTACACTGTAAAGCCCCGTACACACGGTCGGACTTTTGCCCAACCAACATCAAAATCCGACACTTCTCGCATTTGTCTGTACGTTCCATCGGACCAACATTTTTGGCTTTCATTGGACAAAAAGTTGGGTCTGCGAACGGAGCAACTTTCAGGCAACAAAAGTCTGATGGTGCAAAGTCCGATCGTGTGTACAGCAAACCATCAGACTTTTGGACAAATGTTAAAATCAACCAACAATAGCAGAAGTTAACCAAAGGGTGGCAGTAAAGAGCAGAAAAACCACGTGATGATGGGAAAGTTTTAGAAAAGTTTGCAGAAAAGTCAGAGCGTGTGTATGCTATGGATGTGATCGGACAAATCAATTAGGACAAAAATCCAAGGGAAATTTTGTTGGATGTCCTACCGTGTGTGTACGGGGCTTAAGGCCCCATACACACTATTCGATTTTTTGCAGATTTTTGTCTTCAGATTTTCCAAAACCATATAATATGAAGTCAAACCCTTATGCCGCGTACACACAATTGTAATTTCCGACAACAAAAGTAACGATGTGAGCTTTTGGTCGAAAATTCCGACCGTGTGTAGGCCCCATCTGTCTTTTTCTGTAGGAATTTCCGACAGCAAAAGTTTGAGAGCTGGTTCCCAAATTTTCAGACGGGAAAAGTGAGGTGAATCCTTCTCAAGATTAGTGTTGCCTGAATCTCCCTCAGGTAGTTCTCTTCAATCAGTCACCGACTGACAGGTTGCCATTAGACAAACTCCCAGTGTCCGGTCACCTAGATCCCCGATGGTTCGTCTAGGCCCTATTGGATTGCCTGCCTCCGGGCTTTCCTCAGACTGACTCCCCACCGAACAGCATAACTCGCTTGGGACCTTCTTTCCAAAGATGGGGGACCCAATAAGTCACTGGGTCCCATCACCGCTTCAGTTGCTCCGGGCCAACATGGTCCCAGAACCAAGAACAACGCGTGGCACGTGCGCCCCGGCCTGGTAGGCCATTTTGCCAGGGCCCGTGATGTGCGCACACCCTGAAGGTGGGTGCCACACCCGGATCCAACCACAAACTCCCCCGCCCAACATGGCGTCCCTAAAGAAGTACCCTCCCCCAGCATGCCCCGCAAGGGAAAAACCCCTCTGATTGACTGCTGGCAAGAAGGCGCTCTGACCTGTACTCCACTGCCGCCACCTGTCGCCCCGGGCTGGAAAGGCACCTCAGGAACACAGAATGAACCGACAGTACAGCCCAGCTAGAACAAAAGTTTAATTTACACAAATCACATGGATGAGAGCTACATAACTCTCTCATCCCCCCTCTAAATTTAAGATAGCACCTGGACTGAAAGTACATCTGGCCTTACTGTCAAGTTCTGAAATTGTGTGCCAATGTATTAATCTGACTTTCTACAGTAAATTATTGAACCAAATACATTTCGATCCATCTATGGGCAGATTAAGTAATGTACTTATTTAATATTTTTTTTATTATTATTTGACTAAACTTTAGCTTTAAAGTGATACTAAAGTCAAATTTATTCCCCTTAAAAATAACAAACATGTTATACTTAACTGCTCTGTGAAATGGTTTTGCACAGAGCAGCCTGGATCCTCCTCTTCTCGGGTCCCTCTTCAGTGCTCCCGGCCACTCCCTCCTTTTGAGTGCTCCCACAGCGAGCAGCTTGCTATGGGGGCACCCGAGCCTAACCACAGCTCTGTGTGTCCATTTAGACAGTCCGGCCCCTCACCCTCTCTCTTCTGATTGGCTAACTGATTTTGATTGACAGCAGCGGGAGCCAATGACTCCACACTGCTGACTTAGTCAATCGGCCCAGTCACTCATGTACATTGCTGGATAAAGATGGGGCTCAGGCAAGTTTTACGGGGGGCTGCTACAGACTGAAGTTTTTTTATCTTAATGCATAGAATGCAACCTTATGCCTTTACAACCACTTTAAGCTTTAACCTTCCTACTGCACAGTAATGAAAATACCACATACCTAATATTGTAGTGAATTGGCCATCATATATTTAGGGCTGTTGGTCATTCCATCTAATTCACTTACAAAGTAGTCCCCCCTCCCATAACAGAAGATCACACATTGAAATCAACAGTTCATTCATCCAGTTTTCTTGACCAAGGTCTTGACAAAGAAAAGACTATAAAAGTGATTGCAGTGATACAATACTCATGTTATGTGTCAATATTCCACATCTGTTTTCAGCTCCCAGGCTATTACATTGACAGCTTTTTACGTGCAACATTCCTTTTATTTTTCTAGCTTCCTGCTTTGGAAACATATTTTTCTCCGTTGAGATTAAGTTCTCATTTTTTTTAAATTTTGAACAATGTCATTTTCATCTGTAAAGTTCTTACGCGAAAAATGTATTGCTAAAAAAACAACAATGTTCCTTATGAATGTAGATGTACAAACCTAGAACACAAAAGGTAAAACGTTTAAACAATGCAAAATATTTAATTACTTAATGCTATTCTAGCTAGTATAGGAAAAGTAAGAGGAAGAGGACTACCAGCAACTAGGTAGTTAGATACAGTCAAAGAAATTATGATCATGATGTTGAAATGCCCTTAAGAACCAAATAAAAGATCATTATAGAGACCAGTTAGCTATGCAGTCACAAAATAATTCATATATATATATATATATATATATATATATACACACATACACACTATATTGTCAGAGGTATTGGGACGCCTGCATTTACACTACACACTTCAATATTGAGTTGCCCCACCCTTTGCAGCTATAACAAGCTTCAACTTTTCTGGGAAGGCTGTCCACAAGGTTTAGGAGTGTGTCTATGGGAATGTTTGACCATTCTTCCAGAAGCGCATTTGTGAGGTCAGGCTTTGATGTTGAACGAGGAGGTCTGGCTCACAGCCTTCGCTGTAATTCATCCCAAAGGTGTTCTATCGGGTTGAGATCAGGACTCTGTGCAGACCAGTCAAGTTCTTCCACACCAAACTTGCTCACCCATGTCTTCAGTGCCGATCCTGACCTCTGTGGGGCCTTAAGCAAAATGACATGTCACATTAGAGTTGAGAAGCAGGAGGGAGAGGAGGGTTCTGCCAAAATCACATGTCACGGGGGGGGGGGTTGCGCTGCTGACAGTGACATGTCCTATGAAAGATTAAAGTTGAAGCGGGGGAAGGGGGTGTTCTGCTGTCGGAGATGACATCTTACATTAAAGTGAGAAGCGGGGGGTGCTGACTTCCTACCTCTTCTCCCATGCAGCCAGCAAGTTGAGAAGCGAGGTGACGGGCCTGAAAATGACTTCTCACCAGACGGGGCCTCTAGTAATTTGGGGGGCCCTCCGCACTTTTGCGGGGCCCTAATTCGCTTGCATACTGAGCCTATAGGGTGGATCGGCTCTGCATGTCTTTATGGACATTGCTTTGTGCACTGGTGTGCAGTTATGTTGGAACAGAAAGGGGCCATTCCCAAACTGTTCCCACAAAGTTGGGAGCATGAAATTGTCCAAAATGTCTTGGTATGCCGATGTCTTAAGAGTTCCCTTCACTGGAATTAAGGGGCCAAGCCCAACCCCTAAAAAACAACCCCATATCATAATCTCCCCTCCACCAAATCATTTGGACCAGTGTACAAAGCGAGGTCCAGAAGGACATAGAGGAGCCAGTTTGGGGTGGAAGAACTTGACTGGCCTTTACAGAGTCCTGACCTCAACCCAATATAACACCTTTGAGACGAATTAGAGTGGAGATTGCGAACCAGGGCTTCACGTCCAACATCAGTGCCTGACCTCACAAATGGGATTCTAGAAGAATGGTCAAACATTCCCATAGGCACACTCCTAAACCTTGTGGACAGCCTTCCCAGAAAAGTTGAAGCTGTTATAGCTGCAAAGGGTGGGCCAACTCAATATTTAACTCTACGGACTAAGACTGGGACGCCATTAAAGTTATTGTGCGGGTAAAGGCAGGCGTCCCAATACCTTTGACAATATAATGTAAATATGCAATGATTTGCAAATCTCATAAACCCATATTCTATTCACAATGGAAACAAAAAACATATCAAATGTTTAGACTGAGAAAATGGACCAGTTTAAGAACATTTTGATTTTGATGGCAGCAACATGTCTCAAAAAGGAACAAGGTAACAAAAAGCTGCCAAAGTAAGTGGTACTAACAAGGAAGAGCTGCATGAACATTTTGAAACTAATTAGGTTAATTGGCAACAGGTCAGCAACATAATTGGTTAATAAAAGAGCATCTTAGAGAGTCAGAGTGTCTCAGTAGTAAAGATGGGCAGAAGGTTCTGCATCTGTGAAAAGCTGCATCTAAAAATTGTGAAACAATTTCAGAATTATGTTCCTCAATATAAAATTGCAAAGTCTTTAAATATATTATCATCTACAATACATAATATCTTCAGAAGATTCTTAGAATCTGGAGAAATCTCTGTGCGCAAGGTACAAGACCGAAATTCAATATTGAATGCCCGTGATCTCTAGGCCCTCTGATGGCACTGCATTAAAAACAGACATGATTCTGTGATCGACATCACTGCATGGGCTCATGCCGCATACACACGATCATTTTTCAGAATGAAATAAAAAACTTTGTTTTTCAGCATGTCGAAAAAACAACGTTTTCCCAACTTCATCATTTAAATGGCCTTGCCTACACACCATTGTTTTTAAAAAAATTATCTAGCAAAGCGCGGTGACGTACAACACGTACGACGGCACTATAAAGGGGAAGTTCATTTTGCCTTTGGGCTGCTTTCGCTGATTTTGTGTTAGTAAAAGACGATTCGCGCTTTTTTGTCTGTTACAGCGTGATGAATGTGCTTACTCCATTACGAACGCTAGTTTTACCAGAAAGAGCGCTCCCGTCTCATAACTTGCTTCTGAGCATGCACAGTTTTTTTACGTCGTTTTAGCCCACACACGATCATTTAAAACAACGTTAAAAAATGCAGCATGTTAAAAAAATTTTTTTTTGGTCGTTTTTCAGAACCTGAAAAATGATGTGTTTTTTAAAAACAACGTTTTTTTTCATGCCGAAAAATGATCGTGTGTACACGGCATCAGGAATACTTCCAAAAATCACTGCCTGTTAACACAGTTGGCAAAGTGGAAATCTGTTCTGTGGTCAGAGTGAGTATTTAGCGCTAAATGTTAGATAGTAAAATAAGTATAAATCACTAAACAATATACACCCAACTGAGTGAAAAAAGTGGAACAAATTAGAATGATAATAAGTCCACAGGTAAAAAAAATAAGGTATAAATGTCCATCATGCATGGATGAAGAAAATCCGGAACTGTCGGTCCCGACTGTCCATGACAACGGACCAATCAAGCATGGATATTCCCAATCGGCAAGTGGACCGAGCTGTCACAGGGATCCCGAAGAACTTGGGGTACGCCTCACTGGTATCAAGATGGTGTTAGCCATGAATAGAGCCAATGGACCTGGTAATTCCCAACTGAAGTTCGATCAAGTGTTGGAATCTCAGTCGTGTAGATGGATTCAAAAACCAGGGAAGATCCACGAGGAATCTAAGACTACTGAATGGGTTCTGGTAAACAATCCCCCCTTAAGAGGTAGTAAAGACCCAATGGAGAAACTAAAAAAACTTTCATCCACAGAACATGGAAAGAAAAGAAACTAACATACATGAATAAAAGTGATCCCAGTTCAAATAAAAGCAAAATGGGGAGTGGTGTACCTCGTCCGGCGCGTTTCATCCTACTAGGACTTCTACTGTTCTGTGGTCAGACCAATTGAAATTTGACACGTTTTTTGTAACCGGGGTACCGCTACCCCCAGACTTAGGAGGATCGGAACATTCCGACTCATTATCAGTGATCAGTTCAAAGGCCTACATCTCTGATGGTATGGGGTGAATTAGTGAATAGTTCTTTTTTTTTTTTTGTTTCACAAATTTTTATAAAGTGAACAGAAGAATATAATACAACATAACATTGGAGTGGTATTAGTGAATAGTTCCACCAGATGGCTGTATGGTCAGTTCCTAAAAGGCTCAATCTTTCTAGCAGAAAATATTAGATCCCCATAGCAGCACAGTAGCAACAATTGATGGGCACGGTGGCAACAATTGCATGGCACAGTGGCGACAATTGATGGGCACAGTGGCAAAAACGGCATGGCACAGTGGCTGCGTTTGGTATGGCACAGTGGCGACAATTGATGGCACAGTGGCTGCATTTGGCATGGCACAGTGGCGACAATTGATGGGAACAGTGGCGACAATGGCATGGCACAGTAGCGAAAATTGATGGCATGGCACAGTGGTGACAATTGATGGGCACAGTGGCAACAATTGATGGCAAAGTGGCTGCATTTGATGGAATGGCACAGTGGCGACAATTGATGGGCACAGTGGCTGCGTTTGATGGCATGGCACAGTGGCTGCGTTTGATGGCATGACACAGTGGCGACAATTTTATGGCACAGTGCCGACAATTTTATGGCACAGTGCCGACAATTTTATGGCACATTGGCTGTGTTTGGTGGGCACAGTGGCGGCAATTGATGGGCACAGTGGCTGCGTTTGATGTCATGGCACAGTGGCTGCGTTTGATGGCATGACACAGTGGCGACAATTTTATGGCACAGTGCCAACAATTTTATGGCACATTGGCTGCGTTTGGTGGGCACAGTGGCTGTGTTTGATGGGCACAGTGGTGGCAATTGATGGGCACGGTGAGGCTGCAATTGATGTTTTGGTTTTTGTTCGTTTGTTTGCGCCACTCAAAAATTTTGAGCACCAGCCACCATGGGGAGGCGTCACATCCTTAGATCTCAGAGGTTCATGCTGGGACTTGAAGCCCTTCACTTTTGCGGGATGTGGCAAAAACATGTATCAAAAAGCATCTTTTTTTTTGGGGGGGGGGGGGGGTCCCTGAATGGCAGTTTAGAAATGTGGTCACTCTAGTCATGCCACCCACATAGTTCACACCTTATAACAAATAAGGGATAAGAATCTTAATTAGGTGGAAGCAACGCCAAGTACAGAAATACTCCAGAAGAGATAACTTACTCCATATATCTTTTCATTTCTTAACATCCCAGCTGATATTGTTTAGTATGTTTTGTTGTTTTTGCCCATAAGGTGGCGTTATACTTTACATAAAACAGTTTATGTAGCAAACACTCCAGTATCTTCCTACAAATATGTAAAATGAGTTACTATCACCTATTTAAAGACTCCCCGTGGACAGAGAACAAAATAAAAGAGAACATTTAAATGCTATTCTTTCTCTAATTTTATTAGGAGAGAAATGATGCTTGGGGTATCATATAAAGCAGGTCTGGCTTAGATCTACAACATTTCCTTCTAGCGGAGGAAAAGTCTATTTTATTGGTTTCCTGTATCGCTGCTGTTACTTTACTTTCACAGGGTAAGGTGAAGGATAAATCCTTGTTGGGCTGATGGGCTGCAGATGCAATTCTATTCCTGGGGAAACCTACCTGGAATACAGCAGTTTAAATCATGGAGGTGTTTTTCTAAAGCAGCCACTTTTACATAAACTGTGTTTACTGCAAACATGTAATACTAGCTGCCCTTCCCCGTGTAGTGCAGTCCCAACCATAGTGCGGAAAATACTTCTTATGGCCATAGTTGCGTGGAGTTGAGGTGTCCCTGTATGCCCTGGAAAGCTTAACCTTCTTTCATTTTTCTCTATAGAAATTATGTGAAGTGCTGGTTGCAAGTTATAAATAGTAATACGCAAAATTTAGTTTCTATTTCCACAGAATTCTGGGGAAATTTTAGAAATAGTTTTTTACAAATGTAATGTCCCATTGGGCAGATTTTCCTTTGTTCTGTTCTACCTGCATGTATTTTTTCTATGTTGTATTGCTCTGCAACAGGTACTATTGCTTTGATGTATGCTGACCACTAGTGGTGGTTTAGGGCCACTACAACTTGTTTTCTTATGTGATTTGGTATCTTCCTCTGTCCTCACCTTATGTTTAGTGCTACTGTGTCTCGCCCCCCTCCCTGCAGTGTTCAGAGCGGAGAACACAGCTTGGGGCCGACCATGGAAACGCCGGGTGTCGGCTGGGTATCTCGGCCCCCCTCCCTGCAGTGTTCAGAGTGGAGAAAACAGCTCTGGGCAGGCGATGGAAGCACCGAGCGGCGATATACGGTAAGGGTGTTTGCACAGTTGTATTGCAGCAGCAACTTTTGCATCATATCATCCTTTCACTGGTATGTTAATACTGGGGATTCCTGCATAGCAGCCCTACCCCAAAAATAAGCCCTAGTGTGTTTTTGTTTTTCAAAATTAATTTAAGACCGAGCTTACTTTCGAGGAAACACGGTAGTTAGCTTAGTCCTAGCTAGATCCTCCCTGTGTTTTTCCATGTCCCCTGAGTCAGCCAAAAGGGAAAAGGAGCCGCACACCAGCAAACGGCCAAGTCACGATGTACAGAGGATCAACTTCAGCTTGTCCCCTCACAAGCCACACCCCGCTGACGTGTTTCATCCTCCTACAGGTTTCGTCATGGAGCTCTTAGTGTTAGTCTTATTCATTAGAGTTTTGGCTTTAGCTAACACCCAAAAAGAACTTACAACTCCACTGCTTTTTACCACAAAATATTTGTCTGATCCTTTATTGGAACAAATCTTGATCAAGAACAAAATATATATTTACAGTCAAAAGCATTGGGACGTCTGCTTTTACACTCACATGAACTTGGCATCCAGTCTTAGTCCGTAAGGGTTCAATATTGAGTTGGCCCACCCTTTGCAGGTATTACAGCTTCAACTCTTCTGGGAAGGCTGTCCATATAGTTTGGGAGTGTGTCTATGGGAATGTTTGGCCATTCTTCCAGAAGGGCATTTGTGAGGTCAGGTACTGATGTTTGACGAGAAGGCCTGGCTTGCAGTCTCTGCTCTAATTCATCCCAAAGGTGTTCTATCGGGTTGAGATCACAACTCTGTGTAGGCCAGTCAAGTTCCTCCCCCCCCCAAACTTGCTAGACCTCGCTTTGCGAACTGGTGTGCAGTCATGTTGGAACACGAAGGGACTGTCCCTAAAAATTTCCCATAATGTTAGAAGCATGAAATTGTCCAAAATCTCTTGGTATGCTGACGCCTTAAGAGTTCCCTTCACTGGAACTAAGTGGCCAAGCCCAACCCCTGAAAAACAACCAAACACCATAATCCACCCTCCACCAAATGATTTGGACCAGTGCACCACGAAGCAAGGTCCATAAAGACATGGATGAGCGAGTTGCAACTTTTGCATCAAATGAGCGAGTTTGGGGTGGAGGAACTCCACAGAGTCCTGTTCTCAACCCGACAGAACACATTTGGGATGCATTAGAGCGGAGATTGTAAGCCAGGCCTTCACGTCCAACATCAGTGTCTGACCTCACAAATGCACTTCTGGAAGAATGGTCAAACCTTCCCATAGACACACTCCTAAACCTTGTGGAGAGCCTTCCCAGAAGAGTTAAAGCTGTTATAGCTGCAAAGGGTGGGCCAACTCAATATTGAACCCTACGGACTAAGACTGGGAAGCCATTAAAAGTTCATGTGCGTGTAAAGACAAGCGTCCCAATACTTTTGACAAAATAATGTATTTACTTTACACATCCTTCAGCAGGGAAAATCAGTCTGTAATACTGTACATAATTCAACTGTGCACTTAGCTGCTTGGCTGGAGCTACCCTTGAAGTGTTGTACAGAATGTGCCAAATATGCTGAAGTAGTTATCTTTATAAGCATGATTAATACTGCAATCAAGAACTGGATAAATCTGTGCGCTTAATCCACCATCTCCAGCCTGATCTTTATTTAATGAAAGTAGATATATTCCATTTACAGATTGTTTAAAAATCTGGAGGTTAATTGGAAAAGTTATTTAACATATTACTCCTTGACCGCTTTACCATCACGATGCTTAAAGACCTATTAATAAAAGTTTAGGGAAGCGGGGGTCTGTGGAAAAATCACTGCATAGTTCATCAATGAAAACATATTTTTGCAATTTTAGAAAATAAAGGACTTCAATGCTGGAATTCAGAAGTACAGGAATGCTTTTACAGTAATGTATATGGCAGGATCAGATGACTTTCCATCTCGTAGCACTAATATTGCAAGCCAGCCTAATATCTTACCTAGAAATTATTTGAAAATCTTCGCCAGGTAAGGTAAATCATCACCATATTCTTATTAAAGGGAATACATTTTAATAGATCCTCTCTCTGTTAGAGTAAATCACAATTTCCAGGCGACAAGTGGAATTATTCAGTGAGCAGCTAACGCTATCCAGGAGACAATGAAGCTTTGCAGAAGTAAAAAATGTTCTCTTACTTAAAACAGAGCTCCAGTCAAAATTAAAACAAATTATTAGCCCATTAAAGCACAAAAAAGCAGCCTTCCACCTTCTACCGGAAGCAGTCACTTGCAGTACTTATTATCTGCCATAAGATGTCCTTAGTATCCACTTGACGACTATTATTATTATTATACATGATTTATATAGCGCCAACAGTTTACACAGCGCTTTACAATGTAGAGGGGGGGGGGGGCTCACAATTACAGTACAATGCAATATAGAAGGGACAGGAGGACACTGCTTGTAGAGATTACATTCTAATAGGAGGGGGTGGTGGTACAAAAGGTAATAGCGGCGAAGAATGATTTGATGGGGGTGGCTCTGGGACAGTTGTTAGGTGGGTGTGGGATAGGCTTCCCTGAATAAATGAATGAATGAATGAATGAATGAATGACTTGTATAGCGCTACGCATGCAAACTGAATCGCCTCTAAATGAGATTTTAGGGATCTTCCAAAGGTGGACAGGGTAGGGGCTGATCGAACATACCTGGGCATGGAGTTCCAGAGGATGGGAGCGGCTCTGGAGAAGTCCTGAAGGCGAGGAGGTAACAAGGGCGCTAGAGAGCAGGAAGCTAGAATATGTATATATACATTGGCGTTTGCAAGTGGTTTACCGGGGTTATGGCTAAAGCTATTAGCCAAAACCCCGGTATTTTTTATTTTATTTTTTCAGACAGAGATTGTCTATCTTATGAAAGTGATCCGAGCGAGAGGGGGTGTTTCTCGCCGGGGTTTCTCAGACTTGCCGCATTTACCGGCGAGACCAGCAAATGATCCAACGGTTTGCATGGCTGGCTATTGAGGTGAACAGAGACCAGATCACCTCTGATCACCTCTATGATCAGAGCGGCGTCACTTCATGACGTCACTTCCAGTCTAGTGCAGATGTAAAAAATGGGTTATATTTTGTGTTTTCGTGTGTTAAAACTCATTAAAGTGAGTTATTTCCAAAACAAAATGCCTTTTAAATTCCTCTACATGCATTTATACCACGTGACGTAAAAAAAAATCCCAACAGTTGCCATTTTATTCTCTAGTGCAGTGATGGCAAACCTTGGCACCCCAGATGTTTTAGAACTATATTTCCCATGATGCTCAACTACACTGCAGAGTACATGAGCATCATGGGACATGTAGTTCAAAAACATCTGGGGTGCCAAGGTTCGCCATCACTGCTCTAGGGTCTCTGCAAAAAAATATATTGAATATTTGGGGGGTTCTAAGTAATTTTTAGCAATTTTTTTTTCTTGTAAATAAAAAGTGCCAGAAAAGGCTTGGTCTTCAAGTGATTAATTAGGATTTAATGGTGGCCAGCATCATTCAACCCACTTCCTCTGAGTGAAGGTTGTCATGTACCCTCCCATAGTCTGTGACAGTGAGGGAGAAGCAGCACCATGAATAGCTTATCTCTCTGTCACTGTGTGCTCTACTTCTATCAGCATGGTACTTGGCAGCATATTAACTGATTGGCTCCTTGTGTTGGTTGAAATACATTTCTGACTATTAGTCCTTAGATACAGTGGCTGCATTATATATTTTTTTATCTGGCTTTTTTACCATTATTTTCACCTGGTAACAGTTCTTGAAACATGCCGAATATTCAAGTTATTCTGATTGGCTCTGATGCAAAAGAAGGGCGGAGAAGATAATCGCGCGAAATTCCTTTTGCCGAATATTCGAGTTATTCTGATTGGCTCTGATGCGCCCTTCTTTTGCATCAGAGCCAATCAGAATAACTTGAATATTCGGCAAAAGTAATATTGCGCGATTATCTTCTCCGCCCTTCTTTTGCCCCCTTATTCTCCTTTCTTTTAAGTAGAGTTAGTGTAGAGTTAGTGTTTAGTGCATATTAGTTTAGTAATACAGGAAATGATCTCCGTTTATGAGAATTTCGCAATCACTTTCGCATTAGCGAAATTTCGCAAAAATTTTTTGGATAAAATATCACGAATATTCGATATTAGCGAATATTCGCGAATATTCTTCTATATATTCACGCAATATCGCGAAATCGAATATGGCGTATTCCGCTCAACACTATTCATTACATAGAGAGACATTGCTTTGTAGTGCCCAACTAGACAGGATCAAAAGAAATTTCCTGTAGTTGTAGCCGATAAAATGAGGAAACGAATGCACCCACCCTATGTATGGACTGGTAAGCTTCAATATAATACATTTTTGTTCTTGGGTTTAGATATGATTTAAGCAGTGGGGGCTTGTGCTCAATATTTTTTTTGGGGGGGGTGGCAAAGGAACCTGCCCCCTCACTTGCGCACACACACCACACCCCCCTCTACCCCCAGGAAGTGAAGGTGGCAATCAGAAGAGGGAAGAACCAGGCTGTTGCTTCTCCTCCCAGCTGAACAGGAAGTGGGTCCTGACACCCGATTGGCCGGTAGTCCTAAGATTCCCTCTCCAATCCGGTCTCAGGACCCACTTCCTGATTGGCCGAGAGGAGAAGCAGAAAGACAATAGTGAATAGTGAATATATAGTGACAATAGTGAATATTATTCCGCTACTGTCACACAACTGGGTGGGCTCAGGGCACAGTGCTCTGTGCCCCGAGCCCACCCTTTTTTGAAGCTTCCGGCTCTAATCATGTGCTTCAAAAATACAAACAAATATTGAATTCCATGGGTACGGTAGATTAGGAGTCAGGTGAATGGTTTATAGGGGGAGCCTAATAGAGAATAATAGAGAAGCCACGACTGCATTTAAGTCTACCCTTATGTTTTTATTATCTTATAGAGCACTCTTAACTCAGTCCTCTAGGCGCCCCAACAGGTCATGTTTTCAGGATCTCCCTCAGATGAAACATCTGTGGTAATTACTAAGGCAGTAAAACTGATCAAATCACCCGTGCAAAATAATGGTAAGCCTGAAAACATGACCTGTTGGGGCACCTTGAGGACTGGAGTTGAGAAACACTTTTATAGAGCATAGAAGATATGAGGAAGAGAGTAAAAGAAAAGTGATCAAACTGCATGTATGAAGCCAAATGTGGCTAATATACCCTACATGCGAAGAGTTAGAAGCTAGCACAAATAACTTACAAAGTTAAAATGCATTTTGCACTGAATAACCATTTCCCTTTAATGAAAGAATTTCCATTTACACCTGGCGGCATGTTGTTCTATTTTCCTACACGATTAATGGCTCTGTGTCCAAGCTAAGTGGTCTGGCATGACTCGAATTTAGGCTTTGCAGTAACTTGAGAGAGCAACTAAAGCAATTCATCCCTCTGCCAGCTGCCTTATGAAAGTCTATTTCTGCAGGTGAGTAAGTTGGCAAAGGTTGTTAGAAATATACAACTGAGGTTCGAGGATTGCGGGGCCCAGTGACATCATGATTTCCACAGAACGGTGACCTCTTTCTAAGACCGTTACTCGGGGTCCAGAGTTTTGGAAAATTAAATTTTCTTTTTTGTTGACAATGAAAATAGACTGGGATCATATAGAAGATTTCTCAATGGTTCAAAAATGTAACTGCTTAATTTCTGTTTGCAGTACATAAAAGAAATGAAGGCACTTAGCATCGAGAGGATCTATGTACAAGAGACTCTTTAGACCTGCTTTGTCATGCTGTAGGAGCACTCAATGCATTTTAAAGTGTGCATAAGGCATGCCAGAGTGGCCTCTCAGTCAATATTATCATTTTAGCATTAAAGCAGTAGTAAACTGCATTTTGTTGAAACCTGTAAGACAATTTCACAATGTGCTAGTATGCGCAGTATGTACTAGCACATTATGAAATACTTACCTTAGAATGAAGCCTTCCAGCTGCACACTGTCACCGCTGAAGGCACTTCCACCTTTACCTGGTCTTCCTTTTTCCGAATTTGCATGCTCCGGCTGTCTGATTGGCCACACTGTGATGATGTCACTCCGGAGCATGCCTGCGGGAGTAACGAAGCTCTGAAGGGACTTCAGAGCACATGCACCGGTGACCTCACCAGCTGCATTCAGTGTAAATATCTCCTAAACCGTGTATGAATGAATGAATGAATGAAAAACGTATATAGCGCGGCACATGCGAACTAAATCGCCTCTGGGCGCTCGTTGTTTCTGTCTCTTAAGGCCTTCAAAAGAGCAGAGTTTTAATCTGTCTTCTGAAGCTCAGGTGGTTCTCCTCCAACCGAATGCTGATTGGTAAAGTGTTCCATAGTCTGGGACCTTGGAAAGCAAACCTTCTTTCTCCTTTGGACTTGTATCTGACTTTGGGTATCTGGAGTAGATTTTGATTGCTGGATCGCAGGACGCGATTGGAATTGTGGGCTTCTATCTTTTCGCATAGATATTGCGGGGCCTTCCCATTGATGCACTTATGTGTCAGACAGAGGGCTTTAAAAGTAATTCTGTCTTTTACTGGCAACCAATGAAGGGATCTCAGTGAAGGTGAGATTGATTCCCATGGTTTTTTCCCAGTCACAAGTCTGGCGGCCGTATTTTGAACGACTTGCAGTCGAGTGATTTGGTACTTAGGGAGACCGAGGTAAAGAGCATTTGCATAGTCCAATCTGGAGTTTACAATTGCTCCCACCAAGACTGCTGTGTCTTCTTTAGGAATAAACGGAATAAGTCTGCGTAGTAGGCGCAGCAGATGGTGAGATCCGCTGACTACTGACCCTATTTGTGTGTCCATTGTCATGTAGGAGTCAAAAATGACCCCGAGACTTTTGACTTTGGAGTGATGATTTGGCCCAGAATGGGCGGAGGTGTCCAGGTTGTTGCCAGTTGACTCTTGTGACTGGCATGAAACAGAAAAAGTTCTGTTTTGGAACTATTGAGTTTAAGATAACTCTTTGTCATCCAGTTTTCTATCAAAGAGAGACAATTCTCTAAACTGCGATGATGATGCTTTTTGTTGCAGATGCGAAAATACAGTTGTGTGTCGTCTGCGTATGAGTGATAAAGTAGTTGTTGACTACTAATGATTTCAAAGAGAGGGTGAAGATAGACGTTGAAGAGCACCAGTGACAGGGGGATGCTTGAGGGACTCCGCATGACACTGTGCGTTTTTCCGAGGTGAAAGGACCCAATTTCACTGTTTGTGATCGGTTTTCGAAGAAGGAGGAAAACCATGGTAAATCACCTTCTGCGACTCTGGCTACTTCAGCTAGCCGCGTCAGTAATAGTTTGTGATCTACCGTGTCAAAGGCTGCGCTTAGGTCCAGTAGAACCAGAAGACAAGACTCTCCTTCGTCTGCGGCCTCAAAAGCGTCATCCCATATTTTGAGTAATGCTGTCTCTGTCCCGTGTCCGGGACGGAAACCCGATTGAAATGGATCAAGTGTAGGTTTAGGAGATTCACTGTACCTACTTATTAGGCCGCATACACATGATCAGACCGGTCTGATGAAACTGGCCTGAAGACCAGTTTCATCGGACCAAATTGATCGTGTGTACGGCCCATCGGACCAAAGTTTTAAAACTTGCTTTAAAATCTGTCTGTCGGACCAAAACAATGGTTAGTACACAAAAGCATCTGACCAAAAACCCGCGCATGCTCAGAATCAAGTCGACGCATGCTTGG
This sequence comes from Rana kukunoris, assembly GCA_029574335.1. Lineage (NCBI taxonomy): Eukaryota > Metazoa > Chordata > Amphibia > Anura > Ranidae > Rana > Rana kukunoris. The sequence goes on along the minus strand of CM056052.1, from coordinate 520,027,334 downwards.
AAGCATTGAACTTCGTTTTTTCAGCACATCGTTGTGTTCTACGTCACCGCGTTCTGGCCCGATGGGATTTTGGACTGATGGTGTGTACGCACATCAGACCACTTCAGCGGTGGTCCGATAAAAACAGTCCGTCGAACCAGTCTCATCGGTTTGGTCTGATCGTGTGTACGTGGCCTTATAGGCTTACCTGTAGGTACAAATCAGAAAAAATACCTTACTTCCACTTTAATGGCCATTGGCCAACTAGAATGCCTTAAAGACGACATTAACTGAAAAAGCTGTTGCCAAGAAAGGTAAGTAGAGACTAGTCATCATTATTGCCTGTAGACTCCCAGTAGCTGACCCTTTCCTCAATTATAGACTTACCATGCCTTGTTTTACACTGTGTCTCTGTGTGGAGACAGCCATCTTGGAAGAGGAATGTCTCAAGTTAGAACTGTCTCTTTGATGAATTAGAATTTTAATTGGGTGAGAGGTGTATTAAAAAATCTGAATAGGATAATCACCTAAAAAAATTGACGAAGCAGCAGCAGGGAGATGCTTGCACTACAGATTCTCAGGTTCAGCATCTTCTCCGGCAATCCCTTAGGAGAGAAGTCAGCATCACAGGTGTGGCAACGCCAAGTCTCACTCTACTCTAACTCTGTTAGGACTAGCAGTAGGAGTGTCTTAGATGATGGATCTCACACTGCAGATATTGAGCTACAGTATGTGACTTTAAGCACAAATCTTCTCAGACTAGCAGAATAGCATCAGCGGGGGGATGCTTGCACTGCAGATCCTCAGGTACTGCTTTCTCTCCGGCAATCCCTCGTTAGAACAAGCAGCTGCACAGCAGTGGTATCACCAAATCTCAGTCTAATGCCGCGCACACACAATCGGACATTCCAACAACAAAACCATGGATTTTTTTCCGACGGATGTCGGCTTATACTTGTCTTGCATACACACGGTCACACAAATGTTGTTGGAAATTGCGAACATCAAGAACGCGGTGACGTACAACACTATAACGAGCCTAGAGAAATGAAGTTCAATGATTCTGAGCATGCGTCAAACTGATTCTGAGCATGTGTATAATTTTTGTGCGTTGAATTGAATTGAGTTGAATTGTGGGAACAGTTTTGGGACGGCCCCTTCCTGTTCCAAAATGACTGTGCACCAATGCACAAAGCAAGGTCCATAAAGACATGGATGTCCCAAACTCGCTCATCCATGTGGTGTATGTTGTGCCCATAGTGTGGTGATTTGTTTGATAAAAAGCACAAAGAAAGATCAAGAAGTAGAGGGACAGAACATTTGAGTTCTTTGCCAATCAGACTCTAGAATCTAGTCAGAGATAAAGTGGGAGGGCTGATTTAAAGCGGCGGCCTAGGTGAGCCTAGAGTGGCGCGCTGATGTCATCACCCGGCCTCAACTGCTCGTGTTCGGCCGGCTTCTCTAGTAAGACTAAGCAAGCACTAATCTTCCTATACAGTGGGGGAGATGTCTGTGGATATTACAGTGGGGGAGATGTATGTGGATAACAGTGGGGGTGATTGTGGATATTACAGTGGGAAGATGTCTGTGGATTACAGTGGGGAGATGTCTGTGAATATTACAGTGGGGGAGATGTCTGTGGATATTACAGTGGGGGAGATGTATGTGGATTACAGTGGGGGAGATGTCTGTGGATATTACAGTGGGGGAGATGTATGTGGATTACAGTGGGGGAGATGTCTGTGGATATTACAGTGGGGGAGATGTCTGTGGATATTGCAGTGGGGAGATGTCTGTGGATATTACATTGGGGGAGATGTCTGTGGATATTAAAGTGGGGGAGATGTCTGTGGATATTACAGTGGGGGAGATGTCTGTGGATATTACAGTGGGGAGATGTCTGTGGATATTACAGTGGGGAGATGTCTGTGGATATTACAGTGGGGGAGATGTCTGTGGATATTACAGTGGGGAGATGTCTGTGGATATTACAGTGGGGGAGATGTCTGTGGATATTACAGTGGGGAGATGTCTGTGGATATTACAGTGGGGGAGATGTCTGTGGATATTACAGCGGGGGAGTTGTCTGTGGATATTACAGCGGGGGAGTTGTCTGTGGATATTACAGTGGGGGAGATGCCTGTAGATATAACAGTGAGGGGAGATGTCTGTGGATATTACAGTGGGGGAGATGTCTGTGGATATTACAGTGGGGAGCTGTCTGTGGATATTACAGTGGGGGAGATGTCTGTGGATATTACAGCGGGGGAGTTGTCTGTGGATATTACAGTGGGGGAGTTGTCTGTGGATATTACAGTGGGGGAGATGTCTGTGGATATTACAGTGGGGGAGATGTCTGTGGATATTACAGTGGGGGAGATGTCTGTGGATATTACAATGCGGGAGATGCCTGTAGATATTACAGTGAGGGGAGATGTCTGTGGATATTACAGTGCGGGACATGCCTGTGGATATTACAGTAAGGGGAGATGTCTGTGGATATTACAGTGGGGGAGATGTCTGTGGATAATACAGTGGGGAGATGTCTGTGGATATTACAGTGGGGACTATATATAGTGGTGATCTTAAAAATGTATGTGCGTTATAATTTATCAAAATTATTTGTTTAATCAATTTAAAAAAAGATTAATTGAACACAAAATTTTAATCAGTAACAGCCCTAAAATATTTATAAAAAAAAAAATGTAATATTGGAAACGATCGATTTCAGTATTCCAGAATTGACAGGTCATTGAAAAAGTTCAATGTACATAATTAAAGACCCACTCATGCTTCTGAATAATGCATACACTTGTACTGGTCTGTGAAAAGTGTGGGAACATAGCTGTGTCCTGGTCTCAGCTCAATCATGAGAGCTTGTGATGGAACCTCAACATTAAATATGCTGTTCTCTTCACATTCTTTAGGAATGTACCATTTACAGAATATGCTGTGCTTTCTGGATCCCTTTATCTGATTTTCCATAAATAACAGGAAAACCACAATCTAAGATCAGACTTAAATTATACGCATAAGCAATGGAGAAAATTATCTTGTTTAAATTTATCTTTGGTGGCCTGTAATTAATTTTTTTTCCACATTCGATAAACCTTCCAGCTTTGTTTAACCCTGTGGACATGTGTTAAAGTTACTTGTAAGCTTGTTTTCAACTTCTTATTCCAGAAATTACATTTCAAGAATTTCCAGTATAAACTAAAATGTACAAGCCGCTATCTATTTCCACACAAACATAGAAGGGCTCTGGGCTTTTCTCTTTCTTCTTTGTTCCTTGATTTTACCTGTAGTACCAGCATCTCATAAAAAGTGGTATCACGTTGTGAACCTAATATTTATATATACAGTTGTGCTCATAAGTTTACATACCCTGGTGGAATTTATGATTTCCTGGCCATTGAATGATAACACAAAAACTTTTCTTTCACTCATGGTTAAGCCCCGTACACACGATCGGACCTTTGTCTGACCAAAATCACATTGGAATTCCATCGGAATTCCATTGGAGTAAAAGAGAACATGTTCTCTATCTAAACTCCAATGGAATTCATCGGACTTTGCAATGGAATTACTCCGATGGGGCATACACACGGTCAAGATTTCTGATGGAAAAAGTCCATCTGACTTTTTCCATCGGAAATTCCAATCTTGTGTACGGGGCTTTAGTGTTTGGCTGAAGCCATTTATTATCAATCAACTGTGCTTACTCTTTTTAAATCATAATGGCAACAGAAACTACCCAAATGACCCTGATCAAAAGTTTACATACCCCAGTTCTTAATACCGTGTATTGCCCCCTTTAACATTATTGACAGTTTGAAGTATTTTGTAGTATTTGTGGATGAGGCTCTTTATCTTCTCAGATGGTAAAGCTTCCCATTCCTCTTGGTAAAAAGCCTCCAGATCCAGTAAATGATTAGGCTGTCTTGCATGAACTGCCTTTTTGAGATCTCCCCAGAGTTTCTCAGTGACATTGAGGTCAGAAGACTGAGATGGCCACTCCAGAAACGTCACTTTATTCTGCTGTAGCCAATGACAGGTCGACGTGGCCTTGTGTTTTGGATTATTGTCGTGTTGGAATGTCCAAGTACGTCCCATGTGCAGCTTCCTGGCTGATGAATGCAAATGTTCCGCCAGTATTTTTTGATAACATACTGCATTCATCTTGCCATCAATTTTGACCAAATTTCCTGTGCCTTTGTAGCTCACACATCCCCAAAACATCAGCAATCCACCTCCGTGTTTCACAGTAGGAATGGTGGACCTTTCATCATAGGCCTTGTTGACTCCTCTCCAAATGTAGTGTTTATGGTTGTGGCCAAAAAGCTAAATTTTGGTCTCATCACTCCAAATAACTTGAGTGCCAGAAGGTTTGAGTCTTGTCTCTCTGCTGCTTGGCGTATTGTAAGCAGGATACTTTATGGCATTCACGTAGTAATGGCTTTCTTATGGCGACTTGACCATGCAGCCTATCTTCCTTCAAGTGCCTCCTTATTGTGCATCTTGAAACAGCCACACCACATGTTTTCAGAGAGTCCTGTATTTCACCTGAAGTTATTTGTGGGGTTTTGTTTGCATCAAGAAACATTTTCCTGGCAGTTGTGGCTGAAATTTTAGTTGGTCTACCTGACCGTGGTTTGGTTTCAACAGAACCCCTTATTTTCCACTTCTTGATTAGAGTTTGAACACTGCTGATTTGCATTCTCAATTCCTTGGATATCTTTTCATATCCCCTTCCTGTTTCATACAGTTCAACTACATTTTCCTATAGATCCTTTGACAATTATTTTGCTTACCCCATGACTCAGAATCCAGAAACGTCAGTGTAGCACTGGATAAAAGATGCAAGGGTGTGTCAGGTGTCCAGAAACTTATTGACCTTTTATACGCACACACACACTAATTACAAGCAAACAGATCACAAGTGAGGATTGTTACCTTTAATAGCCATTCAAACCCCCTTTGTGTCAACTTGTGTGCATTGTATCAGGTCAAAATTACCAGGGTATGTCAACTTTTGATCAGGGTAATTTGGGTAGTTTCTGTTGCCATTATGATTTAAAAAGAGTAAACACAGTTGATTGATAATAAATGGCTTTAGCCAAACACTAACCATGAGTGAAAGAAATGTTTTTGTGATATCAATCATATACTCTGAAAAATGACCAATAAATTATATATATATATATATATATATATATATATATACAGTATATATATATATATATATATATATATATATATATATATATATATATATATATACATACATACACAGTATATCAGAAATCTCCATTCAAGTTAAGACACCCAATATGCCTAAGTGGGAAAAATAATTATCTGTGACCTTTTTACTGGAAACAGTGGCACCAAGCCATAAAGTTGAGTTGTAAGGCATCCTTATGCATTGAGCATTGGGATAAAGCCCAAAAAATACTTAATAGACAGTACCTTACACCATATAAACTTTCAAAAATGATTCCCTCTGCTTCCCCGTCTTGTTGTCGGTGTAATGAACAAAGAGGTACTCTTTATCATATTCTTTGGAATTGTAAGAATCTATATAGTTTCTGGAAATCTATCACATCATTCTTATCAAATCTCACAGGCAATCTTCTCCCTCTCACTCCTGGCTCTACTAGGAATTAACTTAGATATATTTCCCCTAAGACAGTGGTTCTCAATCCTGTCCTCAAGTACCCCCAACAGGCCATGTTTTTCAAATTTCTCTTAGATAAAATAGCTGTCCAAAATACAAAGCCATTGGGGCAGATTCACGTAGATCGGCGCATTATCATTCCGGCGTAGCGCACCACTTTTCCGTTAGACTTGCGCAATCTAGCCGCGTAATCCGGCGATTCACGTAGCTTTTACGCAAGAGCTTGCGCAAACGTAAGGTTTTTTCCGTAGGCGTAAGGAGGAGTAATACAAATTGGGAGGGACGTGGGCGTGTTACATTGAAATGAGCCGTGACCCCATGCAAATGAAGGGCCGGCCGACTCGCGCATGCGCGCATGAAGGAAACCATGTCAGCTCCGTTGTGCGCATGCTCACAACTCGGGAGCGGCGCAATCATTGAAATTGGAAATGGACTAGGGCAATGTTGTGAACTACGCAGACAGCATAAATAGACACACACAAACGCCCTTCCATTGCAAAAGTACATCCCTTTGTGTCCCTTCCCATTGAATCAAGTGCTTTTGCTCTGTTGTTCGTTAGAGTGTGTTTTGTAGTTGTGAGATTAGTGTTCTGTGTGATCTTGTGCTTGTTGGTAGTTTTGTGAAAGTGTATTTTGATAAGTGTTTGAGACTGTTTGTTTGATTGATAGATTTCTGAGCGTTTGTTTTCTTGCTTTATTTTTTCATCTGATTTTTTTGTGTGTGTTTCTTGCTGAGTGCTAGTGTGATTTTTGGCTGTTCTTTTTCTCTTTGTGTGTGTTCTTGTCTGATTGGTTGTGCTTGTATTTGTGACAGATTTTTGGTGACTGCTAGTGAGTTTGTTTGGAAGTATGACTGAGAGAAAAAGAAAGCTCAATTTTACTGTGGGGGAAAAAAGAATTCTTGCCCGGGCCATTACCGACTATGGGCGTTTTCTCCACGGCCCGCAGAGTGCCACCACCACCCCGGCCAGGAGGAGGGAGATCTTGGATATGATCACAGAGCAGGTCAATTCATCGGGGGAGGGGGAGACACGGACCCGCTCTGGGATAGAAAAGAAAATAAATGACCTCCGGCGTGAGGTGAAAAAAAAACTGGCCGCAATAAATGCCCATGCCAGGGGCACAGGAGGGGGCCCACCATGCCGGGTTAGATTTTCTGAGACGGAGCGTGTGGTGGCCCTGACCTTTCACCGGCATGAAGTGGAGGGCCTGCCAGGCTTTGACACAAGTCCGGTCCCCGCGGTGCCAGGTAAGGTTTTTATTTCTCTCAGGTGTGTAGCATGTGTGGGGGAGGGGGTGAAAGGGAATATGTGGCAAGTGTGTGGATCCTCCAACCTGTGAATGTTTTGTGTCATCCACAGCTGTGCAGGAGGGTGCAGGGCCATCTGGACTGACCGCTCCAACCCCAGGACAGCAGCCTAATGAGGCCCCCCCAACAAGGCCAGAGTCCGCAGAGGAGGAACAAGAGGAGGGGGAGGATCATGCGGAGGACGATCATGAGGAGGAGCAGAATCATGAGGAGGAGGAGTCCATGGAAGGCACTGGCCCTTTGGTTTCTGCGGACTCTTCCCCTCTGGCTGCAAGAAGCCTGCCCTCCCTAAGGGTCAGCCCCCCCCCCTCCTCCCCCAACATGGCTCCCCTCACAAGGGCCTCCCCTTCTCCCCGGCCACAACCATCAGCTGGAGCCAGGAGGTCATCCCCAAGCACCAGGGGGGCGCCCAATCTCATGCCCGCCTGTCTGAGAAGGAACCTGGCCACCCAGACCCGCCTTCTGAGACAGCTCTGCCAGACTATGGGGCGGGTGGATCAGAGCCTGTCCTCCATTAATGATAGCCTGGGTAACCTGGACTCCCACTCCCGGGCCTCCACAACCTGCCTAAATGACCTGCAAACTACAGCAGCAGGCGTTGGGCAGGATGTGAGGGCCCTTACCCAGGCTATCCAGGGCAACACGGCAACACTTGGTGCTGCCCTGGACAGAATAGCCGTGGCCTTGGAGGGCAGGCCGCCAGGTGGGCAGATCTCAGGGGCTGCTCCTCCTTCCCCGGCTTTTCCCCTCCCCCATGCGTCTCCCCTGAGGGTCCGGGGCCGTGGCCGGGGGCGCCCCAGGCGTGGCTCAGGCAGAGGACAATAATTTTTTTTTCCCCCTTTTGTTTGTTTTGAAAGCTTTTTTATTTTTGTTCTCTGCTTTTTTTTGTTTTTTCTAAGCATTTTTTTTTTCCTATGCATTTTTTGTTTTTATGCATTTTTGTTTGTTTGACTTTTTTGGCATATTTTGGGTTGTGAATGATGTTTGAATGTGGGGGTGACATTCCTGCTGGAAAAGGGGTGTCACCCTCAATTTTGGTGGAGAAGGGTTCCCCAGGACCAGGGAGAAGTGATTCCCAGGTCCGTGTGAATGGTGTATGAATGTACAGTGACATAATTGGAGCCTTGACGTGGCGTTACTGCTCACCAGTCTTGCATGGTGGACTGGTGCCAATCCAATTTGATGAGGATGTGGGGTGTGTGTGCTAGGGACCACAGTGGTGTGCATGCATGCATTCTCATTGTGCCATGATTAATGTGTGTGTTTAACGTGCAAAGATGCCCAATATGAGCTGCCTCCTGACTGCTCTTCCCTCAGAAGACGGGGTATCCTCGGTTAGGGGTTGATTTTCTGGTTGGGGGGTCAGATCATCACGTAGCTCAACCTGCAGGCCCTTCCTCACTGCGAGATTGTGTAGCATGCAACATGCAGCGATGATATGGCACACGAAGTTTGGGGAATACAACAGTGTACCCCCTGACTTATCCAGGCATCGGAAACGTGACTTCAGGAGGCCAAAGGTGCGCTCCACCACTGCACGGGTTTTGATGTGTGCTTCATTGTATCGTTCCTCTCCTGGGGTTTGGGGGTTCCGGATAGGAGTCATGAGATGGGGTCCCAGTGCATATGCAGAGTCACCTGTAAAGGAAAAGACAGGAGAATGTTAGTCATGCATGTGCCACTTCTGTTGTGCATCACGGGAGGGGATAGTCATGCCTGACTCCCATGTCACTCACCAACCAGCCAGGTGTTCCCATACACGTTCTGTTCGAATTCTGTTCGGATGTGGCTTTGATTGTAGATGTAGCTGTCATGGCTGGACCCTGGGTGTTTGGCACGGACGTGCCATATGAGGCCTTGGGCATCAACTATCACCTGTACGTTGATGGAGTGCCAATTCTTCCGATTGCGGTACATGTGCTCGGTCTCATGGGGGGGCTGGAGTGCCACATGTGTGCAATCTATGGCCCCCACAGTGCGTGGGAATCTGGCAATTCGGTAGAAATCTGCCATTGCCTTGATTCGAATCTCCTCAGTGGTGGGTTTGATGATTTGGTTGGCCAAGCGTGTGAGGATTGCAGGGACAACCTGGTGCACACATCTGCTCATGGAGGATTGTGACATCCCAGCCACCACTCCACTTGTACGCTGAAAAGAGCCACTGGCAAGGACATGGAGTGTTGCCAGGACCTTCACCAGTGGCTGCACTGCATGTGAGCGTTGTGTTGGGCTGGTGATGTCCTCCTGCAGGGTTGTGGTTAATTCCAGGATGGCATGAGGGGGGAATCTGAAGATGCGATACACCTCAGAATCACTCATGCCAAACAGGTCTATGCGTGTGCGGTATACCCTCTCCCGTGCCATCCTCCGTGCCCTCCTCCTTCTTTGGTCATCTATATTCACTAGTGCAGCTATGAGCGACGATGCCCCTAGCATGTTGGCAGTCAAATTGTAGTGCAACACGTGTGTGTGGTCTGCTCCTCAATAACGGTGTTGCTTTATCTGACAATTAGACTTTTTTTCAAAAGTTAGATCAGCTTTTATGGGCTCTAACTTTAGACAGGACATTTTGCAGTTGCGCACATCGCGTAGCCTGCGCAGCAACTGCGTTTTTTTGTGGATCCCCGTAACTCCCTCATTAGCATATTTGACTAGCAAATCAATGGTGTGTCTAGCGCAGTTTTGCGCGAAGGGAAGCGAATGTCTAACTCAATTACGCCGGACCAAAAAACGTAGATTTCTGGCGTATATTGTTTTGTGAATCGCGTCCAACTATACGCACGCGCACATTTAGACTTACGCACGCGCAACAGCAGTTGCGCACGCGTAATCGCTCTGTGAATCTGGCCCATTGACTCTAATTTAAAGCACCCGTGCAAGATAAAGGAGAACCTGCAAACATGGCCTGTTGAGGGTACCTGAGAACAGGGTTGAGAACCACTGCCCTAAGATATAGCAGTATAGTGGCAAATGTGCTAATAGCAGCCAGCTAGAATTACTATAACAACACTATGGAAATCCAATGATGCACCCAACATCTCAGAAGAAGTTATTATTTGTTTAACCACTTGCTTCCCCGCCCATAATCAAATAATGTCCGCAGGAGAGATCTCACCATCCTGGATAGGCATCATATGATGGCCACCGGGCACCCACGATTGCCTGAAACAGAGCAGGGACGTGGATCTGTGTGTGTAAACACACAGATCCACGTCCTGTCTGGGGAGAGGAGACCGATTGAGTGTTCCCAGTAAAGAGGTACACCGATTGGTCTCCTCCCCTTGTGAGACCCCTCTCCCTACAGTTAGAAACACTCCCTAGGTTACACATTTAACCCCTTGATTGCCCCCCTAGTGTTAACCCCTTCCCTGCCACTCACATTTATACAGAAATCAGTGCATTTTTACAGCTCTGATAACTGTATAAATGTGAATGGTCTCAAAATAGCGTCAAAAGTGTCCGATATGTCTGCTGAAATTTCAGTTACAATAAAAATCACAGATCGCCGCCATTACTAGTAAAAAAAAATGCCATAAATCTATACCCTATTTTGTAGACGAAATGGCCCAGATTCAGAGAGCCATTACGCCTGTCTAACTGGTGTTAGACTGGAGTAATTTCCAATTACGCGCGTTTTCTAGCTAGTTGAAAACCTCAAACCATGAATAGACGGCTGCGGGCTTCAATTCGACTGGATTACGTGTTCATACGCCTTCGGATCTACGCTGCAATAAAATTGCGGCCACTGGGTGGACTTCCCGTCGTTTTCCGCGTCTGGGTATGCAAATGAGCTTTTGCCGGCGATCCCCGAAATTACGATCTTCATTCGCAATCTCTTACGGCACCTTTAGTCATCTTTTTTTTGCGTAACACTATACCAGCTTTTTGCTGCTCTAATATTAGACAGCCCATGTTAAGTATGGCCGTCGTTCCCACGTCGAATTTCTACGTTTTCCGACGTCTTTTATTTTTTTTGACGTAAGTCGTCCGGGAATAGGAATGTTCGTAAACGACACTACTCAAACAACGAATGACGTAACGACGTGATTTCGCGCAATGCACGGCGGGAAATTTCTGAACGGAGCATGCGCAGCTCGATCGCCGCGGGGACGCGCTTAATTTAAATGCTTCACGCCCCCTAATCTCGTATTTTGATTACGCGGCGAGAAATAGACTACGCCGCCGTAGCGTACGGGCAAAAATCTACCAGAATTCGGTGTAGAGCCTGGTAAAATACGGCAGCGTAGAGTATTTCAATTACGCAGTGCAATATTAAGTGTATGTGAATCTGGCCCAATAACTTTTGTGCAAACCAATTAATATACGCTTATTGCAATTTTTTTTTTTTTACCGCCTAAACTGAGGGAAAAAAATGGGATATTTATTATAGCAAAAAAGTAAAAAATGTTGTGTTTTTTTCAAACTTGTCACTCTTCTTTTGTTTATAGCACAAGAAATAAAAAACGCAGAGGTGATCAAATACCACCAAAGAAAAGCCCTATTTTTTGGGGAAAAAATTATAAAATCATTCACTTGGGTACAGTGTTACATGACTGCGCAATTGTCATTCGAGGCGCGACAGTGCTGAAAAACTGAAAATTGGCCTGAGCAGGGAGGGGGTGAAAATGCCTGATATTTAAAAGTATATAAGTGGTTAAACACACAAGCTCAATATGAGTTAATGCAAGCATACAAAAACTATACCATAACTAAAATTGGCACTGATGGGCATGAATGGGCACTGATAGTTGTGTTGGAGATGCAACAAACCTACAGCTTAGCCTATCACTGTATATCAGATGCAGTTTACAAAAAGGATACAAGATGTCGCTAATGATTAATGATATGTGTTCTTTATGATATGTTGTATCCTCTATCCCCAGTATACTCGTTGATTTCTTTTTCCTGCCTTGTTGTCTGTGTGTTGTTCTTCTTACCATGATGTGGAGACATCTTTGCCTGTGTGTGATGATGTTCCAATAAAGAAGCCAGTTCCTGTTACTACACAAAGTCTGATCTCAACTGACTCCGCTGCACCTATCAATCGTACTCTGCAACAAGTTGGCACTGATGGACACTGATGGGTGTCACTGATGGACACTGATCGAAGGCACTGATTGGAATCACTGCTATGGGGGCACTGGCAGGCAGTGCTGATGGGCACTGATTGGCATCATATGTGGGCACACATGGGCATTATAAGGGGGGATATATTGGCATCCCTGGTGGCCATGGGTAGCATACCTGGTGGTCATCGGTGGTGGCTATCCCTGGTGGTCCTGGTGGCATCCCTGGTGTTCTTGGGTGGGCATTTTTGGGGGGCTGCACTGATAATCAATCAGCTCAGCCCCCCTGTCAGAGGAGCAGCTGACCGACTCTCTTCTATTCACGCCTGTTAGAAGTGAGTGAGAAAAAAACATGCGGTAAAGAGCTTCGTCAGAGGCTCTTTACCCAGATCGGAGATGCGGTGTGTCAGACTGACAAACCAAATCTACGATCGCTGCACTGCATGCACCCCCGGGTGCGCACCGGCATGTTATCCGTATCACGTCATTTGACGTGCGGTCAGGATAACAAAACCACTTTCCCGATGTCATATTGCTTTTTTTTTTTTTCTTTATTGTTTTTTTTAAAGTGTATTTTTGTGCATGAACTCGAGAGAGAGGAGCCGGACTGCAGGAGTTGGGAGTAGGCAGACCCTCCCCCCGGAGGCAATCGCCATCCTTCTCCATGCCCCTGGTGGCAATGGCGGGTGTGAGGGGGGGTCTCCCACTCACCCCGTCCTACCTGCTCATATTGCTATATGGCGGGCGGGAAGTGGTTAATTGTGCTGCTGAGACTGCAAAGAAAGAGGCTGATAAATCTCCTCAGTCACTTTCGGCCGAGAAGGGGGGCCCTGTTAGGTAGGCTGTATGGGGCCCCCGTGATTTCTAACAGCAGCCCTTCTGGGGAGAGCATGATAAAAGTGCAGCTCTAGCGCAAATCACCCCCCCCCCCCCCAAAAAAAAATCTAGTGCCTTCCTGTTGTGCTGAAACCCCCCCAAAATTCTTGTAGACGCATCACAGGACATTAAGAAAGTTTTCCCGACGGGCACATGACATTAAAAAAATCTGCCCGACGGGCACAGGACATTAAGAAAGTCTGCCCGACGGGGTCACAGGCAGAAATAATAACTAGACAGAAACTTACACTTTCCAAATCTATCTAAAACTACAAAAAAAAAGTCTGCTGCTAGTAAAACATAATAGCACTGCATAAATACAGAGGAGATTAAACCAGCCACAGCTGACAGAACGTTATTTTGGGGCCTGTATGTCTTCAAATGTAACTTCTTATTTTCCTTTCTTTGTCTTCTACTTTGAACTTTTCGTCTAACATCTCCGTATTCATTATTCATTGTGAAATATGAAAAATCAGAATCACCATCTCACCACATTTGTATCCATTATTTTGACATAGTGTGTTGTTTTCGATTTTCGCAGTAGATACGCCGTCTCGAATCTGACTTCTCTAATTGGCTGCCTTTAGCGAGCAAAACGTTTTGTGTCATCATCTGTGTAGAGATAAATCGTGCCTTTTATCACATACCGTAATGACGGCGTCTTGCCTGAGCCAAGATATCATTGAGGGCCTTGATGATACTTAATCTCTGAAGCTTAATATTTACAGGCAGAACTCGGCGCAGGACCAGAAAACGGAGCCGGTTCCCACATTATGGGAGATGAAAGGTAAAGAACAGATGTGATATTAACGTGTCTGACTTAATGATCGGTACGGATGAAAAGCGCAGGGCAAGGCCTTTTGTCAGTTTTACCGATATTTGTATGATTAGCGCCGACATACTTCACAACATTGCTAAATTGGATGCACACGGTACATCACGACTTAAAACTATTTTAAATACTTTCAATAAAAAATTGTAAAGTAAAGATTGTTGAGCATATTCAGATGCAATGAGATGAGCAATTTAAAGTATCCACAAAAACAAATACCGTATTTATCGGTGTATAACACGCACCTTCCTTTTAAGAGGGAAGTATCAGGAAAAAAACTATATTTTAGGTGTATCGCTACCCCGGAGGAGCCGCTGTTTATAAGTGGGATCGGCGTGTTGAGTTACCATGCAGGTGTCTAGGGGTGATACTTGTGAGTTGAGATAGAGAGCGAATGTCCAGTCTTTAGTTGGGTTTTCTTCAATGCTTTATTCCAAGGCCCAACATGGCCAACATCAACATGGTACAGGACAGGAAAGGTTGATGAGCAGAGAGAGAACTTGAGTATCAGGCCTTGGATATGAAGAAGAGAGAGCAATCCTGCTCTCAGCAATGATGAGCTCAGTTCGTCGCCACTCTAGTCAGAGTGTGTAAAGTGCCCCCGGACAGACCCCTGCCACAGGCCTGGCAGCCGAGGCGTCACTTGCAAACACTGGGAGCGTGATCCGGAATGAGCGAGTCCTCCCAGTGAATTTAGTCAGGGTCACCGGTTGACAGTTGAAGTGTACCTGTCAATCTCCCGGTCACCAGATCCCCGATGGTCCGTTCAAAGCCTATTGGATCACCTGCCTCCGGGTTCTTCTCAAGCCGATCCCCCACCGTACAGCTCCCAGCTTGGGATCCTTTTAGGAAAGGTTTGGGACCCAGCAGCTACTGGGACCCCTCTCTATGTCTGGGTGAAGCCCCGCATGGTGCGCAACTTCGGCCAGGTAGGCCACGGCTGCGGGGTCCATGAATGCGCGCAGACTGAAGGTAGATGCCGCACCTGGAACTTGGACCCCGCAGAAAAGAAAAAAAAGCATGCCCTAGAGAGGGAACCAACCCCTCTGATTGGCTGCTGAGGGAAACGAGTCTGCCAGAACCCCTCTAGCGCCAGCTGCCGCCCAGGGGTGGGAACACACCCCTGGAGCGCAGACTGACCTACAGGACAATTCTGAAATGACAACAGACTGAAATTTGAAAAATTGTGAATGGGAGGTGCGTAACTCTCCCATTCCCCACTAACTTTAGTGTAACGCCCCTACAGAAAGTAAGGGGGCGCTACATAGGTAAAGAACTTTGAAGCAAAATTAGGGTCACAGCTCATCAATTCAGCCTCACCAGTGCCCATCTGCAGCCTCTAAATTGCCCAACAATGCAGCCTGCTCAGTGCCCATCTGCAGCCATTAAATTGCACAACAATGCACCCTGCTCAGTGCCCATCTGCAGCCTTTAAATTGCCCAACAATGCACCCTGCTCAGTGCCCATCTGCAGCCATTAAAATGCCCATCTGCAGCCTCACCTTTCCCATCATTGCAGCCAGTGTTGGACTGAACAGTGTTGAATTATCCCTGCTGTCTCTGAGGGAAGAGTAGGAGCGAGCGCCGCTGAATTACACAGAGCCGCGATCCCCTGTGTACTCGGCGCTCCGTCATTCACAGCCACGACCCCTGGCCCTGCTTATATGTTAGACAGAACAGTAGCCCAATGCAGGGCCAGGAGGAGTGGCTGTGCGTGACAGAGCGCCAGTTACACAGGAGATCATGGCTCTATGTAATTCAGCGGCACTCGATCTTCTTCCCTCAGAGACAGGGATCGGCATATAACACGCACACACGATTTCCCCCTGATACTTACGGTAATCAGCAAAAAGTATTTACTGAGCAGGACTAGCAGGTAATGCCAAACTCAACATCCTCATTATTTCTGAATGCCCTTACTAAAAGAATAAATACCCGAGTTTGTACAATAATTATTTCTGTTGAAATAGCAGTTTAATGAAATCCGTTAAAGTGATTGTAAAGTCTTGTTTTTTTTTTAAAATAACAAACATGTTATACTTACCTCCTCTGTGCAGTTGCTTTTCCACAAAGCAGCCTGAATCCTCCTCTCCTGGGGTCCTTCTTAGGGCTGCAGAAGGCCGCAAATCCATGGGGTCAATTAATCGTGATAGTGCGGCGGAGGAGGTGGGGGCGCACGGAGACACAGGATCCTCTGTCTCCATGCGCCCCCACCTCCCCCGCCACGTGACCGCCGCAGGCCCGCACCGGCCAGTAATTGACACAGCGGCTTTGCAGGCTTCTGCAGGTCTTAGCTTCCCCGGGCGCCAGGTCTCAATTTCTTGTCGCAATTGCGAACGGGCGCCTGGATTTTGTCAAGCCCTGCTGTATCAGATCAGGCATTGTGATTGGTTGCCTGAGGTTACAGCATATCATTACCACTTACTGACTGGTTGCTAGAGGTTACAGCACAAATTACGGTTCACTGATTAGTTGCTAGAGGTTACAGCACATAATTTCTTCACTGCAGAGGGGCATAATTAATATACATATGAATTTTGCCTTTATTTACATATGAACTCCGCCGGCCTCAGCTATTTACATATGAATACTGCAGCTATTTACATATGAATGCTCCTGTTATTTACATATGAATGGCAGTTATTTACATGTAAACACAGGGTCTGCAGGTCTGCTGGTGAATCATCTGTACACAACGATAGGGCAGAGCTGGGCAGCATTAGCAGAAGCACTTCACACTGAGATATCAGGACACAGCAAAGGACTAAAACTTCAAGGGACAAGGGAATTTAAACTGGGATAGTTGGCAAGTATGAGGCAGCTGCTTTGGGCCCCTTAACAATGACAGGGCCTGCCTTATAGACGGCCCTGACCACTCCTGACACTTCTAAAAGTGATCCCCATATCCACACTTTTATCTGATGCCATAATAAAAAACGATACCCCAGTATTAAATGTCGTCAAAGTAATGACATATTTTTTACTATGGGCAGATTTGCAAGTTGGTATTTACATAGAAATATATTGTAAAATGTATGTGGGGCAATGGGGACACAACAATTTAAAGCTGGTTTTCTTTTTACCTACGGCTGTTTTGTTTATTTCACGTAGGTGTTTATTTTACTTGCCTTCCTTTTTTTCATGCAAAAAAATACTTAAGATCTGTTGGTAAAGGTTTTTTGGTTATTTTTTTTACTTGCCTTAAGCCAGGCGATACCATTGAATTTTTCCAGAATCACTCATGAGCTGTTTAGCTTGTAATGCTGTATATACTGGCACACATCATTATTCGAATTCTTTGAGCTGTCAGTAAATGTACGAGCAGTGAAAGTCGAAAAAAAAGGGAAAGGAATAAAGTTTCACATATTATTAGAGTGAGGACAATGCTCATGTAGGAAGAGATCTTCGGCCATCTGCTGCCTTGTGGTTAAACTCCGCTTCTTGCCAAGGTCAAGGGGTGCTTTTTCACTACATATTTCTGATAGGGATTTATGATTTCTATAGTATTCTTACTTCATTTAAAACTTTTTTCGATTTTCTTTTCTTATTTTTTTCGATTTTTTATTTTTATTTATTCAATTATTTTTGCAAAAGCTCACCAAACACACAACTGCCTTATAATCAAATGCTATCTCACTACAGAACAGTAATCTGAAGGGTGTTGGTATATTTTTTTTTTGCGGGGGGGGGGCAAACAATGCACCCACAGTCACCCCCCATTTGGTTGGGTCACCTGCACCCAACCCTCCTCCAGATGGGTCGGTCTATCAATTACCAGCCCCGCACTTACCCCATCTATGGCACGGGCAGTGCATCCCTCTAGGTAATGGCTTACCCTGCTCGGCATCACGGCGGCTGTGTGTCTCCTCCCTCCTCCTCCTAGGCCAATAGGATCGCTTCTACCTTCTGCCAATCGGGTCTCAGGACACGTTTCCTAATAAGACAAAAATCTAAATACCTTTGCTCCTAATTAATATACAGAGTCACATGAAATACAGAGTAAAACAATGTAATAAATTTGATATCAATAAACTGTTTTAAATTATCATACAAATATATATTTCAAATCAAATCAATATTATTGGCAATAACATGTGAGTGGATTTCTGCCAATCAGTCTGTGTCAGACCCCTCCTGCCTGTGTCTATTGTGTGTATGTGCTTAAAGGGGTTGTAAAGGAAAACATTTTTTCCCTAAATAGCTTCCTTTACCTTAGTGCAGTCCTCCTTCACTTACCTCATCCTTCCATTTTGCTTTTAAATGTCCTTATTTCTTCTGAGAAATCCTCACTTCCTGTTCTTCTGTCTGTAACTCCACACAGTAATGCAAGGTTTTCTCCCTGGTGTGGAGAAAGCCTCTTGAGGGGGCGAACAGGAGTGTCAGGACGCCCACTAACACACAACTCCTTTCTCTATCTGCAAATTAGAGAGCGTCCTGATTTGCCTGCTCGCCCCTCCCCCTTTAAGAGGCTTTCTCTACATCAGGGAGAAAGCCTTGCATTACTGTGTGGAGTTACAGACAGAAGAACAGGAAGTGAGGATTTCTCAGAAGAAATAAGGACATTTAAAAGCAAAATGGAAGGATGAGGTAAGTGAAGTAGGATTGCACTAAGGTAAAGGAAGCTATTTAGGGGAAAAAAATCCTTTACAACCCCTTTAAGTGAAAAGGGAAGTGAAGCCTCCATCAATGAAGATGTAATATCCCACCTCTAATATTTTTAGCTGTTTAGTGGGCATGGAGGAGGAGGGAGGGAGTGGGCTGTCATTTACCACTGTGTATACGCACACATGTGTGACTCTATAGTCACATGGGCTGCTCTGATGTGATAGGGAGGACATGAACAGCTTAGAAACTCACTGAAAACTGAGCATGTTACCAACAGCCAGTCTACAGAATCCTCAGCTGCAGTGGGGACATGGACAGGAGGGTCCACCAGTTTTTCTTTTTGCAGAATTCAGAAAACGAATCCCATAGTAACTGGGCATATAATACAGCATTTATTGATTATTTTTAATGATGTGGGTTTAATGACACTTTAAGCAGCCAATCGCCGGGCCTGAGTGCTGTCATGTGGGACTGATCCCTAGTCCTTTGTTAGCCCACAGCAGACTGGGGATGGGAACTCTTTAACAGCAACACAGACAGTAACAGAGATGATTTTTGTAGTAGATTAGGGGAAGACTAGGACCTCTGTGAGATTTATATTATTGTCTGCAGATGTTTTCTCACTGTCTGGTGAAACCATTGTGACCAGAACATGAACTGACTCAGGATGAGCTAAGGTTTGGGCTGAACAGAGTTTGAATCTGTCACACAATAGCAGGCTGCCATTCCATTCAGTTGTGTCTGTGGAATTTCCCACAACGCAACCGCACAAGAGGCGAGGATACTGATGTAGCACTACACCCGCAGGAGTTGCTGTGATTAGGGTTCCCCACTGCTGCACAGCCAGTCACACAGCATTTTCTTCATTCACTTCAACACAGAAAACAGTCCTTGGCTTGTTTTTGTTGTTTTATTAGGGGATGATAACTTTGAGGGGGTAATGATTTATGGGGTGCCCAACTTGACAATGTCCGGAACACAGAACAAAAAGGGGACAACTTCCTCCTTATTTGAAAAGATCCTCTTCTTCCTTCCACCTGCACACACTTGGTTCCTCTGTGTACAGCTCCTGCTGATTCACTCTGTCTTAAAGGGAACTAACAGTGTATTGACCCAATACAGACAGGAACTTGCAGTCCCTTTGACAAAGTAGCACAATTAGAGTGAACAGCATCTTCTTCTGCTTCTCTGTAGACACTGAGCCAAGTTCTAACGCCGCAGAAAATACCAGCCCACCTGGCTGCTTGCTTCCCCCAGCCCTCTTGACTGGCACACACACATGGAGATTCCCCAGGACAAGGTTGGATGAAGACTTGGCACACTGGTGTCTTCAAGAGAGCACTGCTATAGCTGCCAGTCTAACCCCTTGTCTGTCCCTGCACTGTGCTGATCTACTCACAGTCTCTCCTTGCTCTCTCTATTGCCTCTCCAGTTTGAGTCCCTCTAACTGCCTCCTGTGGTTGGATTCTTCCAGGCCAGCTTACCCAAGCCCCAGCCAGAGGCAAAACCACTCCCCAGCTGGGGTCCCTTATGGGCCACCGACAGCCTCTCCTCAGCACTGCTTCTCCATCTGCCACCCGACTCCCCTACTGGCATGGCCCATGCCATTTATGGGTTTCCCAGTCCCCTGCCAGGCCCACTCCTAGGGAAAAACTGTTTTCATTAGAGGAAGTTTCTCAGTACACAAAGAAACCACATGAGGTAACCCCCCCCCTACCCAACAGGCATGGCCCACTCCTAGGGATTGACTGAGGGCTCATAAATATTCATGGCAGCCCCTCCTAGCATCCATCCACTAGTTTTAGAAAATTCTCCAATGTTCCAGAAACAGGGGGAGGCACCAGAGAGCTGCCAGGATGAGTCACCCAGCCCTGCACTCTAGTAACCCTGACCCAAATTCAATGGTTTAACTCAGAGACAGCTTTGTTTTTCCTACTCTCATCATTAGTAGCACACACTAGAGGGTGCTACACTAATGACATCATTGACCCAATATGGCCACATGACCATATATAAACAGTGTCATTGACCAAATGGGGCCTTGTGGGCATACTAGGTCAATAATGTCACCAACATCTTCCTCCCTTTGATACATGACCTCAAGTTAGGCCCAACCCTTAGCTCATGCTTAGAAGTGTAAAGAGTCTAAAGAGACCTCAGATAGCCTAAAAACCTGACTCTCCTTACCCTGTTTTTTGGCTTGATATATATTTAACATTTGGAGCTAAACAACTGTACTGTGAGTAACCCAAGAAGACTATGCACTTTACTAGAAAGGACATTTTAACAGATAGAAAAACTGTTCCCATTAGAGTAGGTTCCTCATAGCTCCCAACTGTCCCTGATTTGGAGAAATGTCCCTCTGTCCCTCATTCCTCCTCATTTGTCCCTCATTTTGGTCTGATCTATATCGTTGTATATAAAATGTATTTTTCATCTATCAAAAAGTGTTTCCCAGTGCTAAACCTTTCATCTGACTTCTAAATTGCTGCATTTGTAAATTCCAAAAGCCAATATAAAGGTATAGTAGTGGTAAAACAAAAGCAATTGTAGGTTTAACCAATCTTGTTTTTTTTGTACAATTCTCCTTTAAGAGGGCATGACAAGGGGTGTGTCCTATACCTGCATACTTTTGAAGATAGGTGTCCCTCATTCCCATCTCAAAAAGTTGGGAGGTATGGTTTTCGGTTGCTCAGTACATAAAGAAACCACAAAATGCAAACGCGCTGCATACAAACAGCCCAGTTTACAAGGATTGCACATTTTTTATATACAAGTACCTGTGTTATTACATGAGCTCAGTAGCAGAAATCCAGAACACGATCACACATAAAGTACACTACAGGCCAACCAACACTCCAGTATGGCTTTTCATAAATTTCTCTAGATTCACTCCAGTCACTAATAGCATGTTCAACCATAAACCTATCAGCAGTAAATAAAAAGGCTTGAAAGCATTCTACAAGAAACTTTATCCTGGGACACGGCTTGATAAATGTCTTACAAGACCGTAAAAATACCAACAATGATCAGTATTCGCTATACACTGAATTCTGCACAACATATTGAAGTGCTGTTTAAATATTATCACTTGGATAGTTCCCTGTCCAGCCCAGGCAGTTTTATGGCTGGAGATGGAAAACAGATTTTGGCTATCTGTTCTGCTTAGAAGAAAATAAAATATTGTTACTAAAAATGCTAAAAGTTATTTATATTTCCTCTGAGTGTTGCTTTAGTTAAACCGATAGACGGCGAATTATGGAAACAGCGCAAACATTCAAATAAAATCGGTCACGTACCCCATTACACATGCGATCAGACCCAAAAGACACCAGGCCAAGAAAAATCTGTTGTTTTTTGAATAGTTATAATGTCCTGGGTGCAAAATATTTAATTTTTTGGTGCAGGTAGTCCTAGGTCCAACAGCTACCTAAAGCTAAGGTTTAAGTATGGCAAATTTTACATTGTTACATCGGTCCAGCTAGAACCAATGTATGTACACTATAGTGTCAAAAGTATTGGGACACCTGCCTTTACACGCACATGAACTTTAATGGCATCCCAGTCTTAGTCCGTAGGGTTCTATATTGAGTTGGCCGACCCTTTGTACAGTAACAGCTTAAACTCTTCTGGGAAGGCTGTCCACAAGATTTAGGAGTGTGTCTATGGGAATGTTTGACCATTTTTGGACAAGAAGTCCTGGCTTACAGTCTCCGCTCTAATTCATCCCAAAGGTATTCTGTTGGGTTGAGGTCAGGACTCTGTGAAGGCCAGTCAAGTTCCTCCACCCCAAACTCGCTCATCCATGTCTTTATAGACCTTGCTTTGTGCACTGGTCCAAAATAGACTGCGCTCCAGTGGACAAAGCAAGGTTTATAACAGCGAATAAATATACAAAGTTCTAACACTGAACCACCTATCCACCAAGTAGCTGAAACGACAGGCGATGTGATTGGACGCTTATCAGGAGGAGAGAAGAAGACGCATGGAGAACACAGCTCGCTGCTGTCACCCGCTGCCTCACAAGATAGAGTAAGTGCCGGGCAGACGGCGAGCTGGCAGGGGGGTCACAGTAGTAACTTTTAATGGGCATAGTGGTGGCATTTGATGGGCACAGTGGTGGTATTTGATGGGCACAGTGGGGTATTTAATGGGCACAGTGGCAGCATTTAATGGCCAGAGTGGCAATATTTGATGGGGCACAGTGGTGGCATTTGATGGGCAAAGTGGCTGCAATTGATGGGCACAGAGGCAGCATTTGATAGCACAGTGGCAGCATTTGATGGCACAATGGCTGCATTTGATGAGCACAGTGGCTGCAATTGATGGGCACAGTGGCTGCATTTGATTGCACAGTGGATGCATTTGACGGGCACAGTGGCTGCAATTGATGGGCACAGTGAGGCTGCAATTGATGTGTTTTTTTCTGAAATTTTCAGTTTGTTTGCGCCCCCCCCAAAACATTTTGAGCATCGCCTGCCACTGGTCGTGACTGCATGTGGTCTTTCTTGAGGCTCTTTTCTTGCAACCCTCCCATACAAGCCACATTTGTGTAGAATGTGTGATATTGTTGTCACATGCACACAATGACCACTATTTGTTATTAATTCCTGCAACAGTTTCAGAAGTGCTGTAGGCCTCTTGGTAGCCTCTCTGACCAGTTTCCTCCTGGCTCTTTCATCCAGTTTGGAGCGATGTCCTGATCCATAAGGGTCTGCGTTGTACCAAATAATTTCCACTTCTTAATAATAGATTTCACTGTGCTTCTAGGCATTGATTAAGCCTTTGATTTTTTTTGTAACCATCTCCTGGTTTGTGCCTGTCCACAATTTTATCCCTCTTTTGACAGTGTCTTTCCACCCATAGTTGATTGTTTCACTTGCGATACCAGGGACTGAAATGCTTCAGGAAAGCTCTTTTCATGCTGAGTTAATCAAAATGACCACAGCTTATCACAATTGAAAGTCAAATGGCTTTGTGTGCCATTGAGAAGGTGATTATCTACACCTGATTAAAGAGTCTGCTCACATAATTTGTAATGAAAACATCTTTGCCATTCTGAAGCTTTCCACCAACCACTTTGCATATTACACACAATGGGGTTTATTTACTATCAATGGAGAGTGCAAAATCAGGCTCACTTCTGCATAGAAAACAATGAGCTTTTAACCCCACCTTGTTCAATTAAGCCTGGTAATAAAACCTGAAAGCTCATTGGTTTCTATGCAGAAGTGAGCCTGATTTTGCACTCTCTAGCGATAGTAAATAAACCCTATTGTGTACTTAAAAGTTGGGTATGCCTGTATTTTAAATATAATGTCATTCTGTAATTGCCAATTATGCTGCAGAAATCTCCCTCCACTGAGTCTGACTGCAGACATTACAACTGTGGGCAGCTGAAGCTACTGCCTGTTAATTTCCTGGATTTACACAGACACACCTCCAGCTCTGAAGCTCTCATTGGCCCTCTTATGATTCACCCCCCCCCATCCCTTCCTGGCAAACTGGCAGAGAGAGAGCAGTGGGTGATGTCATAAGCCTAGGCTTATTACCAGACAAGAAATAGGAAATGGGCTGTATAATGTGTTTACTGGCAAAAAATCATGTTTTTCTATCCAAAGTTAAAACAAGAGCAGAGTATTTAATAGATGGAAAGTTGAAAAAATGACTGAAGTTCCGCTTTAAGTTTACAAGTCATTTTTAGGATGGGG
Source organism: Rana kukunoris (assembly GCA_029574335.1). NCBI lineage: Eukaryota > Metazoa > Chordata > Amphibia > Anura > Ranidae > Rana > Rana kukunoris. The sequence goes on along the minus strand of CM056052.1, from coordinate 520,003,282 downwards.
GTGATCCCTTTTCCAACTCAGTAATTTGGTTTTTGATTTTTTTTGTGTTAGTGTTATATCTTTAACTTGGATGTTATCATTTTGCAATGAGTAAATACAGCTGTATAAAACAAAAACTGTGTCTGTCTTTTTTTTAGGCTGCAAAGCAACAAAATGGTGATTATTTTAATGGGGGTGATTATTTTATATACCCACTGTATGTAGGTATGTTTGTTTGTGTGCGTTGGGGACAGTATTTATTTTCTACTGTGGGGAATTTTCCTTTAATTGACTTTTAAACTTACAGCAAACCTATTTGCCTACTGGATAACTTCTAGATCTACTTAGTACAATATCCCAATGAGTTGAGTTTATGGACACAAGTTGTTAAGACCTTAACTAAGCACAACGTCTTACAAAATTAATTAACACATTAGTGTTTTGTTTAAACAGCAGTTGAATAAAAAGGCGCAGTTCAATATTTAATCAGAGCCTTCCTCTGTACTGCTGCACTTTCTAAAGTGGAATTGTCTGAGCCAACACTAAACAGTTACCTGAATTCTGCTATAACATGATTTGCTGCCCTCTGTGCATCCCAACCATAAATCACAGAAGCAATTACAAAGTCATAGTGCACCATTTTATTTGAAAATTGGGCTCTTTTTATGTGATTTGTGGTGCCCCTGGGAAGCAATGTTAGGCCTGACTTCTGGAATATGTCTTTCATATGTTTCAGTAAGATTAGTGAGATCTGGGATATGTAGGCCTTTACCTGTTCTTTCAGGAAATAAAATGAAGCCTATCCATTTATCAAGTTAGCCGCCGTGGGGTGTTTTTTCTGCAACAGTGCTCCCCTTTCTGTGCAAAAATCTCCATTCCCAAACCAGACATTTATCATGTAAGTTCATTTAGGGTGTAGGTGAAAGATTCGATCAGATGGCACTTGGACATCCCATATTTCTCTGTTGGTCTGGAAATGGGGGGGGGGGGAGGGGTTAAAGGAGAGTTCCACTAAACACTTCATTTTAGAGAAAAACACAGTTTTGCTAACAAAAAGAATTAAAGGGGTTGTAAAGGTTTGTTTTTTTATTTTCTAGAGGTTCATTTAAGCCAGTGCATTGTTAGTTCACTTACCTTTTCCTTCCATTTTCCTTCTAAATAGTTTTTTTCTTTGTTTGAATTTCTCACTTCCTGTTTCTCCTCAGTGAGCTTTCCACCATCAACTGAACGGTGGAAAGTCAGCCAGAATAGCTTACTGAACACCTTACTGAGGAGGAACAGGAACTGAGAAATTCAGACAAAGAAAACAAAGAAATTTTTTTTAGAAGGAAAATTGAAGGAAAAGGTAAGTGAACCAACAATGCACTAGCTTAACCACTTAAGGACCATCGCATGTTCATATACGTCGGCAGAATGGCACGTACAGGCACATTGGCGTACCTGTACGTCCCTGCCTAGACGTGGGTCGGGGGTCCGATCGGGACCCCCCCCGGTACTTGCGGCGGTCCCCGTGGCTGTCCGAGCGATCCGGGATGAGGGGGCCGCTGTTCGTTTTTGTTCGCCCCCTCCGGATTGCTCCCAGCCAATCCACGCACTCCCCCCGCATGTCACTTCCTCTACCTGTGTAAACACAGGAAGGGGGAAGTGATGTAATCTCTCCTCTCGGCGGTATTTTCAACCACCGCTAAGGAGAGAAGACATCACAAGTGAGTCTGCACCAACACTACACTGACGCCAGGACATGTAGGCACATTAACCCCTTGCGATCACCCCCCCCCCCTACCCCCTTGTCACAGTGTCACTGAATGCAGTAATCATATATGTACTGATCACTGCATTTAGTGTCAGTGTGACAGGCAGTGTGACAGGCAGCTAGTGTTAGGTTCAGGGTAGCCCCCGTACCCCCCTAATAACGTTTTAACCCCTTGATCACCGCCCTAGTTAACCCTTTCACTCCCTATTGCCAGTGTCACTAAGCCAGTGTTTTTCAACTCCAGTCCTCAAGGCACACCAACAGGTCAAGTTTTCAGGATTTCCCTCAGATGAAATGGCTGTGGTGATTACAAAGGCAGTGAAACTGACAAAATCACCTGTGCAAAATAATGGAAAGCCTGAAAACATGACCTGTTGGTGTGCCTTGAGGACTGGAGTTGAAAAACACTGCACTAAGCGATCATTTTTCTGATCGCTGTATTAGTGTCACTGTTGCCGTCAGGTAGCTATTTTTTTTTATTGCGATTTTTTTCTACTAAAGACATGTGGCTGAATAAATTTTGGCCTAAATGTTTGACTAAAATTTAGTTTATTCGATTTTTCTTATAACAAAAAGTAAAAAATTTTGATTTTTTTTCAAAAATTGTCGCTCTATTTTTGTTTATAGCGTAAAAAAAAAAAATTGCAGAGGTTATCAAATACTATCAAAAGAAAGCTCTATTTGTGGGAAGAAAAGGATGCGAATTTTGTTTGGGAGCCACATCGCACGACCGCGCAATTGCCTGTTAAAGCGATGCAGTGCCGATTTGTAAAAACGCCTATGGGCATTTAGCAGCATATTGGTCCGGTCCTTAAGTGGTTAAAGGAACCTATTTAGAAAATAAAAAACTAACCTTTACAACCCCTTTAACCACTTAAGGACCTTGGGTGTTTTTCAGATTTGGTGTTTATAAGACTAAAACAGTTTTTTTGCTAGAAAATTACTTAAAACCCCCAAACATTATATATTTTTTCTCTAACACCCTAGAGAATAAAATGGCGGTCATTGCAATACTTTTTGTCACACCGTATTTGCGCAGCGGTCTTACAAGCGCACTTTTTTTAATTAAAAAATAAGACAACAATAAATTTGGCCCAATTTTTTTATAGATCGTGAAAGATAAAGTTACATTGAGTAAAATGATACCCAACATGTCACGCTTAAAAATTGCGCCCGCTCGTGGCATGGCGTCAAACTTTTACCCTTAAAAATCTCGATAGGCGACGTTTAAAAAATTCTTTAGGTTGCATCTTTTGAGCTACAGAGGAGATCTAGTGCTATAATTATTGCTCTCATTCTAATGATCGCGATGATAACTCACTTGTGTGGTTTGAACCCCGTTTTTATATGCGAGCACATTTAGCACATAATTCACTTTGAATACATTTGCCTCTTGTTGTTATTCACTGTTTTTTTGCGCATTTTTATATGCACAATTTTTACTGATTTGACTATTTCACACAGGGATTTCTATAATGACACTTTATTGAAATTTTGGTTTTGCGCTTGCTTATAATTTATTATATCTATTTATATGTTTCTTTGGGCCTTAAGTATTTAGGCTTTCATGAGCAGCAGCACTATTTTTTGTTTGATAATTTTTTCACAATCAATTTTTTGATTTTTCACATTCACTTTTTATTAGGTCAAGTGCAGAGTTCTTTTCCCTTTTTTGGAATATGTTCCTAAGCCAGAACAGCATACACAGAACGGCAGATACAGAGTTTTCCGATGTTCCGTTGAATGTACCCACCATCGAAAAGTGGCCGTGCATGCGCAGAACGCCAGATACATCGTTTTTCGATGTTCCGTCTAATGTGCCCGCCGTCGAAAAGGTTCCGTCGAATGTGCCTGCCGTCGAAAAGGTCCCGTTGAATGTTCCCGTCGTCGAAAAGGTTCCGTAGATTGTGCCTGCCGTCGAAAAGTGGCCACGCAGCCTCCTGTTCGTAAGTAGGAGTCGTTCGCAAGTCGGATGTTCGAAAGTCGGGGACTCCCTGTACAGGGTTCACAACCACTTTAAGAACTAATGACATCATAAACGCAGCCCGCATTTTACCGCAATTTGGAATCATGGGCAGAATCATGGTGATTCCACCTGTGATTCAAATCGCCCAGGTGTGAATGTATCTTTAGGCACCGGATGCCACCAGTTGCATCCTTGCTGGGCTCCCCCCTTTCCCCACCCGTAAAAGTGATCCAGCAGCTGTTTAGTTGCTTGGATTACCTTTAGCAGCTTCAGAATCATCGGCTGAAAAAGACAACATCGCGGGCATTCCTGCAGCTCTAGAGCTGATCATGATATCACCCTTCCAATCCAGCGATAAACTGTAAAATAAAAGAGCAATATTTGTGAGCAAATGAAACCTTTCACTAATGATTGTGCAACACAAGTTCACTATAAATAAAGAAATTGAAAAAGACAAAATTATTTTGCATCTGAAATGCACCACCATTGCTTTCGGCTGAAGGAGAAGAACGCTGAGCTGAATATTATCTTTTAGCCGGATTCAGCCTCAGGTAACAGCAATTTCCACTGAACTCTAAATGACATTAATAGTTTTCCCTATTCAATGAAAACACAAGTTCTCAGCTTACTTCATCTTGTTACTGTAACATTGTGAGTTGTGTTCTTGGAGAGCGGCCAGCCATTTCTGTGTGGCATTTCCACTACAATTGACAGAAATGTCTTTTGTCTTGCGGCTGTTATTGCCAGTCATAGTAAAAGCACGTTACACTTCCTCTCTGCTCGCTGCTGTCTCTTCGGAGCCTCCATAATTGGCCTTGGGGGGCAAATTGTATAGCCACTTACAAAACTTTCTAAGTTCTAATTGTTATTAAAAGGCTAAAGATAATGAGATCAAGAAGCCTACCAAAGACCACAAAATCCAAAATCACTAATGCAGTCATTTAACATGGAAATATGGGCCAAACTGGGGAGGGGGGGGGGTATAACTCTTTGCTGGCTGAAAAAAAAAATGTTTTATAAATTATTTGAATACATTTAAATAAAAAATAAACATGTGTAGGCAGGTGCCTAGTAATGGTGTGCTGCTGTTTTAGTTAGTTACTGAGCTGGTCAGGTAGGGAAGGGGTTAATGCCAGTTCTGCATTTTCCCTGGCTTTTCAGGGTTCTGCCCTCCACCCTGTGGTACATATAAAAGGGGGAAGGCTGGGCTCAAAGAGTAGAGAGGGACCACCTAAAAGAGAGTTCATCTAAAAGGTTTACCTGCAGCCACTAGTGAACTACCCACACAGGAATCCACTATTTGCCAATTATGGACTACCACCTGGAAAGGTATGCCTGGGCAGTCTGGGATCAGTTCATTAGGAAAAAAACATGGTTTGCACTATGAGACTATAATGCTGCAGAATGTTCCAGTAATTTAACTGTTCGATGCATGGTCTGATTTTATTCAAAGGGGTGCATGTATGTACGTGGCGTATCTAGAAGAGCAAAGCTTGTAAAGCACACACAGGGTAGAAGAGGAAGGCCATCACAAAGGTTTAACTCAGCAGGAGAGTCGGAGGGGGAATGCAGTTGCTACAGGTAACCATAAACTGATGAGAATTAATAGCAGCCAGGCAGTGAGAAACGGTACCAGGTGACAGGTTCTCCGGTAGTGAAGGGGTTGGTATTCTAGCTCCTTCCCTAGCGGTCAGTTCCCCCAAAAGTAACGGGGACCGAACCCACGGTATGGAGAGGGCACAGGCTCAGCGGTGTCCCTCCTACATGCTACATTCATGGAGTAAAGGTGTGTAGTGACATTGGACAGAATGCTTCACAGATGTATCACTCTCATTAACACCTTATAATCTAGTCCCAGTCAACTCTTCTCTACCTTTAAATTTCTACTTCGTACTCCACTGCCTCCACCCACTAACTTGCTCACTACCCAGGAAATCCTCATCACTTCAAAAATAATATTCATACAAGAAGTCTCCACTCTACAGATACCCCCCACTTAGATTACCCCCCCCCCCCCTCACACTTAACACCTTCTCTTATTCAACCCTGCTACTATAGACAAGGTTGCTCAACTTATTTCTTAGGCCCCCTTAATCACCTATCCCATGGACCCTGTTCCCTTTGAAATACTATGTTCACCCTCTGGCTCTATCCTACACTCTCTAACCCACATCTTCAATCTCTCCCATTATTCTGGCATCTTCCCCTACTCTCTAAGGCCGCGTACACACCATCGGACATATCCGATGAAAACGGTCCGCGGACCATTTCCATCGGATATGTCCGATCGGGAGTTTGATCCGATGGCGTGTACACACCATCGGATCAAATTCCCCGCCGCCGGACGGCGCGGTGACGTGGCGGTGACGTTGACGCCGCCGCGTCACCGCCACGTCACCGCACCAGGAAGTAAAACACTTCCGCGCATGCGCCGAATGCATTCGGCAGCGGCGCGGCGGCGGTGGGGGACGACATGTCTGCTGGTAAGTGTACTAACCAGCAGACATGTCGGGCGGACAGATTCCCACCGGATAGATTTCAAAGCATGCTTTGAAATCTGTCGGGTGGAGAAATCTGTCCGCTAGCCCATACACACGAGCGGAGATGTCTGCTGAAACGGTCCATCGGACCGTTTTCAGCGGACATATCCCCTCGTGTGTACGCGGCCTAAAACATGCACTTCCTTAGACCCCACCAATTTTAACAACCTACGCCCCATCTCTTACCTCCCCTTTTCCTCCAAACTCCTTGAACGCCAGGTCTACAACCAACTGAGTGAATACCTCTGTAAGAATAACCTACTTGATCCCCTTCAGTCTGGATTTTGCCCTCAACACTCTACAAAAACTGCTCTTCTAAAACTCACAAACATAGTTACATAGTTATAGTCGGTAAGGTTGAAATAAGACACCAGTTCATCCAGTTCAACCTGTGGTGTGCTTGTGTTTATGTCAATAGTACATTGTATACCTCTGTATGTTGTAAACATTAAAGCAGAGTTCCACCCAAAAATGGAACTTCCGATAATCCCACTCCTCACCCCCTTACATGCCACATTTGGCATGTAATTTTTTTTTGGGGGGGAGTGGCGGCTTCAGGAGGAGTTGGACTTCCTGTCCCACTTCCTGCTTTTGCCGAGGGGCTGGTAAGGCGATTAAGCTTAATCGCCTTATTGCAGCCCCTCCCCTAGGCAATCGCATGAGACACATGACAGGTCCCATGCGATCGTCTGTCCAATCAGTGGCGGGCCGCGCCGCTCGCGCATGCGCAGTGCCATTTGCGAATGCGCAGTGGGTGCCCGGCCGTGAAACCGAATGCTGTCACGGCCGGGTGCCCACAGTTGTCATGAGGACACCGGCCGGGGAGGGGGCAAGAGGAGCGGAGCCCCGGTCGGCGCGTCGCTGGAACGCTGGAGCTGGTAAGTGTCTGTTTATTAAAAGCCAGCAGCTACACTTTTTGTAGCTGCTGACTTTTAATAAACACAAATATTGGCTGGAACACCCCTTTAAGTTTTTTAAAACTATCAATGCTCCCTGATGATACCACTGCTTGTGGAAGAGAATTCCACAACCTTTCTGCTCTGACTGTAATGAACTCTCTACGCAGTTTTAGATTAAACTGCTTTTCTTCCAATTCCAGTCAATGGCCACATGACTTTTTCAATTCCCTTTCACTAAAAAATGTTTTCCTTATACTAGGGTCACCAGTATGGTAGTTGTACATCGCTATCATATCCCCTCTCAAGCTTCTTCTCTACAGAGAGAATAAGTTCTTGTAGTCTTTCCCCATAGCTGAGATCCTATAGGCCCTTTATTAGCTGTGTTGGCCTTCTCTGGACTCTCTCCAGTTCCAGCACATCCTTCTTGAGGACTGGTGCTCAGAACGTGACGGCATGTGGCCGGACCAGAGTCTTGTAGCGTGGGAGAATTATTGTTTTATCCCTGGAGTGGATCCCCTATTGAATGCATGCCAATATTCAAAGACTAAACTTTACTTCTTTGGTCTTTGTGACTGTGCTCTTTAGTGACTCTCATCCTACCTATCCCACCGCACCTTCTATGTCACTTAAAATGTAACTTCCTCCTCTCTTCTTCCTTTCTCCGTCGGAGTAAACCAAGGTTCTGTTCTTGGACCTCTCCTCTTTTCAATCTGATAGCCTCCCATGGCCTTTAATAACTTTTCGAAGCTGATGACATTCACCTTGTCTCAAAATACCAACCAAATCGTTCTCTTCAGGGGTGGACTGACAACTTATGTGGCACCCGGGCAATAGGAGATTATGGGGCCCCCAGGTAATAGGAGATTATGGGGCCCCCAGGCAAGAGGATATTATGGGGCCCCCAGGCAATAGATTATGGGGCTACACAGTATACATAAACACAGAATACACATACACACACTGAAAAGGTACTGGAGAGACAGGGCAGCTATAATCTTGGGATTTTTAGACCAAAAGGATGTCGGTAAGGGACATTTTAGGGACAGATGTAAAAAAAACACAACTTTTACATACTGTCACTGGTTTTACTGAGGCTGGCAACCCTGATGGGGCCCCCTAGTGGCATGGGGCCCTCGGGCAGTGCCCGCGTGCCCAAAATGGTCAGTCCGCCCCAAATTCTCTTTGTTCCTTCCAAGACATCCTGCTTTCTAGCTCCCTTGTCACCTCCTACCATTCTCGTTTTCAAGACTTCTCCCAAGCCTTTTCCATCCTTTGGAATTCCCTACCCCAATCCGTCTAACTATCTTATACTCTATTCACTTTTAGGCAATCTCTGAAAAGTCTATCTTGTCTCCACCTAACAACTGTACATTTATTTTCTCCATCAGCTCATCCCGCCACATCTATTAACTTTTGTATCACTTGACCCTCCCTTTTAGATTGTAAGCTCTAATGAGCAGGGCCCTCTAAATTCCTCCTGTGTTGAATTGTATTGTAACTTTACTGTCTCCCCTCACATTAAAAAGCGCTGCACAAACTGTTGGCGATATAGAAATCCAGTATAATAATCATAATAATAATAAATCAGTATGTTACACAGTGTACGTCTCATCTCTAAGGTTACTTTCACACTGAGACGCTTTACAGGCGCTATAGCCCTAAAAATAGCGCCTGCAAAGCACCTGTAAAGTGCCTCTCCTGTCACTCCAGTGTAAAAGTCTGAGTGCTTTTACACCTTAGTTCCCAAGGTACCATGCTCCACATCTGGTGGGAATGCCCTCCTGTACAGGGATTTTGGCAACAGATCTCAAACTATACTGTAAACTGATGGCGACTTCCATTCAACCTTCACCTGAGGTGTCTCTCTTAGGCCCCTTTCACACTGGGCACGGGAGGTGCGCAATTTTTAGCGCCGACATACCGTCATATTTACCGTGATATTCGGCCGCTAGCGGAGTGGTTTTAACCCCCGCTAGCAGTCGAAAAAGAGTTAATACTACCCGGAAACAACAGCCCCGCTGTCCCATTGATTTCAATGGGAAGGAGGAGCGGTAAAGGAGCGGTATACATACCGCTCCTCTCACCACTCCAAAGATGCTGCTTGCAGGAGATTTTTTTTTTCTCCCGCCAGTGCATTGCCTCAGCGTGAAAGCTCTCGGGCTTTCACATTGAGAATGCTGGGGCAGGATTATTTCAGGAGTTATTTATGTGCTATTTTTAGCGCTAAAACACCTGAAATACGCCTCAGTGTGAAAGGGCCTAATCTATTCTCCCTGGCAAATCCATTTAAACGATATATTGCAACACTTTCTTGCAGTGGCCAGAGTAGTGATTCCCCGTCACAGGAGATTGACAATCATGCCTTCCCTGGGGGATTGGGCATAAGGGACCTTGAACGGTTGGCGGAGGAATATGGTAAAGACAAACAATTTTCTCTCAATTGGACTTGATGGTCCATGTTCCGATACTCCTCTGAGTTTATCTCCTGGCCTGAGAGTGGCCTAGACTATATCGCCTTGGGACTATGATGTAGTGCTTCTTCTCCCCTATCTATCTGCCACCTCTTTTCTGTCCCTATTCCTTTTCTTCTATGTCTAAATACACCCTTAGGAATCCATTGAGCAAATGTACCATGACTTCGACTTATCCATCGTTACTGGTGACCCATTAGACGTATTATTTTTCATAAAGACAGGTTTTCCAAATAACCTTTCCTGTTCTGTGCGAATGCTGGAAAAATCTAAAATGAATAGTTTATTCTCTCTCCATTTATAATAGCGTGAATCCGAAAAATGCCATATTGGATGGAGCTGATGGTCATAGGCAGTAATTATTTATTCACTATGATCATCAGCTCTATCTAGTGGCCATAATATGGTACCTTCTTAAACCACTCTATTCTTATGAATGAATTGGATTTTGTTACATTTTTTTTTTTTAAAGTGTATTTTTGTGCGTGAGCCAGACTGCAGGGGTTGGGAGTAGGCAGACCCTCCCCCCAGAGGCAATCTGCCATCCTTCTCCATGCCCCCAGATGGCAATGGCGGGTGTGAGGGGGGGCCTCCCACTTACCCCACCTGCTCCACTTGGGAGCCCAACTGGGGCCCAGCGTGACCCCAACAGGGCAGAGGGACTCCCCCTATGAGGGAGTGAGGAGGTGTAGCCCACCCAGCCAGCCCCGTAGGTCCTTTGCCTCTCTTTTTTTTTAAGGAGACCGCATGGCCAAAGTGTGTGCGTGTTAAACCAATTTTGTGTGCGTGCAAGTGTGGTGATAGTTTTTGTGGGGGGGGGGGGTGGGCGTACTAAGCACAGGTGTACCTTGCATAGCACACCCACCGGGAGCCGGGCTGAGACCACCAAACTCAATTCACATGTAGCCAAGGCCAGGATCCGAACCCTTGGCTGCAGAGGTGAATGGCTTGTCAGCGCAGTGCCAATCGCGTTGAGCCACCACAGCTCCCTTACAACAACAATATGTTTTAAAAGCCCTGCGCAATCTTTTGGCATTATACAGTATAAGTCCTATTATATCCTGTTTAATAATGATAATTTAATTTGTTCTTACAGGCGTTGAGTACATATGGCTCTGTGTCTATTATTTGCCAAGCCAACAACGATGAAAAGCAAAATGTACACTTTCTGAAATGTAAAGGTCAATCACAACAAACAAATGAAAAAACAAGGAAAGGCGCTCACTATGCAGCCAGTGATACCTGCCTTGCAATCTCTGGCAGGAGTCCCAGGGTACAGCTGCTGACCCTAGGCTTTTCCTGGTAACAGGAACAGGGGGATTTTGCACAGCAGATGCTACAGGTTGGAATGAATGTTTGAAGCACGCTGCCCATTCTCATTGTCTCACTGCGGAAAAATCAGACTGACGTTTCAATGTCTCTTTGTCTGCTGATATATAACCCGTCAGTGTTCTGTGAAAGGGGATGGGATGCCTTCTGCCATTAACAAGATAAAAGTCTTTCCAAGCTAATAAAGCTGAACTTCAGGCCGACAGCTAACTACACATTTGAAATAAACTTAAGACAACTGTCCTATTTGTCATCAAAATTTGTAGATGGACTAGATGGACCTGTGTCTTTTTTTCAGCCTGACTAACTATGTAACTATGTAATTCTGTCCAGCCAGTTTTGTGATTCATACACCATAGGATTTATGCACACAGGCGTTGAGTTTGCAGGGAAATAGAACTACAATTTTACTCATTTAAAAAAATTACCTAATGGATGCATTTTACTGGTCATTTACGCAGGAAATTTTGTTCCCAAAAAGACTACCGCATATACTCGCGTATAAACTAACCTGAATATAAGCCGAGGCACCTAATTTTACCACAAAAAATTGGAAAACATATTGACTTGACTATAAGCCTAGGGTACACAATGCCCATCTGCAGCCTCACTGTGTCCATCTGCAAACCTCACTGTGCCCATTTGCAGCCTCATTGTGCCCATCTGCAGCCTCTGTGTCCATTTGAGCATATATATGCTGTATATGATAAAAAAAAAAAATCCCTATATATAAATAAAAGCCTATCTGAAAAGTAAAATTGTTACGGCCATGCGCATGTAGTCTTGGTAACACATAGGGCTTTATCTCAAGGGTCTGGTATGGATTTCCTTGCTGTAGGATGTGCTACAGCCAAAGTGACATTTACAAAGAAAAAAATTACACAATTGATATGGTCAGCAAATTACCTTTTTGTTGCAAAAAAAACTTTTTATAAATAAAAGAAAAAAGCCTACATGGCCCTACTTCTCCTATGGACCTGTGATCAGTTATGCCCTGTACACACGATCGGTTCGTCTGATGAAAATGGTCCGATGGACCGTTTTCATCGGACGAACCGATCGTGTGTGGGCCTCATCGTTTTTTTCCCATCTGAGAAAAAATATATAACCTGTTTTAAAATTTTCTGATGGTTAAAAAAACGATAGAAAAAAATGATCGTCTGTGGGGAAATCCATCAGTCAAAAATCCATGCATGCTCAGAATCAAGTCAATGCATGCTCAGAAGCATTGAACTTCATTTTTCTCAGCAAGTCGTAGTGTTTTACGTCACCGCGTTGGACACGGTCAGATTTTTAACCGATGGTGTGTAGCCAAGACTGATGAAAGTCAGTTTCATCAGATTGCTGATGAAGAAATCCATCGGTCCGCTTTCATCGGATGAACCGATTGGGTGTACGTGGCATTAGTTCTGCATTATTGTGACCCGTTTTCAGCCAATAGTGGGTTAAAGCTCGCTGTTGGCTGACATCACATAGCCAGTCCAGGCGTTGGATCAATCCCGACTTTACAGTCGAGATCCCTGCAGAGACCTGGACTGGCAGCTGGCTCAGCTTTTCATCGAACGGCTAAGTGCTGGAGGGGCAGAGCAGAGAGCTGGTGATTGACAATCTCAGCTCTCTGCTCAGAACAGAGGGGAGGATTGTGTGATCAGCGGTGTTCTATCGCTCAGTTTTCAGTGCAGAGCCAGCAGGGGATAGATGCAGCAACGAATCAATGCTGCATCCACCTAGGTGAGTATAAATGTTTTGTTTCCTAATCCAAAGCTTCTCTTTTAATACTTCACTTTAAGCATTTCAGGAATTTTTATTTCAGTGTCATTAGAGTCACAGTTCACTGAACTCTGCCTAAACCGAACCCAGGGAACCCTGGCTCATCTCTATTGCCTAGACTAGTGGTCTTTAAACTGTGGCCTGGAGGTCGGATGCAGGGGCGTACCTAGATCATTTGGCACCCAGGGCGGATCCTATGTCTGGCACCCCCCCCCCCCCCCCACGGTAACATTTAAAAACACCCCACTGAGTCCCCTGCATCCTTCAATATCTCTTTGTCACTACTGTGTACCCCCCTCTCTGCACTTCTGGACCCCTTTACATTACACGCCCCCTGCACCTCTGGACCCCTTTACATTACACAGCAACCTGCACCTCTGGACCCCTTTACATTACACAGCACCCTGCACCTCTGGACCCCTTTACATTACACAGGACCCTGCACCTCTGGACCCCTTTACATTGCACATCACATTGCACCTCTGGACCCCTTTATATTACACAACACCCTGCACCTCTTTACATTACACAGCACCCTGCACCTCTGGGCCCCTTTACATTACACAGCACCCTGCACCTCTGGGCCCCTTTACATTGCACAGCACCCTGCACCCCTTTACATTGCACAGCACCCTGCACCCCTTTACATTACACAGCACATTGCACCTCTGGACCCCTTTATATTACACAACACCCTGCACCTCTTTACATTACACAGCACCCTGAACCTCTGGGCCCCTTTACATTACACAGCACCCTGCACCTCTGGGCCCCTTTACATTGCACAGCACCCTGCACCTCTGGACCCCTTTACATTGTACAGCACCCTGCACCTCTGGACCCCTTTACATTACACAGCACCCTGCACCTCTGGACCCTTTTACATTACACATCACATTGCACCTCTGGACCCCTTTATATTACACAGCACCCTGCACCTCTTTACATTACACAGCACCCTGCACCTCTGGGCCCCTTTACATTACACAGCACCCTGCACCTCTGAGCCCCTTTACATTGCACAGCACCCTGCACCTCTGTACCCCTTTACATTACACAGGACCCTGCACCTATGGACCCCTTTACATTACACAGCAACCTGCACCTCTGGACCCATTTACATTACACAGCAACCTGCACCTCTGGACCCTTTTATTTTACAAAACACCCTGCTGCTCTGAACCCCTTGACATTACACAGCACCCTGCACCTCTGGGCCCCTTTATATTACACAGCACCCTGCACCTCTGGACCCCTTTACATTACACAGCACCCTGCACCTCTGGACCCCTTTACATTACACAGCAATCTGCACCTCTGAACCCCTTTACATTTCACAGCACCCTGCACCTCTGGACCCCTTTACATTACACAGCAACCTGCACCTCTGGACCCCTTTACATTACACAGCACCCTGCACCTCTGGACCCATTTACATTACACAGCACTCTGCACCCCTTTACATTACACAGCACCTTGCACCACGGGACCCCTTTACATTTCGCAGCACCCTGCACCTTTGGGCCCCTTTACATTACACAGCACCCTGCATCACTGGACCCCTTTACATTACACAGCACCCTGGATCTCTGGACCCTTTTACATTACACAGCACCCTTCACCTCTGCACCCCTTTACATTACACAGCACCCTGCATCACTGGACCCCTTTTACATTACACAGCACCCTGCACCCCTTTACATTACACAGCACACTGCATCACTGGACCCCTTTTACATTACACAGCACCCTGGACCCCTTTACATTACACAGCACCCTGCACCTCTGGACCCCCTTTACAATACACAGCCCCCTGCACCTTTGGACCCCTTTACATTACACAGCACCCTGCACCACGGGACCGCTTTACATTTCACAGCACCCTGCACCTCTGGGCCCCTTTACATTACACAGCACCCTGCACCTCTGGGCCCCTTTACATTACACAGCACCCTGCACCTCTGGGCCCCTTTACATTACACATTACCCTGCACCTCTGGCCCCCTTTACATGACACAGCACCCTGCACCTCTGGGCCCCTTTACATGACACAGCACCCTGCACCTCTGGACCCCTTTACATTACACAGCACCCCGCACCTCTGGACCCTTTTACATTACACAGCCCCCTGCACCTCTGGCCCCTTTTACATTACACAGCCCCCTGCATCACTATACCCCTTTACATTACACAGCACCATGCACCTCTGGACCCCTTTATATTAGACTGCACCTCTGGACAGTGCAGACCCCTCTCTACAATACAGACCCACCACTATAGTGCAGACCCCCCCTACAATACAGAACACCCCCCCCCCCAATACAGACCCAACAACAATACAGAACCCCTCCCATATACAGAACCCCCCCCCCATACTGATACCACCCCCTACCCTACAATACAGAACACGCCCCTATACAGATACCACCCCCTACCCTACAATACAGAACCCCCCTATCCTACAATACAGAACCCCCTTCATATACAGAACCCCCCCATCCTACAATACAGAACCCCCCCTCATATACCGAACCCCCCCTATCCTACAATACAGAACCCCCCTATACAGAACATCCCCCCACAATACAGACCCCCACATACAGAACCCCCCATACAGAACACCCCCCCCCACAATACAGAACCCCCTCTCATATACAGAACCCCCCTATCCTACAATACAGAACCCCCTCTTATATACAGAACCCCCCCTATCCTACAATACAGAACCCCCCTCATATACAGAACCCCCCCATCCTACAATACAGAACCCCCCTCATATACAGAACCCCCCCTATTCTAAATTCAGAACCCCCCTATACAGAACGCCCCCCCCCCCACAATACAGACCCCCCACATACAGAACCCCCCCATACAGAACACCCCCCCCCACAATACAGAACACTCCCCCACAATACAGAACCCCCCTCATATACAGAACATCCCCCCACATACAGAACTCCCCCCCCCCTTACAATAGTGCAGACAACCCCCTTGCCTTCAGAAGTAATCACTCAGCACGCCGTGTGTTACACAGAAAGCTGAGCACCAGTACGGGGGAGGAGGCCGCAGCTTCACGCTGATGGGCTGTGTGACTGTCTGACAGTCACACAGCCGATAGTTTCAGAGACGCGGCGCTGCACTGCAATGGAGAAGGGGGATCATTGCGGCCGGCCCGGGTATCACTCGGGCACAGGCTCGCATCCCCCCCCCCAATAGCCAGGCTGTGTGTCACTCCTGATTACCTTACCTAGTATGCTGCTGACGCCATGCTTTCGCCGCGCCATGCTTTAGTCATGGAGGGGGGGTGTCGGCCCGGACCTGACACCCCACCAGTGTGTGGCACCCGGTGCGGTACGCCCCCCCGCCCCCTGGTTAGTCCGCCATTGGTCGGATGCTTCCCTTTATCCAGCCCTTGGGGCACTACTCCTCCCACTGATAAGAGACACTGTTATGCCAACTGATGCAAATAATAGGGCGCTATTACTCCCCCATATACCAAATATGGTGATGTTTACTCCGACTGATGTCAGGACATTTTCCACTCCTGCTGGCCACAGTTTGGCCCCCTTTAAGTCTGAAGGACAATAAACCGGCCCTTTGTTAAGAGAGTTTGGAGATCCTTGGCCTAGACTAATATTTCTTAACCTTTAAGAGAGACACCTAAATAATTTCCTAGATCTTGGGGTACCCTTATTAAAAATTTGTGTGGGGTAAATGTCAAAAATGTCACTTGTATTGGTGGTCAGTAGGAAAAAAGCAACTTGTATAGTGGTTGTCTGCATTCCAACCCTGACAGAGTGTCATGGATATGCAATAATGTCTGGCAGCTTACCTGTCTCTTCATGTGTTCTTTAGAGGCCTGACTCTCTTATCTGGCTGCCTTTTATCATCTCTCCTTCCTGTTTGGCTCCACCCCAGGCCATCCCAGGAACTCTATATTAACCACTGCACTGCTGGTCTGGGGTGCTGATCAACGTTGTGTGTTAGCTTTGTGTTCCTGCTTGCCGTGTGCTACGCTAATCTCTCTGTGTACCGATTTTGGCTTGTCCCCGACTACTCCTGTTTGCCTGTGACCCTGACCCTTGGCCTGTCCCTTGGTTATCCTTGTCTGCCTGTTGCCCCAACCTCGGCTTACCCTTTACTATTCCGTGTGTCTTGAGTGGCTGCTTCCCCTCTCTCCCTACTGAGCGTGACCTAGGGGTCTCCGGGGGCCGGGACCTGGACCCAGTAGCAGTGAAGGCCATCCTCACCACTAGAGGCTCTGGTGAATACCAACTGGGTCTTAGACTCTGTGCCCTGGGGAATCTTGGGCTCAAGCTTCCTTTAAGATCCCTGTCTGTGCCCCAGCGAACCTCTCCGCCCTATCCACTCTGTGGTTCATCCGCAGCAGTCTGCTATAGGGTTCACTATCTTGTGGTGCACCCCTGTCTCCAACTGGGTGCACTTGTCATCTGACCACAGGTGACCTGACACAGAGAGCTGATAAGATAATTGGTGTCATGATGCTGGTTTTGCCACGTGGCATAGGTCCTGGAACTATTCAGGTACAATCAAAATGGAGGTCAATGAGTTGCTTAGATCAGTCCTAGCAACCTCTGGAGGAACCCTAGGGTTATATGAAGCCCTGGATCCCTGGAATCCTGGTTAAGAATGACTGGCCTAAAGCCTGCCTATATAAAGTTAAGACAAACCTTAAAACCTGGGAGAACATAGTAATAAAATGTTTCGTTGATTGTAGCTTTCACATTACAGATACTCCGAGCTTCACGGCAAATCGATTTTCTACATATACCCTTATGAATTTTTATTTGGGACATTTTAAGGGCACGAACATGTGTTTAGTAATAAGATATTCCAGATTAATGAGGATACTGATGTTTGTAAGGACATCTAATAGCTGAGTATAATGATCTCATTAAAGAATTATCACAGAGACTAGACAATGCAAGTGCGGTTCCATCACACAACAACTTCCAAGCGTGATTAATGTCCGTATTATTTTTATAGGCTGCGGATCTCATTCTAATTAGGCTGAGATTTCACCGTCCAATTAGCTCCAGCTACATCTGTCAGTTTCCAAAGCCAAAAAATCAACAGACAAAATGGCAAACAGACGAGCAAATGGGAAGTGTTACAATGTGGCGGCCTGTCGTTCTTGTACTGTATGGCTGTACAGCTGCGCAGAACACGTAATAATAACGGCTGCACATTCACTCTCCGCTTGCCGCACAATTTAAACTCCGTCTATCTCTTACAGTTTCGGCCCAGGGATCTTGAACATATTAATTCCTCCCATACATCATGAACTGGGCTATAATCATTCTGTTGGTTTTGACAAGATGCATATTTCAATAACAGTGAGATATGTCACAGAACATAAAACTACGAAAAGTTTTCATTTTCCCCCTCTCCCCTCTTAGTATACTGTGTGTATACTTTTCATGATGTTTCCATGACATACTCTGTTTTTTTCTTTTTTTTTTTTGATGAAGCTTAACTAGCATCTGAAATTATTCAATAGATGAAAAAAATTGGTTTATGCAATTAATACATCCATCTAAAAATAACCAGTTCACGATTGAAGTATAATTCTCTTTTTCAGATTTGGTCATTAGGAAAACTTAATTTCAAATTATACGGCAGCTTTTAAAATAAACATCATGTAAAGTAACCGTGCTTTCGTTTTAAAGAGCAATTTGAGGCAGAAAATGTAACTAATCGGTTAAAGAATAGCTAAAGGCAAAGCCTTTTTTATATTGGGATGGAGTGGTGAGGGGATATAACCATTGCCAGGTTTTTCTTGCTCTATACATTAGGGAGATTCACCCTCCAAATATCTAGATCTCTAATGTCACTGGAATTCAAACTAAGAGTAGTGTTGAGCAGAATATGCCATATTCGATTTCGCGATATATCTCGAATATATAGTCGAATATTCGTGATATATTCGCTAAATGCGAATATTCGCTATATTTTTTGGAAATGAAATGATTGCGAAATTTCGCTATTGCGAATGCGAATGCGAAATTTCGAGAAATGCGGAAGGAGCACTCTGATTGGCTCAGAATATTCGTGATATTTTATAATACAAAATAATTGCGAAATTTCGAGAAATGCGGAATGGAGCACTCTGATTGGCTCAGAATATTCGTGATATATTACAATACAAAATAATTGCGAATATTCGGCAAATGCGGAAGGAGCACTCTGATTGGCTCAGAATATTCGTGATATATTACAATACAAAATAATTGCGAATATTCGGCAAATACGGAAGGAGCACTCTGATTGGCTCAGAATATTCGTGATATATTATAATACAAAATAATTGCGAATATTCGAGAAATGCGTAATGGAGCACTCTGATTGGCTCAGAATATTCGTGATATTTCACAATACAAAATAATTGCGAAATTTCGAGAAATGCGGAATGGAGCACTCTGATTGGCTCAGAATATTCGTGATATATTACAATACAAAATAATTGCGAATATTGGGCAATATAAAACGATCGCTTCAGCTACTCGGACCAAAATCTCTAATCATAACAGCAATGCTTTTAGACGTCGAAGGAGATCACTAGGATGTGATCTGTTTTAAAAATGAAACTGAAATAATCGCTCTGAGGCGGAAGATAGGGCGGAGAAAATAATCGCGCGATATCGCTATTGCCGAATAATCGCATTGCGATTTTTCGGCAATATAAAATGATCGCTGCAGCTACTCGGCCCAAGGTCTCTAATCATACCAGCAATGCTTTTAGACGTCGATGGGGATCTCTAGGATGTGATCTGTTCTAAAAAAAAAATTGAAAAAATACGAATATTCGAAATAGCGAATATTCACAGCGAAATTCGGAATATATCGCGAATACTCGAATATGCCATATTCGAGCCGAATATTCGCAATACGAATATTCGTGAGCAACACTAAGTAAGAGAATGTAGCACCCTTTAGTGTGTTAGAAGTCTTGTTAGCATAGGAAAATTAGCATAGCTGACAACCAGGCCTGGGATGCCTCTGGCTCAGGGTGAGTGACTCAGGGAGGCTGGTTAACTCATCAGGTGGCACCTCTGGTACCCCCCCCCCCCCCATACACACTTGCTGGAACCTTGGAAAAGTTTCCATAAGAATGGGAGGGAGGTTGGGAGGAGCTGACAGAAGTATTGACGAGGGCCCCAGCCAATCCCCAGCAAGTGGGCTGGCAGGGGGTAGGCCCCTCTTTTATACTCAGGGTCAGCAGGGGCAGTGGATGCTGGAGATGGAGTGCTGAGGAGGCTGTCAGTGGTCCTTGAGGGTAACCCCCTAGTCTGAGTGGGAAAGTGACCTCAGGCCTGGGGCTCGGTTCTACAACATACGGAAGAGTCCTGTCCTGGATGCATGGGAGCAGGTGTAAGGACAGTGGGAGTCAGCACGTCCGGGAGATCTCCAGGGATAAATCAGCCACAAGGGCTGGTGAGTATGCAGTCTGGGAGGACTGTGGGAAGTAGCCAGATGAGCTAGTGAAAGGGGCAGCTACAGCCAGGCGGGCTGGCAGTGCCTGAAGAGATGGTGTGGGGATCAGTAGCCACAAGGATGGAAGCTGGACACTAACTTTTGCTACACAGCTAAGGGGCCCTGCATGTAAATGGCTTTTGCTTCATCTGACTGTTGTTTTTTCTCAGTTTAATTAAAAATTGTGCCAGCTGGATCTGTGATTTTGTTCTGCAAGCAAGTGAGGTGGTGGAGGAAGCTGAGGAGTGTGTATATAGACAGTGTATATAGTTGAAGTGTCTCTGAAGAGTTATTTGAAGTCAAGTGGGCATCCCATAATGATCCCATCCCCATCCAAGTTCAGTAACCCTAATAAACAAACAAAACAAAGTTGCTGGACTGTTTTCCTGACTCATGAGTGTCTGCAGAAATTTGCTGTGTCTGGCTGTGCAGCTGCTGGTGATCCTACGGGCAATGCGCTACAGGTAAATTAAAAATGATGAGTTATCACAGGTGTTTTATCACTTAGTGAAAGATGACGCCACTCTTCCAACCAGCCAGCATGACACAAGAGTATGGAGCAGCCTCAGCTCTGACAAGAAACCACACCTGCCGATGATTTTTGCCCCGCCCACTGGCGGGCTTAGTCATAGGATGGATACCCTATGACTAAACCACTGATGTCCAGCGGAAACACATCAGGGGGCGTGGTTTCTTGGTGGAGCCATGTAGGCTGAGGCCACTCCATACTCTTGTATCACGCTGGCTGGTTAGGAGAGCGGCATCCTTTTTCACTAAATGCATACACTGCTCTGGATGAGTACACTGGTATGCCTGTACCCCTCATTCCCGTGGATTATAGGAGAAGAGTCACTCGGTCTAAGCAGAGCTTTAAGTCTATATTGAGTTCACAGTGGCTTATCACTTGTTGGTAATCGTCAGCACTTCTGCCTTACAGCATGAGGGTCCTCTGTTTGAATTCCAACCAGGGAATTACCTGTGTGTAGTTTTCCGCCATCTTGGATGTGCTATCAGAAGTAGGCATGTGCAAAAGTGAAAAATTTGTTTCGTTTCGTTTCGTTTCAATTCGTCATTTAATAAATTTCGTTAAGTTAGGTTCGTTACATGTGTTGAATTCGTTTTCGGAATTCGTTCGTTTTCGACCGAATTTCGAAAAATACGGTCGAAATCGAAAATATTTCGACCGTTTTTCGAATTCGTTCGTTTTCGACCGAATTTCGAAAAAACGGTCGAAATCGAAAATATTTCAACCAGATTAGAAAACAAATAGTCTCTTTTCGAATAGAATTTTTTTCGAATTAAATTCGAAAATATTTTTTTTTTTTTTTTTTTTTTTCGAATTCCGATCGAATTTAGTCCGCGGGTATTCGATTCGGAATTCGAAAAAAAAAATCGATTTCGACCATTTTTTTTTTTTTTTTTTTTCGAAATTCGGTCGAAAATGAACGAATTCCGAAAACGGTCGAAATTTTTCGCTATTATAGCAATTCGGAAATTCGTATGCATCCGAATGTCCGAATAATGGAAAATTCGTCCGAATTTCGATTCGGAACGAAACGAAATGCACATGCCTAATCAGAAGACCCACCAGAGCTGTAATTTAATTAAGACAAACTCTATAATGTTCACCTTTGCTCTCTTCAACCCAGGCAGATACTGTACATAAAGGGATTTGTTTATCCAATGCCCAGTGTGAAGATGCCAAACTACGTTCCTCTCGTTTCCGATCTACACACCCAGTTACCTACTGCAGCTAGAATTCCACTTCCAGCTGCCACCGCATTTGTCCCAGCATTACTGCATAGTTCTGATTCCCCTAAATGGGTTGCACATGGACCCAGAAGCGCACAACAACATTGT
The DNA here is from genome assembly GCA_029574335.1 of Rana kukunoris. Lineage (NCBI taxonomy): Eukaryota > Metazoa > Chordata > Amphibia > Anura > Ranidae > Rana > Rana kukunoris. The sequence goes on along the minus strand of CM056052.1, from coordinate 519,981,221 downwards.
GGGATCTTCTTGCTATGTATTCTCTGCCTCTGACTGTGAATTGCATTGGAGCACAGAGCTCAGGAGGAGTATGTAAAGTACTGAGTTCAGGGTTCAGAAGTGTGTTACGTACAAGTGCAGAGATCAGGTGTGTGTAATGTACAAAAAAATACATTTATTTAGTTACTCCCAATTTTTTTTTTTATTTAGTTAAAAAATGCATTCGTACGAATATCATAATTAAGGTTGAATCTGTCAATTGAAGGCTTATGGCGTCTGTCGGAAAGTTCTAACAAGATTTGACGAAGTAGCTAAACTGTACAACGCCAATATCATACATTTCCGGTTGAATGCTCCACCCACAAGCTATAGTAGAATTCTAATGTTGTTTAACTAGTAATAATTATAATTATTAAGTATTATTACTACATTAGAATTCTTCTATAGCCTATGGGCAAAGCATTTGACCGTAAATGTCCGGTCGCGATGATCGTATGTTTTTAGCTGCTTCGTCCAATCTTCATGTCTCTATAATGTCAAATCTTTTCTCTCTGTGTCAAATAATGTTGGACTAATAGAGTTAGGTTAGGCACATTCAACTGCAGGTACGATAGACACAGATCGCTATTGTCACCGTCATGTCGAATATTCTATCTATTTATATCGAACTGTTGCCGCAACGATAGGAAAATATAACGGATACGAAAATAAAGCATTTTTTTTTTCCATATTTTGAATTTTGCGTGTTCGTTATTGTTTGGTAAAATAACACGAAAATCCCAGAAATTCGAAAAAAAAAAATGCATTAGGATGAAAACGAATGTGCATGTCTAGACAGCAGTATGTAAAGCACTGAGTGCGGGAGAGAGGTGTATATAATGTACATAATGCAGGGGTCTTGAGTATGTAAACTAGGAGTGGGTTATGTACAAAGTGTAGGGGTCAGGAGTATGCAAAGTACTAAGTGCATGGGTCAAGAGTGTGTTATATAAAGAGTGCGCAGGTTAGGAGTTTGTAATGCATAAAGTACAAGGGTAAGAAGTATGTAACATACAGGGTACAGGGGGTCAAGAGTAGGTAATACACAGAATACACAGAATGCTGGGGTCAGAAGCACAAGACCTGGAAGACAGTGATTCTCTGCTTCCACAGGGACCAGCCAGGTATAAAATATGCATACCACCTTGGACCAATGTAAGGCGGCGTACACACGTACGAGAACCTCGACGGGCGGAACACATCGTTCCGCCCTTCGAGGTTCTCGCCCGGCCATCAAAATCGGCGACCCGCCCGTCGGGAATGGCAACCAGCCATTCATCCAGGCGGGCCATCGAGCAAATAGAGAGCCTGCTCTCTATTCGCTCGACGGGATTCCCGACGGGCGGAGCGAGCCAGGAGCGTACACACGGCCGAGGTTCTCGCTGGAATGCAGCTCCCAGCGAGGTTCTCGCTGGTTTCTAGCGAGAACCTCGGTCGTGTGTACGCCGCCTAACTGTTCAAGAAGAAACGTACGTGGATTTCAGGATTTTGTTTTGGATTTTATACACTGGAGTTAAGTATTATTCAGATGGGCAACTTAAATACTTTAAACATACCCAAAAAATAAAAATAAACATACCCCCAAAAATTCATGGGGCACCAGTTTACCATGAGAGGTAAGTGCACCTAAGCTATGCATTGCGGCCGTTTTTTTCATGTGTAATGCCCTGTACACACAAGCGGAATTTCCGCCAGCAAAAATCTGATGTGAGCTTTTCATCGGAAATTCCGCCCGTATGTAGGCTCCATCAGACTTTTGCTGGCGGAATTTCCGCCAGCAAAAGTTTGAGAGCAGGTTCTCAATTTTTCAGACAGAAAACATTCCTATCGGAAAATCCAATCGTCTGTATGCAATCCAATGGGGAAAAAAAACAGGCATGCTCAGAAACAATTTGATGCATGCTCGGAAGCATTGAACTTAATTTTCTCGCCTCGTCGTAGTGTTTTACATCACCGCGTTCTTAACCCTCAAAAGTTCGGAGAACTTTTGTGTGACCGTGTATATGCAAGCCAAGCTTGAGCGAAATTCTGTCGGAAAAACCATCCAAATATTTTCTGACAGAAATTCCGCTCGTGTGTAGAGGGCATGAAGCCCTGTACATACGATTAGTTTGTCCGCTGAAAACCGATTAATGGACTGTTTTCATCAGACAAAACGATCGTGGGCCCCATCGGTTTTATTTCCATCGGTGTAAAAAAATAGAACATGTTTTAAATTTTTCTTATGGATAAAAAACGATAGAAAAATCCGATCGTCTGTGTGGAAGTCCATCGGTCAAAAATCCACGCATGCTCAGAATCAAGTCGACGCATGCTTGGAAGCATTGAACTTTATTTTTTTGGGCTCGTCGTAGTGTTGTACGCCACCACGTTTTGGCATGGTCGGATTTTTGACTGATGGTGTGTAGGCAAGACTGATGAAAGTCAGCTTCATCGGATATCCGACGAAAAAATCCATCGGATTAGATTCCATCAGATATCTGATCGTGTTTACGCGACTTTAGAGTAGTTGTTTGGACCAGTTGACACCAGGAATCGCTCAGGAACACCCTGTGGGTGCTGTGTGGAGGAATAGGCCCGAAATCCAGCGGCTCTTTCAGGGGTAGCATTTCACCTACATTATATGCCATGACAAATCCAACTGCCAACACTGTGCTCAACAAGACACCTCAATGGCCAGTAAGGACATTGCTTTTTGAATTACGGATGACAGTTGGTTTGATGTAATGTAGCCATAGGCACCAGTAAAAACATAAAAATTAAGTACAGATTTAATTTCAAAATAATATAAACAGTTCTGGATAGTTAGATGTATTTATTTCTACATATATAAAGTGATATTTTCTATATCAACTGCATTTTTTTCATACTTGCAAAAACAAAAATGTGAATTTCCATCTGTTGCTTTAGGCAAAATTGCTATTTTTCTTGTTACAAAATCAAAAACATAATTTTATGTGTTTTTAAATTCAACATTGCAAGAATCCTGTGATGAATACAAAGTTACTACCTCCCTATGCAGAAAAATATTTCACAAGATAACTGAAATACAAAGGGGTTTTATGATGCTGACCTTATCGTATTGCGTGTTTTACATTTTTTTTTATATATTTCTTTAAAATATTATTATCCTTTTAATGTTGTTGTAACACTTCAGAAAATCCAGTGGTCTAGGGGGAAGTTTAATGTTTGCTGTTCTGGGATCATTTCAATCCATGCATGGAAAGGGACAAAATCACTTTTAAGTCTGCCTGTAGGAAATCTATCTTGGCAAGTAGACAAGCAGAATTAGTTATTGAAGGCGTACCCAAGAATAAAGACACCTCTGTATTGAAACCACAAAAGATTTTACATTCGTGTGTAGTAGAGAAAAAAAACATTAAACAATGGAGAACAGACTTGATATGATATACTGTGCTTATGGAATGCTAAACTCCGGGCAGCTACTAAAAAGTAACACAGTTATGCATTCTTGCCAATTAAGGGCCAGATTCAGGAACAGTTAGGCTGGCGGATCCAGTGATCCGCCAGCCTAACTGTGACTTTGAGCCGACGTTTCTGTTTTCTGTAACCAGAAAACAAGAAACGCCGGGTTGAAGCTCCGATGCGAGCAGCGTAACTGAGTTTCGCCATCGCATCGTTACTTCAACTTAAAAATGGCGCCGGGGGCGTTCCCGCCGATTTCCGCTCAAAAAATATGTTAATGAGCGGAAATCGGCAATTCACGATCGCATTCCGGCGCGACGCAGTGACGTTACGACGTTTCCGGATGGGATACGCGGCGCATAGTTATACCTACATGGGGTTGGAATATCCTATGTTAGGTATAGGCGTCGTCATCGCGTCGGAAAAAAAAAAAAAACGTCGCTTGCGTAAAACGGTCATGAATGGGAATGTGACGTCATTGACGTTCATTCACAGATTTTGGAGCATGCGCACGGGGATGTTTTGACACTCGACGCATGCGCAGTACGTTGGCGGCGGTATCGCTCTTAGTTAGCATACTACACGCCCCGTACCCGCCCAATTTGAATTCCGCCGGCTCATTTGCGATGCGCTGCCGCAACTTTAGGAGCAAGTGCTTCGTGAATGACAGCACTTGCTCCTAAAATTTCTGCAGCGCAACGCAAATGAGAAGCGTTACTCCAGAGCAAAGATGCTCTGGACTACCTGAATCTGGCCCTAAGTGTATTTTTTAAAATTCAAGTAGTGCAATGGCCTGAATTTGTCTCAGCCTCTTGTAATCTCATGAAGGGCAGCATTAAAAATTGGAGAGTGAAGGTTAGTGTTAGAAATTTTGGTCCAATGGTTGGGCGTACTAACCATCGAACATGTCTGACGGACAGGTTTCCAGCGGACAAGTTTCTAAGCATGTTTAGAAACTTTTGTCTGCTAGAAAACTGTCCGCTAGGCCGCACACACGATCGAACATGTCTGCTGAAACTGGTCTGCATGTGTGTACGCGGCCTAACAGGGAAAAAAATAAATAAAATAGAAGTAGCTAAGCAATGACCTGTACACATGGTCGGTTTTCCCGTCGGAAAAAAGACGGAATTCCGCTCAAGCCTGCCCTGCATACACAATTTTGACTGCCAAAAACGCAGTGACGTAAAAGACTACGATAAGCCGAGAAAATGAAGTTCTATGCTTCTGAGCATGTGTCGATTTGTTTCCGAGCATGCGTCGGAATTTTGCATGTCGGAATTTGTACACACGATAGAAAATTACGATTGGATTTTTTCCTGCCGGGAAAAAAGAGAACCTGCTCTCTATCTTTTTTTCCAGCAGTTTTTTCATTGGAAAAAGTCTGATGGAACATACGCGGTCAGGATTCCTGACCAAAAGCTCTCATCTGAATTTTTCCAACAGGAAAACCGATCGTGTGTATGGGGCATTAGTAGGCTCCTGTTTCTTAAAGTCAATTTCGCTTAAGAGTTCCACTCCTCTTCCCCCTCTTCTCTAACCTTTTCCTTTTTCTTTTCTGAGAGCAGGTACCTTTTTCAGACAGGTATCAGCTTCCACTTCCTCAATTCTTGCCTAGTCGTGAACCACGTCAGCTTGGCCTGGCCATCACCTCAGCTTGTAACCTCCTGAGATACATCATGCATCTCAGGAGGCCATGGAACCAGTCCCCCAGCACTGCCATGCCTCATTCATGTGAAAAGGGGAGGCAGCTGGGAGACTTATAGCTTTGTAGTTTCATAATTGGTACAGTTGAATAAAGACACTAGTCCATCCAGTTCAACCTGTGTGGGTCATGTTAATAAGCATTTCCCATATCCCTGCCTGTATATTGTTCGCTAAGATGTACATCCAAGAGTCTTTTAAAACTATCAATACTTCCTGCTGATACCACCGATTGTGGAAGAGAGTTCCACATCCTTACCACCCTGATAGTAAAAAAGCCCCTACACAGCTTAAGGTTAAACAACTTCTCCTCCAATCTCATTGTGTGGCCCCCGTGTCTGCTTACACTCCCTGAGACTAAATAGTTTCCTACCTACGGTGGAATCACCATTAAGGTATTTGTATATCTCTATCATATCTCCTATCAAGCGTCTCTTCTCCAATGAGAACAGTGCTTTCAGTCGTTCCTCCGGTCGCCTTGTTCATCTGGACTCTCTCCAGTTCCAGCACATGCTTCCTAAAGTTAAGTGACCAGAACTGGACAAAATACTGCAGATGTTGCTGTACCAGAGTTTTATAAATTGGTAGAATTATCGTTTTAATAATCAAGTAAATTCCCTTTTTTTAATACATGCTAATAGTCTGCTTGCTGCGGCTTGACATTGTGTGCTATTGCTCAGTCTGTCTTCAACTAGGACCCCCAGATCTTTCTCTATCCTGGATTCCCCCAGAGGTTTTCCCCCTAGTGAGTAACTTGCATTTATATTTTTAGGAAGTCACACATATCCAGGTCCCATATTCCAGATGGCGGCACTGAAGAACCAAAGCTAGGTGAAGAATCAGCTCTAAGGAACAAAGCGCTGGACTCCATGGGCTGGTAAATGTCTACTACAGCGCTGGACTCCAAGTGTTTACTAGTTAGCAGCTACAACATTTGCCGCTACTGACTTTTAACGTGGTTGTTAAGCCACTTTATTTACTTAATGAAATCCCCTTTGTTCCTTTAAGTTACTGTATGTGCCCCAATGTGCATACCTTATTTCAGAGCACCGCTCGGCGCTTACACGACCGCCCGCCGCCTCCCTCTCCTGATCTGACAACTACAGTGGGAGGGGCTGAGAATCCCCCATTGATGTCAGCTAGGAGGAGGGGAGGAGAGGAGAAAAGCGGGGGGCGGTCATGTGAGTGCCGAGCGGGGCTCTGAAATAAGGTATACATCAACATATTTTTATAAAGTACACGCACTGGGGCACATAACTTAAATGAGCAAGGGGGATTCTATTAAGAAAACATTGTTATTATAGCAACAGAACGGGAGGGTGGGCACTGAGACTAGCTGATAGGCAGGGAGGGGGAAAGATGAGAGACAGCTCATGACGGAGCTCATGAGGAACGTAACCTGACCACGGTAATCAGGGGTTCAGCAACCATGATAAATGTAGTCAGTTTACAGAGGAAAGGGCAGCACCAGGCAGGATCAGCCAGGTGTTTTAGATTAAAGAATGTGACAAATTACACAGCACAAGCATTGTGCTGTATAACATGCTTTAAATGAACAGGATACATTTTTTAGGGTTCCGACCACTTTTACTTAAATTAGTAGGCTTAAAGTGTATCCTTCAACAACCTCTGTCAACAGAGGTGGAGGATCTAGCTGTACTGTCTGGAAGAAGTGCCTGGATCACAGTACAGGACTGCAAACTCAGTAGCAAATAACACCGCTCTCATGCATGTATTTGTAGCTGGATAGATAGATAGATAGATAGATAGATAGATAGATAGGAAGATAAAAAGAAAGAAGATAGATAGGTAAAGATAGATAGACAGTGGCGGTGCGTCTATAGAGGGCACCGGAGCGCCGCCCCCTCTGTCTCAGCCGCGACAATAGGCACAGTGGCGACAATGGGCACAGTGGCAACAATTAAAGGGCACAGTGGCATCAATTGGCACAGTGGCGACAATTAAAGGGCACAGTGGCAACAATTGATGGGCACAGTGGCTGCATTTGATGGCATGGCACAGTGGTGACAATTGATGGCACAGTGGCTGCATTTGATGGCATGGCACAATGACTGCGTTTGATGGCATGGCACAGTGGTGACAATTGATGGCACTGTGGCTGTGTTTGATGGCATGGCACAGTGGTGACAATTGATGGCACAGTGGCTGTGTTTGATGGCATGGCACAGTGTTGACAATCGATGGCACAGTGGCTGCATTTGATGGCATGGCACAGTGGTGACAATTGATGGCACAGTGGCTGTGTTTGATGGCATGGCACAGTGACTGCATTTGTTGGCATGGCACCATGGTGACAATTGATGGCACAGTGGCTGCGTTTGATGGCATGGCACAGTGGCTGCCTTTGGTGGCATGGCACAGTGGTAACAATTGATGGCACAGTGGCTGCGTTTGATGGCATGGCACAGTGGCTGCGTTTGATGGCATGGCACAGTGGTGAAAATTGATGGCACAGTGGCTGCGTTTAATGGCATGGCACAGTGACTGCATTTGATGGCATGGCACAGTGGTGACTGACAATTGATGGCACAGTGGCTGCGTTTGATGGCATGGCACAGTGACTGCATTTGATGGCATGGCACAGTGGTGACTGACAATTGATGGCACAGTGGCTGCGTTTGATGGCATGGCACAGTGGTGACAATTGATGGCACAGTGGCTGCATTTGATGGCATGGCACAGTGGTGACTGACAAATGATGGCACAGTGGCTGCATTTGATGGCATGGCACAGTGGTGACTGACAATTGATGGCACAGTGACTGCATTTGATGGCATGGCACAGTGGTGACTGACAATTGATGGCACAGTGGCTGCGTTTGATGGCATGGCACAGTGGGTGGCTGCATTTGATGGCATGGCACAGTGGTGACAATTGATGGCACGGTGGCTGCATTTGATGGGCCCAGTGGCTGAATTTGATGGGCACAGTGAGGCTGCAATTGTTTTTTTTTTTTCATTGTTTTTTTTTTTTATCTATCTAGCTATCTATCTAGGGTGGAGGCTGGTGTTCAAAATTTTTGGGGGGGCGCAAACGAAAAAAAAAAAAGAGAGAGAGAGATAAAGGGTACCCCTACATCAGTGTACAGTGTACTCACCCAGAGGCAGGAGGGACTGGATGGTTGGATATCAGACTCCATCTTTCCTTTCTGTTTGGCTTTAGCTTGAATATTCCCGCCCACATCCCTTAGGCAGCAGAACAGTGTGTCTGTCGGGGGAGTGGGCAGGGCAGACACAGGAGGAAAGGAAGAGAGGAGGGGGAGGAGTAGAAGCAGCTCCTCTCCTCTAACTGGTCGTGGGGGCAGCAAGGGGAGGGGAGAAGTGTCAGAGCTGGCTTTGATACCCCAGCTGAGCTCTCACTATCTGGCGCTGTGTTGGTGGTGTGCACCCCTGGGGAGACGTGACATATGGCCCGCTGGCCGCCGATGGCCGTTCGCGGGACGCAACTGGCACGCGGGCCGTTCGCGGGCCACAACCGGCCCGCGGGCCGCCGCGGCCCACCGGGCATTTGCCCGGTATGCCCTATGGCCAGTCCGGGCCTGCCTACAATATTATGAAAACCATACTGGCAATGAGCATTGCATAGAACCATCTGTAGGTCTGATTTTATTTTAATACCTCCTATAGTCGTTGGATGGCAAGTTCGATCTCCATTTTTTTCTGGTTTTTACAGTGGTTTGCTAGTGCCCTCATACATGAGGACTTGGTCAAAATCCAAAAGACAATAATGATCATCTTATATCTATGTGTATCTTAAGAATGTTTGCATTATTAGCGGCAGACCATGTGGAACAGAACTTTTCTACCGCTGCATATTAAGTTCCATTTTTTTTAAGCTTGTGAAATTCTAAAGTCATCACATATTTGTGCAGCTACATGCATTTCCCTTTGTACTAAAGAGCATCACCTAAAAAATCCTATAATGAAGACATAGATTTTATAAAGTACAATATTTAGCAGGAGTTTGGCTCTTCAGTATATACATGGCATATGCATACTAACAATCAGATACTCAAGCAATGGTGTAACTGCAATTATGGTGTATAATACAACTGATACAGAGCCTGAGGATTAGGGAAGGACCTGGGTGGAGATTTTTCAGATTTTTGGCTTAAAAGAGGTTGTAAAGCTTTTTTGTAGTTAAAATAAAAAAGAGGTTTATACTTACCTGCTCTGTGTTATGGTACTGCACAGAGCAGTCTGTTACCTCCTCTACGGGTGTACCCCACTGTCACTGTCCGCTCTTCCTCTCCTGCATGTTCCCCCATAGCTGTGTGTTATGGGGGACCACGTGTGAGGCTTTGTGCATCCATAGACACACACAACATGGCTCAGCGACTCCCCCACTCCTTCCTCACAGGATTTAACTGACTGCAGCAGCCAATGGCTCTGGCTTATCTCATTGTAGCCTGTAAGACCAGGAAAAGAGAGAGTAGCGCTGCTGCAGCCAGACGCAATGGTGGATTGCACACCACAACAAGTGGTAAAATGTTTTTTACCTTAACATAGGTGCTAGAAAGTCTGTATATAACCCTACAGAAGTGAACAGTCCACATAGGCTTTGCTGCTTAGCTGCAAAAAGGAAACAGGAACTACATTATACAAAGAAAAGACATAACCATAACCAGTATAACCATAGATGTAGCTAAAAACCTATAAACACTGCTATCTACTGGCTGATGTAGTTGTTGCACAAAATGCATGAACAATGTATTCCAACACCCCTTCTCAACATCTATACTAGTCCCATTTTGGATATCAATTCTATAAATTAGTTTCTTGTAAGCGTTCTTGTCTTTGCATCTCATCCAATGAATCTGTCTCTGGATTTAATTGTGAGCAGCATAGGACAGACATTTGGTTGGGATACCTTTATTGCTTCTGGTGGATTTCCTGATTGAAGTCATTTGCGCCCTGGTTTCTTTTTTTTTAGAGCATTTGGATTGTCTGTGTTAATTTCTATTTCTGTGTCAGTTTATTGCTCATCTTCATGTGACACTGATGTGGAATTCCCCCCACTTTGACGTATTTGTGTTAGTTCATGAAATCATGAGCACCAAGTGCTGTGATCAGCGTTTCATAACCTTCTGGTAAGCCACTTAGTAATAGTGCTGCGACATGAAAGTCTTTTATTTCTTCACCTATACCTCTCAGGTGTTTAACCATTTCTAAGGCGTGCCTTTAATGCTGCCTTTCATCAGCTTGGTTTGGTATAGCTTTATAATCAAATACAGTTTATTGCTGATATTGGCATCTTATATTCATCTTTTTTAATCCTTCCCACATTTCTTTATCAGTTTCATACTTACGTGTTGTATGATTTGGTCATCTTCTATGCTAAGAGAGATTGTGCTCTGAGCTTTTAGGTCTTTCTCTATCCACTCATCTGATGGGTGTTCTGGTCTGATTTAATTCATACATTTCCACGTAGCTTCTTTTATTAGCAGCATTTTCATCTAGAATTTCTAAGACTTGTAGTTCTGGTTTCTCAGATTTGTAAATTAAAGCTTTTTTGCAGCTGTGTTACTGCCCATTTTCTTTTTTTCTTTTGCAGTTTTTTTCTGTTGCTGTAGCAGGCTATGGCTGAGTTCTTAGCTTTTCTCTAAGTGGGTGTCTGGGCTATGCCTGGGCCCATAACCTGTTAGAAGTTCTGTATATAGCTCTACAGAACAGATAGACAATGCACAGTTCACATAGGCTTTGCTGCTTAACTGCAGACAGGAAACAAGCATTTTATTATACAAAGAAAAGAGAGTTTAACCATAGATTCAGCTAAAAACGTATAACCACTGCCATCTACTGGTTGATAGTTGTTGTACAAAATACATGAACAATGTATTGCAACAAAATGCGTTATGGTAAAAATATTTTAACTTTAGAACTACTACTTTAAGGATGTTCATAATTTAAACAGACTCCCCCATCCACACATTCAAGGTGGAATAGAGGAATCCCCCTGTTGTGTTATTGTAGTCTAAAGCCCTGTATCCACACGATCGGATATCTAATGGAATCTAATCCGATGGTTTTTGTCAAAACACGGTGACGTAAAACACTACGACTGATTCTCAGCATGCATGGATTTTTGACAGATGGACTTCCACACAGACAATCGTTTTTTTCTATTGGTTTTATATCCATAGGAAAAATTTAAAACATGTTCTATTTTTTTTCACTGATGAAAAACAAACCGATGGGGCCCACACACGATCGGTTTGACCGATGAAAACAGTCCAACTGGTCTGTATAGGGCTTGACAGTGGGACTCCAGAATACACTGAACAGTGGCTACAGTTGATTGGCTGCATTGACTGATTTACAACATTTTCCAACAGTCCTGTTCAACCGCAATTGTTTGTTAGATTGATTTCTGTTGCGCGGAAACAGCTATAGCTGGATCACAATTTGGCTGGATCCTACTGAACTGGACAAATTTCAATTTATCTATAACCAGCTTATATGTTGAGAAGTAAAGTCTACTTTTGTGCATGATGATTACACACTGATCCACCTGCATGAACTAGCCTAGTTCCAGCCTACAATGAAGGAGAAGTTCCTCTACTATGGTACTCAACACAGGCTCAGCACAGAAGCAAGCCATGGTTGGTGGTTCAGATTGCCTTACTACAAATTCTATGAGGTTGATTTACTACAGTAAAACAGGCTGCTCATTTTGCATGGGAACTTGACTTTAGCAAGGGAATTTGCCTGATAGTTTAGTGAATATCGCAAAGTTACATTTTCCAAAGAATACCCAATCATGTGTAAGTAAAATAAAATAAAAAAATAAAAAAAAATCTTGCACATGATTGGATGGTGGAAGTCTGCAAAGCTTCAGCTAAACTCTGGGGAAAATTCCCCTGCAAAGGGCAGCTTCACCTTCAATGTGAACATTCTATTTTACTTTCGTAAATAAAACCCCCTGTGTTCAATTAGAGTGGCCACCAGTGACAAGGGGTAGAAAACACAGCGCCCGTAGGTATGCATTATAGGGTGCCAACTAATGCTAAATGGGGCATAAACAGGGCTAAATTATAGTCCACCTGACACTAATGGGGGCCCCATCAAAATCTGCTGCAGAACCCTCTGCTGCCTACCCCTGTACACAAGATATACGCAAATATATACGCATATAGATTGATATACCAGAGGTTCTCCCAGTGGCAATAGTGCTTGACGGCTATTCTTAATAACTGCAAAAAAAATTATTGGCTCAGATATCAAAAGAGCACTATAACATGAATAGTGCTATTCATAGGTGAGAAAATATGAGCAAGTAATGAGAGTTCCAAACAAGAGGCAATTCATGTCATACTGGTGGAATGTTCACCACATTAAAAAAAAAGATGAGTGCAATTGACTTGGAAATAACTTGACAAAAAGCATTGAATAATCTGCAATGCATTGATTATAAACTCTTTTCATTGGCCAAATTTGAAGTATTATGTGTATAAAAAAAAAAATCTATAATTATTGTAACAATGATGCTATATTCACGTTATAGGTAAAGTGACCCTGTTACTACAGGATGTAGGAACAAGCAAGAGAAAACACAGCAGCTGCTGAGGGGAGCAAGCACTAGACGGTCAAATACTTTCAGCTAGTGGGGAGCGGAGATTCAGTAGCTTTACAATAAACAGGCTGTGACAAAGTATATTCAGATTTCTTTTAAAGTGGGGCTATACTGTGACCCTGTGGTGGCAGGATGACTTTATAGCAGTCTAGTTACTTTGAATGGGCCCCTTACAAGTCTCAATGCACCACAAAGTAATTGTACTATTTGTGGTCAATGCAGAATATCAGCACACAGAGCATTTGGGTATCTTTTTGGGGGGTGCCAATGGTGATTAAATTTGCAACTGAAATTGTCCTACATTTTCACACCATGGTTGGTCCTCCTAGAAGGCAACTTCTAACTAGGGTTACCAATGTGGTTTGCCATTGTACTGTCTTCTGTTGATATTAACTAGTTGCTGAGGTACCCAGTCTGACAGACAAATCGGTGGCTTAACAGACAGTTATTTATTCCTAGGTATTGGCTATCAGGTCCCTTTTTTTGTTTTTAATCTCATATTTCATTCATCCATGTGTTTTGTGTACTAGGGTGGTTTACACTCATGGGAAAGGCTAGCAGCAGGTACCCAAGGCACATCCTCTGTTGGTGTTTTCGACACTGCGATCGCTAGACACTGCAGCAGTCATCATCTCCTCATGCCAGCTGCCCATCATTAGCAATAAACACAGAGGCAAGCTTCCCCTAGTCTCCTCCTTGGCTCTAACATGTCACATGGCACAAAAAGGAGTCTGGAAGGAAGGAGATCCCATGGCCATCTGCCGTAAAGTATCAGAGGTCTGTAAGTTTCAGGGAGAGAGGGTGGGGGAAACAATGGTGTGTGCTGGGAGGAGAAATTGGCAGAAGATGATCTATGCTGGTACAGGGATTTAGGGGGTGAGAAGATAAGTGTTTTTTTTGAGGGGGGGGGGGGGGCAGGAAGAGGATTTGCGATAGAAGTGGAGATTTGGGATTCAAAGAGGATTTGTGCTGGCAAGGGGGTTCGGAAAAGAAGGTGAGCTATGCTGGGATGGGAGATTTAGAGGGGAAGATGTGTGCTAAAGGGGGCAATTTGGGGAGCAGGAGGAGGATTTGTTCCGGAAGGTGCTATTGGGAGGGGGGGGGGGGGGCAAAAAATAGGTTTTGTGCTGGGAGTGGGGATTTGGGGACGAATGCTTTTTGGTGGGAAGGGGGGATTTCAGCAGGGAGGAAAAAGGGTAGGCATTACCTCCAAAATTGTTTATTGTAAAATCATAAAATGGTAATATACTCACAAAAGCAGAATAAAATCAAGCTAGACAATAGCAGCAATCCAGCAAGTGAGAACGGCGTCCCCACAGATGCCCCACAATGGAGAATCATACACATTTGGCAGGCTGACCCCCTTCCTCAGAGCTATGCCAACCAAACCAGGAGTGGGAGGAGAGGATTTGTGCTGGGAGGGGGATTTGGGAGAGACAAAAACTAATTTTTTTCAGTGTGTACAAAAGCATAAGTATCGGAAATGTGGTGTATAACAAAAGATTTTGTTGTATTAGTGTGCTATGGCAAGGGTTACAATTTCCTGTGATTGCAGCATGGAGTTCTGGACCATTGCTCATTAAAAACACAGTAGTCCATGTCCCTAGTGGTGCCTCCTCACCACCTGTTTTGAACAAATCAGTCGCAACCACTTGCATTGCATGCAGTTGCAGGGCACTTGTGGAACTTCCCAATTCTCTAGAATAGGTTGCGCCCTGATTGGAACATGCTGGATGGTTTTTGCTGCTGGCACAAAGCTTCGCAACCACACCATGTGAACACCCTGTTTGCTGACCCTTCAACTTAAGGGGGTGGTTGGGGAAACTGAAAGAGCAGCTCAACTTTAATGCCCCCCCCCAATTTAAATTAGGCCTTACTGTACAAAAAGAGTAATTTTAAAGTGGAGCTCCACCCAAAAGGGGAAGCTCTGCTTGTTTGCTTCCCCCCCTTTCCGCTGCCACATTTAGCACCTTTCAGGGGGGGAGCCGATACCTGTAAGAACCAGGTACCCGCTCCCACTTCTAGGTAAGAATGATGCAATTGTTGTGATCTGCACAATTTCCAGCCCTGCCTGAATGAATGAATGAATGAAGAACTTGTATAGCGCAGCACATGCGAAGTAAATCGCCTCTGGGCGCTTGTTGTTCCTGTCTCCTTTGAGATCAAAAGAGATGCGTCTTAATCTTTCTCCTGAAGACCAAGTAGTTCTCCTCCAGTCTAATGCTGACTGGTAAGGCGTTCCATAGTCTGGGACCTTGGACAGCGAATCTCCTGTCTCCTTTGGACTTGTATCTGGCTTTCGGTATTTGAAGCCGATTTTGATTGTTGGATCGTAGAATACGATTGGGATTGTACATTTTTAATTTTTCGCATAGATAATGGGGAGCATTCCCATGGATACATCTATGCGTTAGACAGAGTGCTTTAAAAGTGATTCTGTCATTGACTGGTAGCCAGTGAAGGGATCTCAACGAAGGTGAGATTGATTCCCAGGGTTTTTTCCCAGTCACAAGTCTGGCGGCCGTATTTTGCACGACTTGAAGACGAGCGATTTGGTACTTGGGGAGTCCGAGGTAAAGGGCATTTGCATAGTCCAATCTGGAGTTTACAATTGCTCCCACCACGACCGCTATGTCCTTCTTCGGAATAAAAGGCGTGAGTCTGCGTAGTAGGCGCAGCAGATAGTGAGATCCGCTGACTACTGCCCCTATTTGTGCGTTCATTGTCATGTCGGAGTCAAAGATGACCCCAAGACTTTTGACTTTGGCGCTAGGGGTGATGACTTTGCCCAGAATGGGCGGGGGGATCCAGGTTGTTATCGGTTGATTCCTGCGCTTGGCGTGAAACAGAAGAAGTTCTGTTTTCGCTCCGTTGAGTTTGAGATAACTCTTTGTCATCCAATCCTCTATCAAAGAGAGGCATGTCTCTAGATCGAGGTGGTGATCCTTTTTATTGCTAATGCGGAAGTACAATTGCGTGTCGTCTGCGTAAGAGTGATATAGCAGTTTTTGGCTGCTGATGATTTCAAAAAGAGGACGCAGATAGATGTTGAATAACATCGGCGACAGGGGAGATCCCTGAGGGACCCCGCAGGATAATGTGCGTTGTTCCGAAGTGAATGATCCTTGCTTGACTATTTGCGATCGGTTTTCCAAAAAAGAGGAGAACCAAGATAGATCGCTTTCTGCGACTTTGGCTACTTTAGCCAGCCGAGTCAATAACAGCTTGTGATCAACTGTGTCAAAGGCTGCGCTTAGGTCCAGCAGAACCAGAAGAGAAGATTCTCCTTCGTCTGCGGCCTCAAGAACGTCGTCCCATATCTTAAGCAATGCTGTTTCCGTCCCGTGTCCGGGACGGAATCCTGATTGCAATGGGTCGAGTAAGTTGTGGGTATCTAGATGCTGTTGCAGCTGCTGTACCACTGCTTTCTCCATTACCTTGGAGAGAACATTTAAGCCTGTTATGGGGCGCCAGTTGAGTGGATCCTTAGGATCCAGGGTGGCTTTCTTCAAGATGGGTTGAATGAAGCCCTCCTTCAGCTGGGAGGGCATTATGCCCTCCCTGAAGGATTGGTTAATAAGCTGCGTGACAGGAGGTGCCAGGATGTCGGCGCATTCCTTCAGCAGTTTGGTGGGGATAATATCATTTGGCGCCGTGCTGTTGCGCAGAGTGCCGATGATATTTTTTGTGGTCTGAATGGAGATGGGTTCCAGCGTGAACTCACCAAACTGTGGTGAATTGTTGCCGGTGCTGTGTAAATGACTACGGGGGGGGGCTGGGAAGGCAATTGTTCCGCTGAATGCTTTGCCGGATTGCCTCAATTTTGTTAATGAAGCAATCCGATAACTCATCGCAAAATTCTTGTGTATCCAAGTTGGGGGCTTCAAGACATCCTGGATTCATGGTCTGAGTGACCAGCTTGAAGAGTTCGCGGGGGCGATTTAGGGCACCGTTGATAGCCTCAGAAAAATAATTTTTCTTGGCTTCGAAGATTTGCTTGTAGTATTTTCTGGTTATTGCCTTGTAAATCGCGAGGTTCTCATCTGAGGAGCTTCTCTTCCAGGCTGCTTCTGCCCTTCTGCGCTCTTGCTTCAGTAACGCCAGCTGGTTGTTGAACCAGCCGGAGTTATGTTTCCTGATCTGGGTCTTTCGTTTCGGCGCTATCAAGTCAGCTGACTGCAATAGTGCTGTGTTTATGGCCTCTAGTGTTTCTTCCGCTGTTTGGTGCGGCTGAATTGTGTTTATTTTTACCCCTAACGTAGTTTTGAAGAGTTCCGAGTGGAGCTTCTTCTGACATCTGGTCCAGTGTGTTGTCACTGGATTTGATGTTTTTGTTAAGGGGGGGAATTCGGAAATAATGAATTTAATTGCATGGTGATCTGTCCATGGCAATGGTTCATTTTCCAAGATTTTTATTTCCAGATCTTGTCTGAAAATAAGATCGAGCGTATGACCTGAAGCATGTGTGGGCCCACATACTAATTGCTGAAGCCCTAATCCTTCCAGGTGGTCGATGCAGGCGTCGGCAATGGGGTCTTGCGGGGAGTTGGCCCAAAGGTTGAAGTCCCCGAGCAGCAAAAGGTGTTTGCTATTCAGGGTATAGGTGGAGACAAAGTCCGTCAAAGATGGGAGCAGCTGCGACTTGGGGCCAGGTGGCCTATAGCAGAGTAGAATCCGGACGGTCTTCTGGCCGTTTACTTGCAGTTGAAGAGTAAGGGTTTCCATGAACGGAAGAGGGTTTTGGAGGCTTGGTTTTGTGATCGCAAGACGCGTCTTATGGATCACTGCCAGTCCTCCTCCTCTTTGCCCTATTCTGTTTTCCGTAATAATACGGTAGTTTTCTGGCACCAATTCTCCTAGAATGGTGTTACAGTCGGCTGTGAGCCAGCTCTCTGTAATAAAGAGGCAGTCTAGGTCGTGTTGTAGAATGAAATCATGGATTTCAAGTCGGTGTTTTACTGCCGATCTTGTGTTGATCAGAGCACATAAAATGTGCTTAGGTTGGGGTAAACGGCTAAAAATTTTGACGGTCGATCGTCGACCTGCTTCCCCCCCGCTGCCTTCTGGGTCCCAGAAGATGGCTGGATCATTCAGAAAGTGCAGCGTGACTCGCGCAGGCGCAGTGGCACCTGCACCCGTAGCTGATGGATGGATCTGCTTTGGGGTGCATCGCGGGACATCGTAGGATCCCTGGACAGGTAAGTAAGCGAAAGTCATTTTTTGTACAGGCTGGAACTCCTTTTTAAGTTGTGAGAATGTTGTCAAACACTTTGCAGCACCGAGAACCCTGGAATACAATGTATTTTTAAGATGGTATGTCTTTTGAGTAAATGGCTTTGGTGCTGATTATACTACTTGATATATATACTACAGTTCCCACTCCAAAGATGTAATATATATATATATATATATATATATATATATATATATATATATATTAAATAATCATGAAAATATAAATAAATAATAATAATTATATAAAACATATTAATGATAATAATTATTTACAATACATCAGGGGTTGCGTGCAATTTTTCCAAAAAACCTTAAAGAAATGTACTTTTATCTTCTCTAGAAGCTGAAACAGACACTCCCTTCTTTTCTCCTGAAGGCTGGCTTCCGTACTGGGGCACTGTTTCTTTTCAACATTTGGAGCTAAATCGCAAGGTTATTGCAATTCCATCAGTCGGCATATGCTTAATTTCCTGTGCATCCTCGGTAGAGCAGAGACTAAGGGAACACAGAAATCCAGCTTTGACTATTTTCTCACATAGCAAGACAGGAAAAGAAGCTCTATAAGTCATACAGCAGATGTAAACCATTACGTTTTTTTTTTTTATGTCTTGTAGTAGAACTGCATGAGATGAATCCTTTTTAACTTGCACCCGGTCTATGTTTTCCTAATTCCTTCATCAGTCTCTGAGTGATGGTCTCTTTTCTATAACACCTTTAAGTTTCAATGCTTACCACAAGACCAAGACTAATTCAGAACAGGAATTTATTTAATTTTACGCTGTTCATGACAATGTATGGTATACAAAATAAAAGCAAAACTTCCACAAATTGGGGGAAAAAATCAGTTCCTAAATAATTGTCTTTATTTATTTACAGATTTTTTTTTCTGACAAATAAATAAAACATATTTTGTTACATAATTTAAAATGTAGGCCTTAAAAAAATAATAATAAAAAAAGGTCTAAGGCAATTTTTACTTTATTTATACGGTTTATTTAACCATATTCATTACGATTTTTATTTAAAATGCTGCACTTTATATAGCAGGCATATTATCCAGAACAAGAGTATTTTGTAATAAAACAGAATTGAATAATTTAAAAACTGTGGACAAAAACTAGATTTCCAAACCTCAACCATTTTTTTGTTGCATACTTGATTTTATTTTATGTGTCTCCAATCCTTGTAGCATTTGGTTTCTAGCTCTTCAAAGAGAATTTCTAGCTTTTTTGTGTCATTGTCTAGTCACTGGAATCAAATCCACTTTCCAGATATATTCTTCCAGAAATACTCTGTTAATAAAAATTCTTTCTGTGAATAATTGGGAAGGTTTAAACCTCAAGCAGACGAATAAAACATTTAACAAAGTCTGGCTTCTTTGTAATTCCTTAGACTAAACTTTACTTTTAACTTTGGCTACATTTCTTCTTTTTGACCCACGTCCTTTTCCTTTCAGTCTCCTCCATCTTTCACATTTATTTTCTTGATTGACACCTGGCCAATATTTTACCAGTGTGATCGTTTAAAATCGGACATGTTGCCAACATTATTCATAGAAAATGATCATAAGACCTGTAATTTTTCCATAAAAGGTTGAAACCTTATTTATGTATTGCTGTACTGTTTGGCTTTTTAAAAACAAAAAAGTTAAAAGAGATGTTTTTTGCCATGGCCAGAAAAAAAAATAGGTTTCTTTTTAAAGACAAAAAATATTAAATGCAAGGTACAATGCAGCACAAAAATATAAATTATTATTATTAATATTTACTAAACAGTACAGCAGGAAAAGACATTAATTTTGTAATATATTAATTACAGTACCATTTTTTATAGGCTGTAAATATTTAAAAAAAAAAAACATTTTGTTATGGGGTCTCAGAAAAATCTGGGAATTTCTATTTTAAAAAAAAAATCTACTAAGACCACTAATACTACTATTATTATTATTATTATTATTATTAAGTTTATTATTAATAATAATCATAATAATAATTATAATAATATGTATTATTATTATTATATTACATTTGAAAAATAATTACCTATAATTGACAATATACATATTTTTTATTGTCTATTTTTATTTTTGGACATCTTTTCTTGTGTACATACTTAGAATTATAGGGGCAGATTCACAAAACAATTACGCCTGTCTAACTGGGGTTAGACAGGAGTAATTTCAAATTTCGCGCGGCGTATCACTAGTTTGAATCCTCAAACCATGATACGCCGGCTTCGGGCTTCGATCCGAGAGACTTACGTCTTCGTAAGCCTTCGGATCTACGCTGCCATCTATTTGCGGACGCTGGGAGGAGTTCGCGTCGTTTTGATGCGTCGGGATATGCAAATGTGTTTTTACGGGGATTCACGAACATACGAGCGGGCGTCGCAATCGTTTTCGTCTATTTTTTTATACGTAATGTTAGAGCAGCTTTTTGCTGCTCTAACTTTACGTAGCCCATGTTAAGTATGGCCATCGTTCCCGCTTCGAATATATTTAAAAAAAATTTTTGTTTACGTAACTCGTCGGGACGTGGATCGCCCGTAAAGTACGCTACATAAACAACGAATGACGTCACAACGTGATTTCGCGCAATGCACGGCGGGAAATTTGCGAACGGAGCATGCGCAGATCGATCGCCGCGGGAACGCGCCTAATTTAAATGTTTCACGCCCCCTACTCGCGCAGATGGATTGCGACGGGAGAAATACACTACGCCGCCGTCGTTTACCGTAGAAAATCTACCTGAATTCCACGTAGAGCAAGGTAAAAAACGGCGGCGTAGTGTATTTCTGATACGCTACGATAATCCATTTCTCTGTGAATCTGCCCCCTAGAGAATAGCCATAATTAATGACTTAGAGACATCCGAGAGAAATAAATCCCAGTTCTCCATGTTTTCTTTTTGTCAAACTTGGAAGCTTTGCTTGGGGTCCATTTAGTCTTGGGACTTGGTCATAGATCACTCTGTAACTTTAATGGGTAGTCTGAGCCAGCGTGCATTTATGATTTATGTCCTGAGTTGCTCGCTTGCTCTAATATTAAAACCTGCTTGTGCTATGTCTAAGTTAAATACACCGTGTACAAGAGTTTTGTGTGACTTCCCCAGTGTGCAAACAGTTAAAACATATGGGAGAATATTATAAACTGCTGTTGGACAAGCAAATGTATAAGAAAAAAAAATGTGTCACTGTTTTTTTGGCAGTTGCCGTCCCACAGTGTACAGTATACACAGAGAACTATTTGATCCACACTCACAACACCTTTTGAGACCACCCAAGCTACACTTAAGACTTAAGATACTGTACACATCCATGAATATGAGTGTAGCAGTTGTAACTGTTATTTTTTTTTATATACCGCATTTTCATAGACCTTCCCTTACTTAATACTATTTTTATTTGTGATACCTCTAAGCTAGTGTCTTGAACCACAGTCCTATCAAGTATAGCTAAGCCTATTATTAAAGCAGGACTGACTACACCTAAAGTTGGGTTATTTTTTTTTTTGGTGGAACTTCAAAATTTATGGATTAAAACTTTGATTAAAACCAGGGTGTGATCTGATCCAGCTCCTCACAGCCGCAAATCAAACTATAGTAAAGGCTTAGAGGTCTCCGTCCTCAGCTGTGGCCAAGACAAGTTATTCGCATACTGTTACACGCAAAAATGGAAGATATCGACAAAAATCAGATCTCCAAATTCGACAATATCTGGCTACCCTGGATTAAACACCACTTGCCATCAGACTTTGAAGAGACGTTCCCTCTGCCGTAGTAACTAATCGTTATATTTACCGCATCTGACGTCACATTAGTGGTCAGACTCCCCCCATTCCTCCCTTTTTTTTCCCTCTTTCCTTTTACTTTCTCTTCCTCTCCACTCTCTCAAGACTCCCAGCCTCTGACTCAACTAGTGTTTATTTCACCCCAAATTGATGGATTCCCTGCCACTGGGCTATTTTCATACTCCCACGGTAGTCCAAGGCACCATAATCTGCTGCTGCTCTCGCTTCCAGTGCCTCTGCCTTCTGTCTGCACCCCCGGAGACCACAGAAGCTTTACTCAGCCCCAGCACCAGAGTTGCACCAGGCGCTTGTGCGACTCTGCATTCCCGAACTCCCTGTCTGCTCTACCAGAGGTCCCGGGATCAGAGAGCAAGGGCTGCCGCTGCCTGCACGTCGGGCTCAGCCACAAGGTACGTGATACTGTCACAGATGCCAGGTCAAGAGGTGGGACTGTGTGTGACCGTGAGCAGAGGTAATTCAAATGTAAGCATCTACAGTGGGCAATCCCCAATCTGTGATCCAGCCAACTCTCCTCTTCTTCCATGCTCTCTTCCCCTGTGATGATCCTCTGCAAAGTTCACGCTGCAATGATAGACACAGGTGAGGCTGCATTGGTGGGCACTAGTCACGCCGCAATGATGGGCACAGGTGAGGCTGCATTGGTGGGCATTGGTCATGCCACAATGATGGGCACAGGTGAGGCTGCATTGATGGGCACATGATACAGTTGTTGTTAATAATTATTTGTGTAACTTAACTCTGCATAAAACAAGTATCATTTTATGAGATAATTTATGAGGGCCTGTTTAGGGGTGGAATTAGTGGCAGGGTAGGGGTTGGGTGGAGCAACTGGTGGAGAGTAACCCTTGAAGGGGTTGTAAAGGTTATTGTTTTCCCCTAAATAGCTTCCTTTACCTTAGTGCAGTCCTCCTTCACTTACCTCATCCTTTGATTTGCTTTTAAATGTCCTTATTTCTTCTGAGAAATGCTCACTTGCTGTTCTTCTGTCTGTAACTCACCACTGTAATGCAAGGCTTTCTTCCTGGTGTGGAGAAAGCCTCTTGAGGGGGGAGGGGGCGAGCAGGCAAGTCAGGACACTCTCTACTTTGCAGATAGAGAAAGGAGCTGTGTGTTAGTGGTCGTCCTGACACTCCTGCTCACCCCCTCAAGAGGCTTTCTCCACACCAGGAAGAAAGCCTCCCATTACGGTGGTGAGTTACAGACAGAAGAACAGGAAGTGAGGATTTCTCGGAAGAAATAAGGACACCTTTACATTTATTTGCTTTTTATAGAATTTTTGGGTGAATATACGTTTTAAAAAAATTAATCATTCCCTATGATCTGCCATCACTTTTTATCAAATTTTGTTTTGTTGAATAGATGTACCGAACATGCTTTTTGTTTTGCCCTGAAAAACACTTTGGATTATTGCTTCATGGCTTGTCCTGAGTGCATAGTGAAACCCAGTTCCTGAATAACCAACTGCATGTGAAGGCATCTATACATGCAGTACATGCATACTGTGTTATAATGAAAAAAAATAAAGGGAATCAATCAAAACATTCCATTCAGTCAGCGTCTATCTCAGCAAAATAAAATATTTAGAATATTCCAATTCTAAATTAGAGATGACCACGTTTTAAGGTTAAATTATAGCTTTTTTTTCTCTTTCCTTATTTGAAGTTTTTCTTAAAGGATCACTAAAGGAATTTTTTTTTTTAGCTAAATAGCTTCCTTTACCTTACTGCAGTCTTGGTTTCATGTCCTCATTGTTCGTTTTTGCTTTAAAGTTGCTGTAATTTTGCTCTGATCTCCACACTTCCTGCTTGTCTGGCTCCTTTTGAAAAATCTCATGGCAGCTTTTCACTGTGGTCCAAGCTGTCATTACTGTGTGTCTAAAACTCCTCAGAACCAATCAAAATTCATTTTAAAAACAAAACACTGCCCTGGATTTGTTTGTTTTTGTTCTGTGTGTCTCTTTACATCACAGAAACATGAAACCAGTTTAAAAGTGAAACTAACTGCAGGCACATTATATGATTGATTTTTAACTATTTTTAATCATTTTTTTTAAAGGAATCAGTTAGCTATTATGTCTCTATACCCTGTAAACAGTCATTTCAGCAAAAAACATTTTTTACCTTTAGTGACCCCTTAAGTGTGGTGTGGGGGGGTTAGGTATTTATATTGTCACCATAAAACTAAAATATTGCAATATTATTGTACGGGCTGTTTTGATATGTAAGAGAAAAACATTTTTTGCTCAATAATTTAAAACAAAAAAATAAAGGGCCAGATTCAGGAACAGTTACGCTGGCGGATCGAGTGATCCGCCAGCCTAACTGTGACTTTGAGCCGGCGTTCCTGTTTTCTGTAACCAGAAAACAAGAAACGCCGGGTTGAAGTTCCGATGCGAGCAGCGTAACTGAGTTTCGCCATCGCATCGTTACTTCAACTTAAAAATGGCGCCGGGGCGTTCCCGCCGATTTACGCTCAAAAAATATGTTAATGAGCGGAAATCGGCAATTCACGATCGAAATCCGGCGCGACGCAATGACGATACGACGTTTCCGGACGGGATACGCGGCGCATAGATATACCTACATGGGGTTGGAGTATCCTATGTTAGGTATAGGCGCCGTCATCGCGTCGGGAAAAAAACAAAAAACGTCGCTTGCGTAAAACGGTCATGAATGGGAATGTGACGTCATTGACGTTCATTCACAGATTTTGGAGCATGCGCACGGGGATGTTTTGACACTCGACGCATGCGCAGTACATTGGCGGCGGGATCGCGCGTAGTTAGCATACTACACGCCCCGTACCCGCTAAATTTGAATTCCGCCGGCTCATTTGTGATGCGCTGCCGCAACTTTAGGAGCAAGTGCTTCGTGAATGACAGCACTTGCTCCTAAAATTTTGGCAGCGCAACGCAAATGAGAAGCGTTACTCCAGAGCAAAGATGCTCTGGACTACCTGAATCTGGCCCAAAGTGTTTGCTGACCGAGTCAGTCCATTATCACAGATTATTGACAAAACCGATTTTGAAACGTCTCACCTCTGGTCTTCAGCGTCATGTCCCCAGGATTACAGCATCCCTTTGTTTTACATGAATTAGAAATATATTCAATGAACTAAAATGTTGCTTTTTATATTAGCAGGTTTGAATTTTTTTTATTATTCAGTTTTGATGGGATCATTCTAATCCCCTAAACCAGGGGTCTCCAAACTGCGGCCCAAGGGCCAGATGTGGCCCTTTGCTAGCCTTTACTCGGCCCTTGGGTCACAATTCCTCCCACTGACATGAGGCACTATATCTCCCATTGACACCAAAAATGGGGCACTATATTATCCACTGATACCAATGATGGGATACTATTCCTCCTACTAATAGGGGGAATACTCCTCTTCCTATTGACCACCAACCCTGAGGCCATATTTGTTCTCACTGATGCCAGGCCCGTGACATTTTCTTCCCTTGCTGCCCCCAATCCGGCCCTCCTCAAGTCTGAGGCCGCGTACACACGATCAAATCTATCTGCTGGAAACGGTCTGCCCGACCGTCCCAGCAGACAGATTTGATCGTGTGTACGGGCGAGCAGACGGATTTGGCCAGCCGACAGATTTTAAAGCATGCTTTAAAATCTGTTGGCTGGGAATCTGTCCGCCCGATATGTCTGCTGGTTAGTACGCTAACCAGCAGACATATATTCTCGCACATGCGTCGAATGGATTCGACGCATGCGCGGAAGTAATTTACTTCCTGGTGCGGTGACGTGGCGGCGTCAACGTCACCGCCACATCACCACCACGTCACCGCGCTGTCTTCTGGCGGGGATTTTGGTTTGATCGTGTGTACAGCGATCAAACCAAAACGGCCAGCAGACAGATTTGTTCAAATCGGTCGGTCCGACCGATTTGAACAAATCTATTTGCTTGTGTGTACGGGCCTGAAGGGCAATAAAGTGGCCCTTTGTTTGAAAGGTTTGGAGACCCCTGCCCTAAACTAATGCAAAATGTAAAAATGTGACTCAGACATGCTTTGGAACCCTACAAATCACCCCCTATTTTATTTTTATATCAATGCCATGAAAGGAAAATTATGCATTAGTTGTCATAGCCAATGTCATGCTGTCTAATACAATTAAGGAGACCCTGCTATCTCCCCCCTCAGGGAAAAGTGCCCATCAAATGCAGCCTCTTCAGCGCTCATCAAATGCAGCCTTGCCAGTGCCCATCAAATGAAGCCTCACAAGCGCTCATCAAATGCAGCCTACCAGTGCCTATCAATGCAGCCTACCAGTGCCTATCAATGCAGCCTGCCAGTGCCCATCAATGAATGTTTGCTTGCTTGCATTAATTCGAAGTCAGGACACAGACACAGTCCTCCACTGCTCCTCTGACACTATGTGCGAATGGAGCGGCGGCTGCCTACTGATGCTGAGACTTAGTTGCTTGCTGCAGCGAGAAGAGAGTAGGATCACCAGTGGCCGGTCGCCCTAGGCAGCATGCTGCCTAGTTGGGCTAGTGGTAGCACCGGCCCTTGTTTTCCCATATTATACAGCCACTGAAACAAAATAAATTAGGGGTACTTTTGTGTATGGGGAAGCGTGTGACTTACTCCTCTTTCTCACATGTGATTCCCTTTTCTCCAATGTGTTTGTACTTAGAGATTGGCCACTTAGACACTCAACAAGAAAAGGAAAAAAAAACTCTCAGCCCTCGAAAAGGTTCCAGTTGCAACTTGGTGGTTACACAGGACTTCCAACTGATCAGAATAGTCCAGGAGTGAAAATAAAGATACGTATGTATTTTGTTGGTCTGGTCTTGTACAAACTCAATTGAGTCTATGGTCACATTAACACCAGGTGATTTTGTGATCAATGTACAAGATGTAATATGCAAGTCAAACATACTGTACCTTGCGAAAGTATTCGGCCCCCTTGAACTTTGCGACCTTTTGCCACATTTCAGGCTTCGAACATAAAGAAATAAAACTGTAATTTTTTGTGAAGAAACAACAAGTGGGACACAATCATGAAGTGGAACGAAATTTATTGGATATTTCAAACTTTTTTAACAAATAAAAAACTGAAAAATTAGAAGTGCAAAATTATTCAGCCCCTTTACTTTCACTGCAGCAAACTCTCTCCAGAAGTTCAGTGAGGATCTCTGATTTTTTTTTCTTTTTTTCTTGATCTCTGAATGATCCAATGTTGACCTAAATGACTAATGATGATAAATAGAATCCACCTGTGTGTAATCAAGTCTCCGTATAAATGCACCTGCACTGTGATAGTCTCAGAGGTCTGTTTAAAGCGCAGAGAGCATCATGAAGAACAAGGAACACACCAGGCAGGTCCGAGATACTGTTGTGGAGAAGTTTAAAGCCGGATTTGGATACAAAAAGATTTCCCAGGCTTTAAACATCCCAAGGAGCACTGTGCAAGCGATAATATTGAAATGGGAGGAGTATCAGACCACTGCAAATCTACGAAGACCCCGAAATCTACGAAGACCTACGAAAATCCCTCTAAACTTTCAGCTCATACAAGGAATACTTTCGCAAGGCACTGTACTGTACCTGATAAATAGTCTTATGCTGCCATTGGTCATTGTAATTGAGCCCATTCTCTATTAAGCCTATAAAAGTTTCTTAGTTACAATTTGAGGATAAACCATCACCATAACCTCTATTGTGCTTTCCTGTTATTACACTCTGTTACTACATTTAATTACATTTGTTAGACAAACTTAAGTAAAAAATCATAAAACACTATCTCTATTGTTAAGGCCGATTGTGCTTTTTCTTCATCTGTATTAGTCTTTTGGCATTTGACTCAATCTTTCAGTAAACTCAATCTTGATATTATGTAACATTACCACTGAATAAACTTTAAAGTGTTATTATGTCATCTCCAAGGACCATCCACACAAGGGTCTTGTTTCAGCACATTATGGTTTGGAATGCACACACACAACTTAAGAAAACACACAGGCTGAGCTGGGAACAGAAAACAATGGCTTGCAAGCACAAGAAGCCAAATTAAATTCTGCTGAAAAAAATGGTTTGACTCTAAAAATGAAAGAACTAGTGGAATTTAATCAATCTAGAGAAAATAATCGAAAAGCATTGTCTTTCATTAGGTGCATTCCTAGATCTCTTTGGGAAAGGACTAGCACTTTAAATAATTACATTCCAGTAAAGTTCAGTGGTGTACATACACAAATGTTTGCATAGAGAATTAAGTTTCGAGAACGCAGAACTAGACTCTAAGCTTTATGTGACTTTACTAGTTGTTGTATAGTAATGCTTTTAAAATTCATATGTGTTTGTTGGTAGTGTTGGACTTTCTTTTCCTTTGTTAAAGCGGATCTCCCACGCCAAAAACGTTTTTTTTTTTAATGGCTCTTTAAAAGTTAAATGACCCTAATTAGCGCAACTCACGTGTCCTGTCTCCCCCGGCCGCTCCGCTGCTATACAGTGGCAAATAAAAACTTATATTCCTCCATCCGGTTCCTGCTCCATTTTAACTGTGGGCATAAGCCCACAGCCCGGCACTTCCTTGTTCCGGTGGATCTGTGTAATGGAGATTGTTCAAAACGCCCGCCCTCCTTCCTTTGTTTACATTCGCGTCACTTCCTGTTACACGAAGTCGCGCGATGTTTGCTTTCACAGGGCCAAATATAATTAGGGAGACCAGGTCCCAGAAGACACAGTGCGGGACAGGAATTCAGAGAAAACCCGACGGAAACCCGAGGGGATGCAGACCGGAAGACATACCAGTGCAGATGGTACAGTACATTTTTTTATCTAAAACTATCGGATGTAGCATTTATTTGTATTGTTAGTAATATTAACATTAAGTTAAATTGAGGGTGGAGCTCCGCTTTAAAGCTTATGCCGCGTGCACACGATCATTTTCCGGCTTGTAAAAAACTAAGGCCCAGATTCAGAGAGAATTGGATTCTCGTAGCGTATCAGAAATACACTACGCCGCCGTTTCTTACCTGGCTCTACGTGGAATCCAGGTAGATTTTGTCCAGTAAACGACGGCGGCGTAGTGTATTTCTCCCGTCGCAATCCATATAGACGAGTAGGGGGCGTGAAGGATTTAAAATAGGCGCGTTCCCGCGGCGATCGAACTGCGCATGCTCCGTTCGCAAATTTCCCGCCGTGCATTGCGCGAAATCACGTCGTTACGTCATTCGTTGTTTGAGTAGCGTCGTTTACGGACATTTCTATTCCCGAACGAGTTACGCAAAAAAAAAAAAAATTTAAATTCGACGCGGGAACGACGGCCATACTTAACATGGGCTACGCACCGTTAGACCAGCAAAAAGCTGGTCTAACAGTACGTAAAAAAAAACAGACGTAAGCGATTGCGAAGACCGCTCGTATCTTCGCGGATCGCCGTAAAAACACATTTGCATATCCCGGCGCATGAAAACGACGCGAACTCCTCCCAGCGGCCGCAAAAATATCGCAGCGTAGATCCGAAGGCTTACGAAGACGTAAGCCTCTCAGTTCGAAGCCCGAAGCCGCCGTATCATGGTTTGAGGATTCAAACTAGTGATACGGCGCACGAAATTTGAAATTACTCCTGTCTAACACCAGTTAGACAGGCGTAATTGCTTTATGAATCTGGGCCTAATTTTTTTCTAACTTTATCATTAAAACAGCCTTGCCTACACACGATCGTTAAAAAAAAAATGCTCTAGCAAAGCGCGGTAACGTACAACACGTACGATGGCACTATAAAGGGGAAGTTCCATGCGGATTTACGCCACCCTTGGGGCTGCTTTTGCTGATTTTGTGTTAATAAAAGACGATTCGCGCTTTTTCAGTCTGTTACAGCGTGATGAATGTGCTTACTCTATTACAAACGGTAGTTTTACCAGAACGAGCGCTCCCGTCTCATAACTTGCTTCTGAGCATGCGCTGGTTTTTCACGTCGTTTAAGCCCACACACGACCATTTTTTACAACCCGTAAAACGACATAGTTTAAAACGTCGTTAAAAAATGCAGCATGTTCGAATTTTTTTTTTTGTCGTTTTTCAAAACCCGAAAAATGATGTGAAGCCCACACACGATCGTTTTAAATGACATTTTTTTAAAACTTCGTTTTTTTACATGTCAAAAAATGATAGTGTATGCGGCATAAGACTTTTAGGAAAAAAATATAATAAAGCACTATGCAAAAAAAGTCGGTTACAGGGGTTGTCCACCTTTCTACATGTAATTATGATTGTTAGTGACTTCTCATACCTAACTTAATCAGCAATTTGCAATACACCCTTGGTATAGCTATGAGGCTTTAAAGTACTTAGAACTATTAAGCTTTTTCCGGCATGACCCTTCAATGGCCTTATATATGAGTTTGTTTAAATGGGTGATGATCTTTCTCCCCATCACTGACTTGCCTTGACTTGCTCCGCACTTTAGACAGCCACCTTGGTAGAGGATGTTTTCTTCCTCATATCAGAAAAAACATTCATGTGTGTGCTCTCACAGCAAATACAAATAGGGAAAAAGTGTTATGCTATGGTCAAGTTAGTAAGAAAGTAACCTATGCAGAGAAAGAGAAGGAGCAGCAGGCATTATGGGAGAGGGAGCCGGGCAGTGACATGTCAGAGTGGTTCATTGATTGATGGTAGGGGCGTTGCTAGGTGGCAAAAAAGACCAGGGGCTTTACCCCGAACTTCAAGGCCAGCAACAGTGGTGGGGGGTGTGTGTATGTGACACAAGCTTTTTTTTTAGCTGAGCAGTGGGGTTTTGTAGGGGGGGGGGGTAAGCCCACTTGCTGGTTGCTGCCTGGCTTACCAGTGCCCATCAATGCTGACCACTAAGTTCACCTGCCTGACACACTGGTCATTACATTGACCTACCTACCTGACATACATACATTCACTGACCTTCCTACCTGACATACATACATACACTGACCTACCTAACTGACATACATACATACCCTGACATACATACACTGACCTACCTGACATACATACACTGACCTACCTAATATACATACATGCACTTACATACACTGACCTACATACACTGACCTACCTGACATACATACACTGACCTACCTGACATACATACACTGGGCCAGATTCAGTAAGAATTTATGCGGCGTATCTTGAGATACGTCGCGTAACTTCTAAAATGTGCCGGCGTATCTTTTTTCTGTAATCAGAAAACAAGATACGCCGGGATTGAGCTAAGATATGAGCGGCATAAGTGTATTACGCCGTCGTATCTTAGTTGAATATTTACGCTGGCCGCTAGGTGGCGCTTCCGTCGATTTACGCGTCGAATATGTAAATTAGCTAGATACGCCGATTCACGAACGTACTCCCGGCCGTCGCAGTAAGATACGCCGTTTACGTAATTCTGACGGTGTTTTCGCCGTGAACGTAATTGACGTAAATCCCCATTCACGGACGGGTTACGCAAACGACGTAAACATTTTCAAATTCGACACGGTCACGACGTCCATACTTAACATAGGATCGGCCATCTTTTTGGTGCTTTATCTTTACGCCGGGAAACCCCTTATGGAAACAGCGTAAAGTCACTGCGTTGGGCGGGCGTACGTTCGTGAATTGGTGTATTTTGCTGATTTACATATTCTCGGCGTAAATCAGCGGGACCCGCCCCTAGCGGGCATTTTAAAATTGCAGTTAAGATACGACGGCGTAATACAATTACGCCGCTCGTATCTTAACTTAATCCTGGCGTATCTTGTTTTCTGAATACAGAAAACAGATACGCCGGCGTAGGTTAGAAGTTACGCAGCTTACCTAGAGATAAGGGGCCAGATTCTCAGCGGCGCTACGATGGAGTATCTCAGATACCCCGTCGTATCGCCGTTTTTTTTGGCTCGTATCTATGCGTGTGATGCTTAGCATCACTTTGGCATAGATAGGCTTCAACATCCGACAAGTGTAGGTGGCCTTTACGTTGTTTTCTCATTTGCCTATGCAAATGAGGCTACTACGCCGATTCCCGATCGCTTTTACGCCGCCCCGTCGTTTACGAACTCATAAGGTTACCCCTGCTTCTATGAGGAGTAACCTTACGAAGTAACGTCGGATGCCGTCGGTACCGTCTGATGCCATGTTAAGTATGGCGTCGGGTCAGCGTCAGCTTTTTCCGTCGCTTACGTCGTTTTACTAACTCGTTCGCGAATAGGGCATTGCGTAGTGACGATCATGTCGTTTTGACGTCGGTTTCAACAACGCTTTCCGACGTGAGCTGGAGCATGCACACTGGGCTTTTTCCCCGGCCGGCGCATGCGCAGTTCGTTCGACGAGGGGGCGCGCTTAATTTAAATACAAGCCGCCCCCTTTGAATTACACGGGCTTACGCTGGGCGATTTACTCTACGCCTCCGCAAACTACATAGCAAGTGCTTAGAGAATACGACACTTGCTCTGTTACATTGCGGCAGCGTAGTGTAAATGCCTTACGCTACGCCAGCGTGATTCTATGAGAATCTGGCGTTATTATACGCGACGAATATGCAAAAGAGGAGAACCGCCAATTCAGAAACGAACGCCCGGCCGTCCCTTTTTTTTTACCTTGTTTGCGTTCGGCTTTTTCCGGCGGATAGTTACCCCTGATATATGAGGGGTAAGTGCGGCGTATCCTATATTAAGTATGGCCGTCGTTCCCGCGTCGAGTTTTGAATTTTTTACGTCGTTTACGTAAGTCGTTCGCGAATACGGCCATACGTAAATTGCATTAACGTCGAAACCAATGACGTCCTTGCAATGTCATTTGGAGCAATGCATGCTGGGAAATTTAGCCGGCGGCGCATGCGCAGTACGATCGGCGCTGGGACGCGCGTGATTTAAATAGTAAACTCCCCCTAGCCGCGGAATTTGTATTCCGCCGGGGGATTTACGATCCACCAGGGCAACTTACGAGGCAAGTGCTTTCTGAATACAGCACTTGCCTCAAAAACTGGCGCAGGCGGATGGTAAATAAGATAGATCACGCGGATCTAAAGATCCGCTGATCTATGTGAATCTACCCCAAGCCGTGTAACTTCTTGCTGAATCTGGCCCCAAGTCTTTGCTTTTTTAAATCAGGTCTATTTCAATGCTTGCTGTTTGTTTTCTAGATATTTGGCAAATTATTTATAATTTATGTGACCCCCTCAAATTTCTTTCCATGGTATCTTCATTTGGTCATTATATTTACACATTTTAATGATGCTGTTTTAACCACTTGTCATCTGCCCGCCGTCAATTGACGGCGGGCAGACGACTCCATTGTTCTGACATCACGTCATATGACGTGATGTCCCTTTAAAGCCGCGGGCGGGCGCGCGCGCGTCGCCGGCGGCGCGCGCGCGCGCACCCGCCGCTCCGCGGGGATCCCGTGCGAGTGCCCGGCAGCAACGATCGCCGCCGGGCACACGCGATTGCTCTGTAAGTGAGCTGGGACGTGCAGCTCTGTATGTAAACACAGAGCGGCACGTCCCTGTCAGGGAGATAGGAGAGCGGTTGTGTTCCTTGTACATAGGGACACAATCGGTCACCTCCCCCAGTCACCCCCCCCTCCCCCTACAGTTAGAACACTCATAGGACACACATTTAACCCCTTCCCCGCCCCCTAGTTGTTAACCCCTTCACTGCCAGTCACATTTATACAGTAATCAATGCATATTTATAGCATTTTTCACTGTATAAATGTAAATGGTCCCAAAAATGTCAGAAAAGTGTCCGAAATGTCCGCCATAACGTCGCAATCCCAATAAAAAAATCGAAGATCACCGCCATTAATAGTAAAAAAAAAAAAAAAAAAAAATGCCATAAACTATCCCCTATTTTGTAAACGCTATAAATTTTGCGCAAACCAATCGATAAACGCTTATTGCATTTTTTTTTTACCAAAAATATGTAGAAGAATACGTATCGGCCTAAACTGAGGGAAAAAAAAAAATTTTATATATTTTTTGGGGTTATTTATTATAGCAAAAAGGAAAAAATATTGCATTTTTTTAAAAATTTACGCTCTATTTTTGTTTATAGCGCAAAAAATAAAAACCGCAGAGGTGATCAAATACCACCAAAAGAAAGCTCTATTTGTGGGAAAAAAAAGACGCCAATTTTGTTTGGGAGCCACGTCGCACGACCGCGCAATTGTCAGTTAAAGCGACGCAGTGCGGGAAGCTTATATTTTGTCTGGGCAGGAAGGGGGTCTAGGTGCACAGTAGGTAAGTGGTTAAAGCAAATCAGAATCAATGGAATATTAGAGGGAGTTTTCCTCAGTGTAACTAGTATAGTGGCCATATCAGCAAGGCTTGCATGGAAATTTATCTTGTGGCATTTATCATCAGTATTGAGCTCACTAATGGACCATGAAAGGCATTGACCGTAAAATAAATAAGAGGAGTGCTATTAGGAATTTGTCTTCAGATATCATATCAACATTTTTGACTAATATCTTGTTTCAAAGATGTAACTTTCTTAGAAAAACACCACTCCCCCTCTTTATTTTCCTTCTCAAAATAAGAGTGGGAATCGAATACTAATGGTCACTTCATAGAAAAATAACCTTACCGGTTATACACTGAGATATAACAGGGACAAAACCTTACTTTTCCTGTCTGTATGTGGCGCAACATAAAGCAGAAATTCATGAAGAAATCGTAATTAAAAGATCAATGAAAGTCAAAATAAAAGAAAAAGCTTTCTCTCCAATATTCACATTCAATCTGGAGCTGCCTCCCACAGCAATTCCTTTCCTCACTGGGTCCCACCAGTCTTCCTAGTTGAATGAATAGTAGAAATCAGTGGCAGATGGTGCTCAAAATTTTTGGGGGGGTGCAGACAAACTGAAAAAAACAACAACATCAATTGCAGCCACTGTGCCCATCAAACGCAGCCACTGTGCCATCAAAAGCAGCTACTGTGCCCATCAATTGCCGTCCACTGTGCCATAAAGCACAGCAACTGTGCCCATCAAGCGCAGCCACTGTGCCCATCAAACGCAGCCACTGTGCCCATCAAGCGCAGCCACTGTGCCTATCAAGTGCAGCCACTGTGCCATCAAACGCAGCTACTGTTCCCATCATTTGCTGCCAATGTTCCCATCAATTGCCACTATTGTGCCCCATCAAATTCTGCCAGTGTGCGCATCAATTGCCGCTACGGTGTCCCATCACATGCTGCCAGGGTGCCCATCAATTGCCACTACTGTGCCGCATCAAATGCTGCTAGTGTGCCCATCAATTGCCACTACTGCACCCCATCAAATGCTGGCAGTGTGCCCATCAATTGCCGCTACTGTGCCCCATTAAATGCTGCCAGTGTGCATCGCCCCTGGCACTTTTTTGTCTCGCAGCGGGTCAGTGCCAGTGCCTGCATGCTCCAGGCTCAACGTCTTCTCCCATCCTCTCTATCAGGCATCCAATCACAGCGCCTGACTTTTCAGCCAATCAGGTGACAGGTAACACACCCGAGCACCTGATTGGCTGAGAGGCGGTTCAGTGTTAACAAAGCAATTACTTTGCTTTGCTATCACAATGCTAAGTGGACAGCAAGCGCCCAGCATGGGACCCACTGTTCATCTTTTTGGGCTCCTATTAGAGCCTACGGCTCTAATCATGTGCTTAAAAAAACACCCCCGCCGCTGTAATTCAGGTGCCCGGCACCCAAAAAGGGTCCGGACACCTGAATAGGGGGTGTCAGCTGTGACCATAGATAGATTCATGCAATTCATGAATCTATCTATGGTAATAGAGCGGTGCCAGGAGAGAGGGGGCGGCACCCATGTGCCCCTTATAAACGCACCACCACTGTCATTTCTGGATTAGTGATAAGCAAGGTTTTTTTCTGCTGGAACTTGGTGGAACTCAGTATCACCACCTCAGGCTCAGACCCTCTGCTCCCCTCTCACCATTATAGCATAAGTCCAGCTTCTGTGTTTACAAGTGACAGCTTAGCTTTCACAGATCTGAGCTTCTGAGTGGCTCCCACCTGCAGGATGCAGGTGCCCAGGGTGCAGTGCAGATGCCGACACCTCTACTGGATGATCTCCCCACAAGTGAGAGAGACGGAGACAACTACAGTGTTGGAGAGGTACTACAGCCAACTGGGGACTTTGTCTTAATACAGCAACAAAGGTAAGATGTGGACGATGGTGGAGCTTTTTTTAAGAAGAGGGAGATGGGGGCAGTTGAGGGGGAGTTGCATGCCGAGGTAAGAGTGAAAGAAGGGTAAAAGTGAGACCTCGTTTACACGACCGTTTTCCTCGACAAAATCTATCAAGAAAATTGGTGGCAGAGCTTTTTTTGCCGAGGAAAATGGTCGTGTGTATGATTTTTGTTGAGAAAACTGTGGATCTCGACGAGAAAAAAAGAGAATAAGTTCCCTTTTTCCTTGTCGGGAGTCTCAATTTCCTCATCGCGTTTCTCGTCGGGCTGGTTTACGTCGAGAAACACGTTCGTGTGTATGCTTAGAAACGCGTGCATGCTCAGAATAAAGTATGAGACAGGAGCGCACCTTCAGTAAAAGTAGCGTTCGTAATGGAGAAAGCACATTTTTCACGCTGTAACAGACCAAGTTTGAGAACAACGAGATTTTGTCTTGACAAGCCTGACAAGGAGCTCGTCGAGGAAAACGATGTTTCTTTTATGACGAGATTCTCGGACGTGTGTACGAGGCCTGAGATGTTGATGGGGGATGCAGAGGTGGAAGAAGGCTGAACTCTGCACTCTGTATTCAGCGCACCCCTGAACTCTGCACTGTGTATGTAACGCACCTTCGAACTCTGTACTCTGTGCCCCCCCCCCAGCACGGCCCAACATCTCACATACAACAAATGAAAAACAAGAATATTGTGCCATTGGGGGTTCAAGGTGTCAAACGTACTACACTAAATATAACATACAATGTATACAAATTGTTTTTATTGTAATTATAGAATCATCATGATAAACATACAAAATAATGCTATAACAATCATATTAGAAAACAGCTAATTTGAAATATTTATACATACATACAGTATCTCATGCATGGCTGCCATTAAGAGAATGCTTTACATTCATTGAAAAATGCAAAGGGTTCTCTGAACGACACCCATGCCAAGCGAGCAATCCCCTGTGGTTACTATGACATGGAACCTGAAAAACAGCAAGGATCACTGTAGTAGCTACAATTGTTACAGTTATTATTGGCTTCTACAGGGATCCCACAGGTATGACACATGCATACTTAGATTGGTCAAAGCTGAACCAATGCAACAATGTAAAAGAACAAACCAGGAATTCAACTTTAGATGAAATTAACAAATTATACAATTTATTTTTCAGCCTACATCAGAAATTCTACACTTGAATCTAATCAGTTGTTTTGGACAATACCTTGATTTTCTATTCTACCTGTCTATAAGCAATAGTCCCTTTCATTTATGGCTTTGATTAAACACATTAGGACTAAAAATAGCCTACAGATCATGCAAGAAGCGCGTGCAGTTTGTATAAAACCAATGTTTACATTTCTACCGCTTATTATATGCTACATTTGCATCATTTTCTTTTAAGTTCAGAACATGACTAACGTATATACAATCTTTACATACCGCTACATGTGGCTTCCATCATACCTTTAACATTCTTTAAGTAACAAAAAACATAAAACACTGTATTAACAAAATATTACTCGGCTAAAAAAGGCTAGACAGCAAACAGGTGAAATAAAAGTAAAAGAAAGCAGACATCTAACTTTTAAATGATGATCTCCATATAAACTAGAATAAAGAAGTTATTGCAATCACTATATGCTGTATAATTCTGTATATAGTCTTTTAGGATCCCTGGTTCTAGTGGGGCCTATGGTATGCAAAGTAGCACTTCTCCGACTCCAAATAGTCTAACTGTTTCTGAGCTTGATTTACAAACATGTTAGTTTTTCATCATAATGTGGTGAAAAGCCAGACCTTTAAATATAACTATAGTCCAGATTATGAAAACTTTTGCAAGGCAGTTTTCCATACTTCAGGAGCCTCGGAATTGGTTCTTGTAAAAGCATATAAGAAGAATAACAGAGGCAATCGCCTGTCCACAAATTTGAGACCAGAATCAATTTAATTTTTGTTCATTCCATAAAAGACATTTGAGGAATTTGGCTGCCAAATTGAGAGCTGGAATTGACAATCTTAGCCCTTTAATAAAATTCCAGTTTTCGAGTCCAGATTCCAACCCTAGTGCACTCCATCCCTGATAAAAGTGAACCCCCAAAGCAAGCTGAGAGATTTTAATGAATACAATAAATAATATTCTAACCAACAAAACAGTTTTTGAAATTGATTTACAAATGTATTCGCTTTTCATCATAATGTGTTGAAAAACCAAACTTTTGATTATAGTTAGTCCTTATTTAGAAACTATGAGAAAAAGTCATTTATTTTATTATTTAGAAACTATTTCAAAGGCGCATGTAAAGCCAATTTAACAGAATCCATTCTTCCAAAATCATAAAAGAATTAAAGAGGAAAGTGCCAGTCCACAAATATGCATTTAGAATATTTTTTTTGTTGAATTCACTAAAAGAATCCAATGCATTTCAAAGTTTCAGCAGACAAACTATGAGCTGGAATAGACACTTAAAGCCCTTCAATAACAATCTTTCTCTGTATACACCATTCTAGATTTCAGTCTTCTAGTCCAGCTTCCAACCCTAAAACATTCCATTCCCGATAAAAGAGTTGAGAGATTTTTACTGAATGCAACAAATACAATGTATCCTGGACACATACTGTAAAACTGTTTGCTATAAGTCCCTATAAAGTGTTAGCTGGAGTTCAGCTTCAATTTGTTAGTTAAGTTTCAAATCTCCCAGGTTAACACTACCCTCCCCTCAGACTGAAAAATGCTGTTGTCTAAAGTGTCTCCTTTACTAGTTCATCCAGAGTCCAGAGAAAGTGGGGTACTGGCTGGATCACCAGATAAATAGGAAAAAAATTATAAAAAGAAAACTAATGCAACCACCAACTCTAAAGCCGCGTACACACGACCGGTTTTCCTGTTGGGAAAACTGCCATGAGAGCCTTTGGCCGGGAAAACCGCCAGTTTTCCTATGGGAAACACTGCGATGGAGCATACACACGCCGAGATTCCCAACCAAAGCTCTCAATGGCAGTTTTTCTGTCGGGAAACCTGGTTGTGTGTAGGGAGAAAAAGTTACCGAGCAGGTCCTCGGTTTTCCCCTCGGGTTTCCTGGCGGTAGAAAGTCCGCCTGGAAACCCGTGCGTGTGTACGAGGCTTAAGAATTGGTAAGCTGCAATATATTACATTTTGGTTTTTAGGTTTAATATTGCTGTAAAGTGCAAATGATTTGCATTACTGTGTTCATTAAATGCTTACCAGACCTGTCTTTGGACTATTTACACTAAAATCAAGTATAAATCTTTCTATATATATAAAGAGAGATATAAAGCATATCTTCTACAAAGGATTTTTAGGATTGTACTTTCCCAAATTAGGATTAAGCTCCATTAGCCACTACATCACAGCCCTTGTCAATCATTTATGAAAAAACTCAATTGCTCCTGTACTGTACCCCTGGCATCTGACAGTTGAATGGCATTGGGGTGGGGGTGGGGGTGGATGTAATTAGTCAGAAGGAATAAACTTCACTTGGATAGAAATGTCCCCATAAACATATTCCAATCAACACTTATTTTAGTTTTTGATCTATTGAAAAAGGAATGATTTAGAAATGCACTGTATTATTGCTGCCTTTATTCCTGTAGCACCCTGCCAAAAGTTAGGCTACATTTTGTTTTTGAACTCTACTGTATTCGCTGTAGTGAATTGGTGAGCTGTTTGTAGAATTGGTCAGAGTTTCCAAAGCTTGGTGTTTGATTTCTGCCTCTGGAAGAAGCTTCCAGAACATAGAATGGGAGAATAAACCACTAGCCGATGAATATTTATCAGACCCCAGACAATCCATGGGAAGGGGGTGACCAGAGGGTGGCTGTAGAGGAGGGTTGTTCTTCCTCATCTAGGAGGGTTCTCCTTCTCCCAGGTCTGTTGCCCCTGGGAAGCAGCTAAATGTATGACATGAGTTGCAGTTGGACCTCAGCTTCTGTTATGATCACATGCTTTCTGGGTTTGTTGCTTCCCAAAGTTTTTTTGGGGGGTAGGGGTGAGGGGAAGACTCCTTGACATGTTCATTTTTGTCTACACTATTATTAAATGGTTGTTACATTTTCAGTTCTGATACATTATTGTGCTGTCTTTGTTTTTCATAAATTTTATTGTTTCCATGTAGATATTAGGCCCCTTTCACACAGGCGGACCGTTCAGTTTTTTCGGCAGACCTGAACGGTCACTCCATACAACTCTATAGAGTGTCGGATGTCAGAGGTGACCATGTCCGCTGACATCCAATTTGATCCTATCTGCTAAAAATCAGACTATGGTGATAGGTCGCCATCCATCCTGGCGGATCGGGTGAGATCTGATGAAAACAGACATGCTGTGCATTTTCATCCGATCTCTTCATGGGGGTGCTCGACAAGCCCCTCTGCGCTCAGTGAGCAGCGAGGGACCTGTCATCCGCTGGCTCAGCAGAGATCAACTGTGATCAAATGTGAATTTTAAAGATTAATAAAGGTTAATTTTGTATTTTAACGCTACAGATGTTCCTCTAAAGTCCATGTTCCCTTCATTTGACTAAATTTTTCTCAGCCTATGTTAGGCTTAGGGTCTGGAGAAGATTGCTAAGTGACTTGCTGAAGGGCATTGCTTTGAGAGTACTAGTATGAAGTAGGATCTTTTCGTCTCCCTGACTGAAGAGTGTCATGTGGAAGCTGGGTGGCAGACAGCTCCTAGGACAGTGTGAGAAAGACCTAAGTTTGGGACTCTCATGTGTTCCTGCTGCTATAGTATTGGTGCTAAAATGTTTTTCCTCTCACTGATTTCTGATATTGTCTTGGAGTATCCTGCACCTTGTTCCATCTCCTGATCAAATTTTCTGTAAATAAAATAAAGCCATCCCCTAGACTGAGCCTGTGGGTCGGTGTGCTTGAAACTGTATCTGTGGCAGGCAGCCTATGTACTACTTTGCCTATTGTACTAACCTGTCTATTCTCAGCAGCTCCTTTGGAGTAAGCAGTTCATTAAAGTTTACTTTTTTTTTTTTTTTTCAAATGACTACACAGTAAAAGCAGGAAAATCACCCTAAAGGGGACAAATGCAGGAATAAAAAGTCAGACAGGTTTATCTACAATTAAAAATAGTTTAAGGGCTTTTGTAGATGGGCAAATGCAGTGTGCTTTCAAGTGCACTATCATTATCTGTATGTAAACCCCATCACAGTGATGGGGCTACTGTTAGAAGTCATAATTTGTATAAGGTTCCAGGGCAACCAAGATACATATAAGGATGCTTCGGGCTTGTGTAAAGGTTGTTATTGTTCACATTAGAACTGCTTGTGTTTGACATCAATTTGAGACACTACCTTACATCACTTAACCTATATCGATGTCAAGTAAAACTATAATTTTACCACTTTCCAAAACTCTGCTTGGGCCACATCTTTAGTAAGCCATCCAGCTCTGGTCCTCAGGAAGGATGTGCTTGAACTGGAGAGAGTCCAAAGCTAAGGCTGGGGGACCACAGCTATGAAGAATGACTACAATCATTAAACCTATTCTCCATGGATAGGAAATTATAGAGGACATGATAGCAATATCCAAATCTTAAATGGTAACTTTAGCATTGGAAGGAAACAATTTAACAATTTAACCTAAAGTCTCTAAAGAAGACACTTGGTCACACGATGGACAAGAAGCAGTTCAATCTTAAAGTGCAAAAGGGATTCTTTACTGTCAGAGGGATAAGAATGTGGTGGGAGTCGGTGTCATTGAAGAGTGTAGATACATTTAAAAAAAAACTTTTCGATGTGTTTCCTACAGTAGCAAACACAATGTATAGGGATATGGAAAATGGTACAGACATAAGTGTACACACACATACACTCTGGTGGAACTAAATGGACCAGTTTATTTAGTCAACCGTTTAAACTATTTAACTACGTAATTGTGTAACCGTCTTCTCAGCTTTATCGAACTGCGTCATATTTTTGTATGGGGGGGGGGGGGTGACGTAGTTCTGACAGGAACAAAAACTTGGACCTAGACATCTTCCTATGCGCCCTGGGAACCCTGGAACCTTAAGCACTCCTTTATCAAAATTTTGACTATTGGTTGTAAACTTTTCCTTGTTCTCACACATCACTGACAGATAGTGAGGTACCAGGGCTGAGCCAGCTTTTATTTGTTTTACTAGCAGTAGAAAGTCTTTGCATGTAAGTGCACTAAGAACGTTTGTGGGGATTTTTAAATGTAGATACAGGCACCTGCATTTTAAGTCACAGTGTTATCAACTTTCAGAAAACAAAAGGTTTACTTTAAAATATACTTTAAATTGTGTATATGTTCTTGGAGAAAGATCACAAAACATGGATCCATTGAGAACTTTCAGAAAGGTAAATTTATCTGCTACATTTTAGAGGCTGGTGTAGCTATATGATTTTAATAGGTGCTGTAGGTTTAAGCCAAGCTGGGCATGATGCCAAATGGTTCATCAAGAGATGGGAAATCCATGATTAGCAGAATTCCTTGGCATGACTCAGTGCCAACACTAACCGAACATGAAACAAGGCTGACAGCCCTTCGGGGCATACTAGCCACTCAATAAACCTGCTTAACAACCGCCTATGAAAAGTAAGCAATAAAAAATAACATATAAAGCAATTCACGAAAACAGCGTTAAATTTGTCTACAGAATTGGCTCTTAAAAGAGTAACTTTAATGCAGCAAAGTTACAGAGTAAAACATCTTTGAATGATTAAAAACCTTTCTGGGTACATTAATTAATATGATGCTCATTAAAATTTAATAGAACAAGTGAAACTTTAATGTACAAATTAAAAGTTAATGCAATAGTAAAATATTAACCTAAAAGCTTCTAGAAGGAATACCAGAAGAATTTGTACATTATCCAACGTATCCAGTATCCTATCATATTTCTTAATTTTTAAAGTGTATGTAAAGGCATTTTTTCTTTTTCATTTTGGATGGGGGTAGGGAAAGGGTAGACCCCCTGTCAACTGTTATATTATTGCTGTCCGTATCCCTGCTGAGGAGATTGACCTTCTCTGTTTGTTCTGGAGACTGCTGTCACTGAGACAGAAAGGGGTGTCAAATCAAAACTTTTAGCAATGTCGTTTGAGCAGGAAGTAAGTGGAAACTCTTGAATTGAGACAGCTGTTCCTATGAAAGCACCTGATTTCCTGTTTTGTTTTCGGGACATAGGGTAGAGGGAAATTTCCCCAGTAGGACACAAACAGCAATAAATACAGTGGAACCTTGGTTTACGAACGTTTTAAAAGCAACTTTTTTTTTATAATCCTGACTCGGTTTGCGAGTGTTGTCTCGCAAAACGAGCATGATTCAAGCCTTTGTGATGTGCAATACCACATTTGGCCTGTGACACTGGGAATGGTTTCGGAGCCGTTCGGAAATACTCGGAAACACAGCCAAGCTGTTTCTGAGTATTTCCCAGTATCTCCGGGCCCCCCTACCTCTGGCCACATGTGGTATTGCATGCAATAGAAGTCAATGCGGAACAAATTATCTTTGTTTCCATTGACTTCTATGGGGTAACTCGCTTTGATATGCGAGTGCTTTGGATTACAAGCATTCTCCTGGAACGGATTATGCTCGTAATCCAGTGTTCCACTGTACAATTATTTTTTAAATAAAGTTTTTATCTATAATTTTTTATGTACAATACAACAACATTCAAAATAAGAAAAAAAAAAAGAAAAAAAAACTGCATCAGCAATAATATAAAAAGGACATATACATTAATAAAGGGATAGTGGGAGTGGGGATGAGCAATCTTTAATGGATTCAGATCTAAAAGAAGTATTCCACCATTACTTCAGGTGCGGAACCAACACATCGCCAAAAAAAAAACGATCTGGGGCACAAGAGGCCTGGGGACTCAAGTATTTGGGAAAACCATG
The DNA here is from genome assembly GCA_029574335.1 of Rana kukunoris. NCBI lineage: Eukaryota > Metazoa > Chordata > Amphibia > Anura > Ranidae > Rana > Rana kukunoris. The sequence continues at coordinate 519,937,402 of CM056052.1, read as the reverse complement.
GAAAGCTATATATAAGCATATTGAACTTCAGGTTTAAATATCAACCCCCAGCTTATGCATGAATAGAGAAAATCACACCTAGCATGAATTAAAAACAAAACAACAGCTCCAGCTGCAATTCTCCTCTTATCAATGGTGCTGTCTCCCACAGACTCACACTGTCACTGATCCAGCTCTGCTTCTTTTCAGGGTTAAATTTCACCCAACATCACTCAACCACCTCTTCAAGCGTGGGGGATCCTAAACTCCCAAGCAAGTGGTGCACTGAGGTGATGCCACTCCCAAGCGAATGGTGCACTAAGGTGATGCCACTCACAGTCCCAAGTGAATGGTGCACTAAGGTGATGCCACTCACAGTCCCAAGTGAATGGTGCACTGAGGTGAACCCACTCTCTGCAGCATTTATGATACGCCTATGGTCAGAGCAAGCTGTGACACCACTGGATCAGACTGAAAACACCAGAAAAATTAAGCAGAATGATTTACTTTTAAAAGGGTGCAAAAGGTGCTCCAAGGTAAGAGAATGGCAACCTAGGGTGAATCCCATACATAGTTACATAGTTAGTCAGGTTGAAAAAAGACACAAGTCCATCTAGTTCAACCATAATAAATAAATAAAATAAAAAATATCGTACAACCCCATATACCCAATTTTATATCCACTGTTGATCCAGAAAAAGGCAAAAAAACAGAAGAGCGTGATCCAATTTGCTACAGCAGGGGAAAAAATGTCTTCCTGATCCCCCGAGCGGCAATCGGATATTCTCCGGATCAACTTTACCTATAAATGTTAGTACTCAGTTATATTATGTACATTTAGGAAAGTATCCAGGCCTTTCTTTAAGCAATCTACTGAACTGGCCAGAACCACGTCTGGAGGCAGTCTATTCCACATTTTCACAGTTATTATGCCGCGCACAAACAATAATTTTTCGGGTTAAATCGATCGTGTGTGGGCTTCAGAGCATTTTTCGGGTTAAAACGATCGTGTGTCGGCTTCAGAGCATTTTTCGGGTTAAAACGATCGTGTGTGGGCTTCAGAGCATTTTTTAGGTTAAATCGATCGTGTGTGGGCTTCAGAGCATTTTTCGGGTTAAAACGATCGTGTGTCGGCTTCAGAGCATTTTTCGGGTTCTGAAAAATGACAAAAAAAAAAATTCACAACGTTTTAAACTATGTTGTTTTTCAGGTTGTAAAAAATGATCGTGTGTGGGCTTTAACAACGTGAAAAACCTGCGCATGCTCAGAAGCAAGTTATGAGACAGGAGTGCTCGTTCTGGTAAAACTATCATTCGTAATGGAGTAGGCACATTCATCACGCTGTAACAGACAGAAAATCGCGAATCGTCTTTTACTAACAGGAAATCAGCAAAAGCAGCCCCAAGGGTGGCGTCATCCGAATGGAACTTCCCCTTTATAGTGCCGTAGTACGTGTTGTACGTGTTGTACGTCACCACACTATCGTGTGTATGCAACATCGGTTTAATGATGAAGTTGAAAAAAACGTTGTTTTTTCTAGAGGCTGAAAAACTTCGTTTTTTTACAACCCGAAAAATGATCGTGTGTACGCGGCATTACTGTGAAGAAACCTTTCCGTATTTGGAGAGTAAATCTCTTTCCCTCCAGATGTTAAGAGTGCCTCCTCTAATCTTTCCCCATAGCTGAGCTTTTCCATGCCTCTTATCAGTTTGGTTGCCCTTCTCTGCTCTTTCTCCAGTTCCCCAATATCCTTTTTGAGAACTGGAGCCCAAAACTGAACTGCATATTCCAGATGAGGTCTTACTACATACCTGGAGCTGGGCTTTAAAGCTACCACTATCCTGAACCATTAGATAATTGTTGGATACATTTAAGAGTATATAAAGTCATGTTATTATTTTGGATGGTAAGGATTAGAACCTCTGTCTTGTTTTAATTGAGGTTATGGCCCTATATACTCTACATATCTCCTAAACTCACAATTCTGGACATTCAATACAACCGTGGGAAACAACTGTCGTGCTCAGGCATTATTTGTGGAAATCATATACAACAACGATTTTCCACCCCCCTCCCCATCCCATTTGGCATCTGAGATAAAGAGCTAAAGTTGCCCTTCCCACCAGAGTAAGTCCACCTTCAGTTTGGGAAAGCTCACACATGAAGCTCAGGAAACGAAAGGCAGATTTGTGTAATGCATAAGTATTCCAACGTGTTACCTTTATTATAAAGGGCTAAAAGATTTTATTGCCCTTCCTATTCTTAATGTATGAACCAAATGTTTTCACTGGAGGCTCACTCAAAGCTTTGCCCATTTAAACAAATACTGATGTGAAATATAGGCAACAAGGCAAAATTTAACTGCCAAATATAAATTGTGAGATTAGTGAATTGCTACATCTATTTTCACCAAAGGATCATTTTACGGTGGCAGGAATCCAACCTGTGTGTGTTCTATTACGTATTTTAACAACGTTGGAGAGGAGTACATTTTTTATACGGGATCATGATAATGGTGGAAAATCTCAGTAACATTATGTAATGTATCATTCATTGGGTTCTTTTTGGCCAAAGTGAGACACCGCAACAACTCTGGAACGTAGAAAAATGTTACATTAGGAGTTTAAAAGCTGCACTTGGAGTGGAGAATCAAAACTTCCCATGGAGTGAGAACTGACACTTGACGCACCGAGTTCCATGTTCTCAAATCTTTACCAGCCTGATGATAACTTTACAGTTTGTCTGAAATCGAGTGGAATGTCCTTATTTTCCTGCCAGGCACTGCCATAATTTTTTGTTTTCCAGTAGGCGGTAGACCCATTTGGAAACGTGCTAAGATCTGTTACATAAAACTCTAATCCCTTCCAACACACAGATATTCAAAAATTGAATATTGTATAGCCAGCTTTAAGTATACATATTGTAAATTATATATGAAACATTAAGAATTTAGACTAAATTATATAGTTTATATTCAGACTTTTGCTTTAACTATTTTTAGACAAACTGTTTTAGGTTTTTCCTTTTATTTGTGGCTATTGGAGATGATGTGCTTTAGAAAAAGAGAGGAAGGAAAACAAAAAAAGAAAATATGGGCTATAAAGCAAGAATTTTTTGTAATACTACTACATTATTTTGGTTTCAAGTCAGTGTTTTTAGAGGTAGCCATAGGCATTGGCATTAAAACTGCTAAAGTAAGATGTTCTAAACCAGTGTTACGTGTACCCCTCAGACTATGTCTACCATTTCTTAGGGATACTTCTGTAAACTGAAGTTCACTGATTGAACAGTTTGTCAGATATTAAAGCAAAATGTGTCATATTAAGTTATTTGGAAGTATTTTCAAAATATGCTATATACATTTAAAACCTACTTGTAGTTGAATAATTATTTATTTAAAAGCAATAGTCTGCCATTTGTAAAAAGAAAAAATGTAAAGTTGCTCTAACAGTAATACTCCCCTAGCATCATTCAATCCACTTCCTAGAGTGCAGGAAATGATGGACCCACCACCTGGGGTAGACTTCATGATGGTACCATGCATTTGCAGTACAATAATGCAGAGAATGGCTCTAAAGTCATTGCATCAGCGATCCTCTATACCCCAACGAAGACCATGCAGGGCCAGAGAAGAGACAAAGAGGAAATAGACCCTGCATGTCCAATAAATGGCCTGAAGACATATCAGAAATCTATAACCCCAAATTTGGACTTTAATGGTTCCAAACTAGAACATATCTAATTTACACAGCCATATAAAACATTATGTGAATAAAATGTGTTAAATCTTCAAAGAATCCTGATAAAAATTTCTGATACCAAACAAGAAAACCGCATAATCAAACCACAGATGTAATGTGAATATATGTAAACAAAAAACTGTGCTAATGTCAAAATAAATAAATGAAAAACAAAAAATTATATTAAAGGCAGCAGTTGGATACACAGAACAGATAAAAATAAAAACAAAGCCGCGCCACAGAAATCAAGAGCCCAAAAATGCTATGGGGAATAAAAAGTAAATCAAGTCCATCAAAGCAAAATAATGAAAAACGACATAAATTTCCTTAATGCAGTTCATATAATATACCCCTGGAATGATCCCGGAATCTCACACCACCAAAGTGACAGGTAAATACTGTGAGTGATCCCTTCACCAGTAATATGAGGCCGCTTACCAGAGGGCAAGCACAGTAAACGATCGGCTATAGCCCAGCCGTGGCCTTTATATTCCCAGGTTCGATGAAGATAACAGGTCTCAGCACAAAACAGCAGTAACAAACTCAAGCTCATCCGATATGTAAATAAGAAAGAGGGTACACCATAGCATAATTCCGTTATGAAGGAAACAATTTAATAAAGCATGAATGTACTTACAAGCATCGTAGTAAAAATAGCATAAAACAAACAAGACGGCCGGCCAGCAGATTGTAGGAGCCCTTCCTCCTTGCGTGGTGACGTCACTGCGCGTCCTCCCAGATGTGTTTCGTCATTAAAGGGAGGTTCTCAATGGGGTAGGTGCTTGCCCTCTGGTAAGCAGCCTCATATTACTGGTGAAGGGATCACTCACGGTATTTACCTGTCACTTTGGTGGTGTAAGATTCCGGGATCATTCCCGGAGTATATTATATGAACTGCATTAAGAAAATTCATGTCTATCTTCATTATTTTGCTTTGATGGACTTGATTTACTTTTTATCCCCCATAGCATTTTTGGGCTCTTGATTTCTGTGGCGCGGCTTTGTTTTTATATTTAAAGTGAATATATCACAGAACTCTCTAAAATTGTACTGTACATAAATTTATACTAAACTAATCCTACAATGGATGTAAATATATATGGCCATCACATGTAACCAATAATGTCGCGTACACACAATCAGAAATTCCGATCATGTGTGGGCCCCATTGGACTTTTTTCCATCAGTGTTTAGAAATAGAACATGTTTTATTTTTTTTCAATGGAAAAAAACTCAATGGGAAATTCCTATGTCTGTGTGCAACTCCGACAGAGAAAAAACCTACGCATGATCAGAATCAAATCGATGCATGCTTGGAAGCATTGAACTTAATTTTTCTCGGCTTGTCGTAGTGTTTTACGTCACCGCATTTTGGATGGTCGGAATTTGGTCTGTATGTGTGTATGCAAGATAGCTTGAACGTAATTCCGATGAAAAATTCCATCGGATTTTAGGCGTTCGGAAATTCCGATCGTGTGTACGGGGCATTAGAGTTACAAATAAAATGGAAGAAGTAAGCTGCCTCAATGGTAGTTAAAGGTGTATATATCAGTATTGAGAATAGGTGTTCCAAACTTGTGAAGCAAATGGTCTCTTCAATTCCATAAAGTGTTGATAATGGGACTAGCTTCCATTAGAGCAAAACAGATATCATACAGTCTGCTTTATATCCAGGACTTTATCTAATTTAATTTCTCAAATGTACAATATAATAAATATTAATTAAGCTGTGTTTTGGTTGTGTAAACATAATGGGCCAGATTCACGTAGGGCCGCGTATCTTTGTGTAGGCGTAACGTATCCTATTTACGTTACGTCGCCGCAACTTTTACAGGCAAGTGCTGTATTCACAAAGCACTTGCTCCGTAAGTTGCGGTGGCGTAGCGTAAATTGGGCGGCGTACATGCGCATAATTCTAATTAGGCATGTAGGGGGCGTGTTGTATTGAAATGAATGGTGACCCCACATAAATGACTCGCCGAACGAACTGCGCATGCGCCGGTGTCAGTGTCACTGATGGAACCGCTGTCATCTCCCCCGTCCCCCGTGAAGGCTCCTCTCCACCACGGACCAAGGCCAGCAAGCCAGCAGCCAAGTGACAGTCACACTGACTCAGTCATCTCACCAGGCAGGCAACACCGACTGTGGCCCTGCCCCTGCCCTGCGCAAGCCAGCAGACAGCAGCACCTGCCACCGACCGACCGACTGTGGCCCCTGCCCCCTGCGCAGCCAGGTCCCAGGTGAGGAGCTGATTGGAACTGAGGGGGGGAGCGGCCTAGTCTAAGGCCTTAGGCCTGCCTGGTCTGGTGGTGGTGATGTCTGTGAATGAACTTTGTGCTACTGTACTGGGCTGGCTGAGCTGACCGATTGGCTGGCTGTGCTGATATTGTTGCTTGCTTCAAAGCTTAAAAGACTCCAATTATCTGTCTATAAATATGTAACAGGCTTAAGGACAGATAAGTGGAGTCCTTTAAGCTTTACAATTACAAGCAATATCAGCAGCAGCAGTCACTGTCAGCTCAGCCAGTAGCACAAAGTTCATATTTCGTTCATATAAAAAAAAAATCTCAGTTACTTTTCCGAGTAACTAGTTACTTTGCTAATAAAGTAACCGAGTCACTAACTCAATTGCTTTTTCGGACAAGTAACCTGTAATTGTAACTAGTTACTTTTTTAAAGGAAGATGAACAACACTGGCTATAGGCCTGCCTAAATTTCTATACCTAACTAGAGGGTGCTACAGTATTTTCATCATCTCCCCCACATGGAGTAAAATAACCAATGTATTCATTCAACCGGTCTAACAGAAAGACTATTATATATATTATACAATAACAATGATTGTCCATGAAAAGAAGACTTAAAGGGTAACTCCAATTTTAAGGGAAAAAATATGACAAAAAAATGTACATATAATTTAATATAGCATTATCCGCAGTTGCTGTAATTTTCTGTAAAATTGTCTTTGTAATGTTTGACATAAGAACGAGTGATCTACATAATTTTGGTCACCAAATGCTATCGGTAGCAAAGTAGGCAAAAGTTTCATCATCTTGACATAGCAGATTAATGACCTGATATAGTTATGGAACTGCTAGGAAATTCTGCTGCCAATATGTGCACAACATATGACAAAATGTAGTAAATGCCAATCCTTGAGGATATTTCTGTTATAGATCTATACTTGGAATGAGAGAGTTTTCTATTATGCATAAAACTTTCCATGATACATGCCAGAGCTTCTTTTTGGCTTGCTTGTTTCTTAAAGAGAACCCTTATAAGATTCACACAGTATTCCCCAGGTGACTTTTGTAGCAATGTGGCCATTCAATGCTTATCTATGCAAGTGTTCTATTAATCCTTTTGATGTTTGGTTTTCATTAACGGAAACTATAGAATTTTTTTTTTTTTATTACGTCCTTAATTTGACCTGCCAAGGCATATTTACTTGAAAGTTCTGACTCTGAGGTTGTGAGTTGATCTTGGTATCACAGACTAAACTCCAATAAAAAAAATAAAAAAAAAAACTACGCAAGTAATCCTAACTCAAAAAGTCAATTATATTGCTCTCAGCCTCCTCCAAATCTACAAAGTTATTTCCAGTATAAAAAAAAAAAAATCAGTGTATTCTTGTACTGAAATTTTTTGCAAAATAAGTGAATGGGGCTACATCACAAGTTTGAGCCAGTCAATTGGCTTGCAGTGCCATTCCCCCATGAAAAATTTCTGTATGCCAAGAAAAAAAAAGGCATCAGTATGCCTCCTTTTACTGTGCTCTGAAAAATGATTCACTGCAGATCACTTTTCAGAGGGGTGGTTAAAGTGAGAATAAACTCACATGTATGATTTTTACCTATAGGTAAGCCTATCATAAGGCTTACCTATAGGTACTCTTATGCCTCGTACACACGGCCGGACTTTCAGAGAAAAAAAGTCAGACGGGCTTTTTTCTCGGAAAGTCCGGCCGTGTTTAGCCTCCATCTGACTTTTTTGGTCGGAAGTCCGACGGACCTTAGATAGAGAACCTGTTCTTTTTCTTTCCGACAAATTCACGGCAGACTTTTGCACGGTCAAAAGTCTGACCATGTGTACGAGGCATAAATATCTCCTAAATGTGCACCATTTGGGAGATATTTACTGTAGATGCTGCCGGTGACGTCACATGCATTCTGAAGGAATGGCATATCTGTGCCGTTCCTTCAGTGCTATGCTGTAAACAGCCACTTCTGCTCATATGACGTCATCACCGGCTCAACAAATCAGCTAACCGAAGCCCGCGATCCTGGAAAGAAGACTGGGTGAAGATGGAAGTGTCTTCAGCAGTGATAGTGACAGTGGAGGGATTGTTTTCAGGCAAGTCTTTCATAATGTAAGTCTGTCGTAATGTGCTAGTATGCAATGCATAGTAGCACATTATGGCTTAAACTGCTACTACTTTTTGGATGCGGTTTACTACCACTTCAAAATCCAAACTAATATTTCTGTCAGCAAAATTATGAGGCCATGTTTCTCCAGCTTCAGAACCATATGTCCCTTTCCAGAAATAATCGGCATGGGGTTCTTCACGTCAAATCTGATTTGCAAATAAAACTTCAACCAAGTTCAGGATAGATTTCCAATGCATTAGGGTTTAAGATGGTATGGATTTGCATTGTTTGCAGAATGTTGCTTCTGCTTGGGATTCATCATTTACTTGCAATGAAAAAGAAGAATAATGCCGCGTACACACGGTCGTTTTTTGCGATGAAAAAAAAACGACGTTTTCTGTGAAGTAAAAAACGACGTTTTTGAAACGTCACTTTTCAAAGACAATTTTGCATACACACCATCGTTTTTTTTCACAAAAAGCGAGGTTACGTTCACCACTCTTTTCCATTGAAGCTCGCTTCATAACTAGCTTCTGGGCATGCGCGGGTTGAAAAACGTCGTTTTGAAAAACGACACAAAAAATTCAAACATGTTGGAATTTTTTTTGGGTCGTTTTTTTGAAGACAAAAAACGACGTTTTGCCCACACACGATCAATTTAAATGACGTTTTAAAAAACGTCGTTTTTTTTCATCGCAAAAAACGACCGTGTGTACGCGGCATAAGAGTTACTATAGGGGAAGAGTTACTCTACCAACATGTGAAATTTGAACAACCTATGTAAGCTAATAAAAAAGTTATGTCCACTTTTGCATTATTTTCAATGATATTTAAATGGCTATTTGGTGTAAATCCAAAAGACACATTGCCAGAGCTGTAAATAAATTTGTCACTAAAGGCCAAAAACTAGCAATTTCTTTCCTTTCCAAATTGTGCATCCGAAAACAAAAGGCTAACTTGGGTATAAAACTTTACGTTTTTTATTACAGACTGTTTTGTTTCCCTTTGAGTTCATGTTTAATTGACTTCTGCTGGTCCTTTAAACTCAGTTCTTTACCAGGTTGTAATTTGGAGAGGTGAGGTAAGGAAAATGACCCGGGTCCCATTACATACACATACACTTGCTGTCAGTTTTCTTTGTGGGTTTTTTATTGGCCGAGAAAACTCCCAGAGTGAGACAGCCATGAATTACTTTTCGTTTGACTAACAAGAGGCAATAATGGTATGACCTGGGTAATTAGTAAGATTTAAAGTCATGGAGCTCAAGGAATTTTGAGTTCCTTTGATACACAGCTAAACTTCAACCTGTGATGTCATAGAGTACCGAAAACCACATTTGTAAGTGGATAAAATTTATTGTTTTACTTAACATGATGAATTAGCTTTTTTTCTTTGTGAAATTTAGTACAGAGAAGAGATGTAATACTTTGTGGAATTTACAAGTGTTTTGATTGACCGGTGATCCCGAGGAATGGAAAAATCCACTGAAACCTTAAGGTTCTGGTGGAAAAAACAGATGTTTGCTATAGAGATCTGACAGCTACATCTTCTCGGAGGAAATGTGTTTGTCCAAAATGGCCTAAATATCAGCGGGATGCTTCTTTTTGCAAGCCGATCCTCAGGCCCCGGGGGGACAGCAGAGGTGTATTTCGGTAACAACTACCTCATAAAACCCTGGGAGAATAATTATCTCATCATAAACACACCTTTACAAGTGCCACGCTGACAAATTAAGATAATATATGCGTGACAGTTCAACCAGGCAATGCAGTTACTGTTCTTAGACTTACTGTAGGCATGTTGGAGCTAAAAATAATGTTTCAGATAAAAACTGTTAAAACATGAACAGTTCTACGAAAGCCATTTATTAAATAAAAAATATTAAAGTGGACCTACACTTTCTTAGGGCATTGGATTTCCCACCCTTTCATGCTGCTTACCACTCCCCCCTTTTCCATCCTAATTAATAACCATGTTAGTTTTAAAAATCTTGATCTAAGGCTTTGGCCACACAAAGTCGAATGTCAAGTCACAACCCATTTATTTCAATGGCACCCATTGCGATCTTTGCAACTTTAGCCACAGCAGACAAGGCTTTTTCTGGCACTTTTTGTTTACAAGTTTAAATCAGAGGGGTAGATTCACATAGAGATCCGACGGTGTATCTACTGATACACCGTCGGATCTGTGAGATCCAACGCTCGGATCTATGCGGCTGATTCCTCGAATCAGGTTCCGCATAGATCTCCCTTAGAGCCGACTGGTGTAAGTGAGTTACACTGTCGGATCTTAGGCTGCATTCTCCCACCGTCCGCTAGGTGGCGCTTCTTTTTTTCTACGCAATGAATATGCAAATGAGGAGAACCGCAGATTCAGAACCGAACGCCCGGCCGTCGCTTTTATTTTACGTCGTTTGCGTTCGGCTTTTTCCGGCGGATCGTTACCCCTGCTATATGCGGGGTAAGTGCGGCGGATCCTATGTTAAGTATGGCCGTCGTTCCCGCGTCGAGTTTTGAATTTTTTACGTCGTTTACGTAAGTCGTCCGGGAATACGGCCATACGTTAATTGCGTTAACGTCGAAAACAATGACGTCCTTGCGACGTCATTTAAAGCAATGCATGCTGGGAAATTTAGCCGGCGGCGCAAGCGCAGTACGATCGGCGCAGGGACGCGCGTGATTTAAATAGTAAACTCCCCCTAGCCGCGGAATTTGCATTCCCCTGGGGGATTTACGATCCGCCAGGGCTAATTACGAGGCAAGTGCATACAGCACTTGCCTCAAAAACTGGCGCAGGCGGATCGTAAAAAAGATAGATCACGCGGATCTTTTGATCCGCTGATCTACATGAATCTACCCCAGTATCTTTTTCTAGAAAATTACTTTTACCACTTTTTTAAGACAGAGTACAAGTACTGATACCTTTTTCAAGTACTCGCCGATACCGATTACGATACTTTTTTTGAATGTCATGTGAGAGTTTCTCAAAGCACAATGCAGATTAGGTGGCACTGATCTGCAGCACTGATAGGATTAGGTGGCACATATATGCAGCAATGATAGATGGATGACTGACACTGACAGATGGCACTGATGGCTTGGGGCACTGGCAGATGGCACTGACGGCTGGCTGGCACTGGCAGATGGCACTGACAGCTGGCACTGGCAGGTGGCACTGATGGCTGGCGGGTACTGACAGGTGGCACTGATGGCTGGTGGGCACTGGCAGGTGGCACTGATGGCTGGCTGGCACTGGCAGGTGGCACTGATGGCTAGCGGGTACTGACAGGTGGCACTGATGGCTGGTGGGCACTGGCAGGTGGCACTGATGGCTGGCGGGCAATGGCAGGTGGCACTGAAGGCTGGCGGACACTGGCAGGTGGCGCATGTGGGCACTGACAGATGGTGCTGATGGCTGGCGGGTACTGGCAGGTGGCACTGACGGCTGGCGAGCACTGATAGGTGACATTTATGGGCACTGATGGGAAGGCACTAAAATGCCATTAGGGAAGTCTGCCTTAAATGGCCATCGTGGTACTCCTTGCACACGGCGGCATAAAAGCAGCAACGGATATCTTGTTACACCCAGCCCAAACTATTTGGGCTGGGTGTAACAAGATATCCTCTGCTGGCATACTGTGGCCGAGTGCAGGGAGTACCAAGATGGGTATCTCTGACAGCAACAAGGAGCATCATTCCCATGACAGAATGTGACGGCTCCGGTCGCCCTGAACTCTGCACTCCCTGGCAGCTCGACACACCACCTTCCGCCCGCTGCTCCCCCCGCTGACTCCGCCAGGTATCGGCTAAGGCATCGGGAGCATTTGTGCGAATACATTTATTTGCGCAAATGCTCGGTATCGGTCCCCAAACATCACAGACCCCAAATCTCTAATTTTCCCTTGAAAAGCAAGAGATCAAAAAAAATTTTTTTTGATCATTTGTTTTAAAAAAACATTGCTTACTTCCATACTGGATGTGGACGTAATGTCATGACTTTGCTCCTGTCATCCTCCAGTCCTCCATGTCCCATAATCCCGGTAAACTACTTCAAAGCCGCAATGGATATGATGTGACTTTTTAGTGACTTGAGTTCAATAGAGTGTGAAAGTCGCACTGGAAATTGGATGACTTTGGAGTCACACTAGTGAGAACGGAGTCTAAAAGTTCTTTTCACTTAACTAAATACAGTCACAAGACTAGCCAAGTCTTGAGTCTTCTCCCTACTTCTGGAATGCAAAGTAGAAGGGTCTTTCTGTAGTTGCACATGCTGCTGCCTAAGAGGTATGAACACATCATGTTGGCTGTCCATTAGCAGGGTACTTTTCAGACTTCAGAACACTCCAGTGGTGTGATGACATCCCGAAAAAAGACTGGTTGGTGATGTCATCACACTATTGCAATGTGCTGGAGCCTGTGAGGACCCTGACAATAGACAGCCAATAGGAAGTATCTGTATTGCTGAGGCATTGAACAGTCGATGGGAAATATCTATGTCAAAAGAACAGGTTAGCATGCCAAGCTGACCAAGATTGCACTGCACTGCAAATGCGTGAGATCGGCAGGTGCATGCTGGGTAGCCAGCATGCACAGAATCCAAGAAGAAGGACACTGCGGCTTCAGATGCCCACACTGGAGATGGCCGCAATGTGCAGGAACTTCACAAAGTAAGAAAACTATGCTGCACAAATAGAAAGCTGGGCATAGTTTACAGCATTCCTTTGTTACATTGCACGAGACATAAGAATTCTAGGGGTATTTGTACCTGAAATGTAATATTTCGGCCGGAACTACACTTTAAATATATATAATATATATATATAATATTACTGTTCACTGCCAGCATCTGCATAGAGGTGAAGCAAAAATATTTGAAAAATCATATTGATCTGCATGTTAGCAGGAACCTGATTCATCACCAGCAACGCTCATGCTGGCCCATGGGAGACCACAGGGCCGGATTAACAGAGGGGCTGATGGAGCTGCAGCTCCAGGCCCCTTTCTCAAGATAGGACCAGAGGTCACAGAAACCCCACATTTTGGGGATAGTCAGTTGAAGACCTACCCCACAACCGGTCAAAATATGGGATGGCTATCATTTATGGTCCTGGAGATACGGGCCTGCATGCACAGCCTGTCAGAAGCTACATACAGAGCAGCCAGTATAAATACAAGCTGACACACTGCAGCAGACTGAGAAAAAAAAATCATCATTTGTTTTTTGCTAGAAAATTACTCTATGGTGGTCTTTGCAACTTTTTATGTTGCACGGTATAGAGCTGCACGATTCTGGCTAAAACGACAACTGCAATTTTTTTGCTTAGAAGATAGATCACGATTCTCTCACGATTCGTACGGCATAACATCGTCTTTCACATTAAAATGAAAAAAAAATGGGCTAACTTTACTGTTTTGTTTTTATGGTTTTTATTATTCAATGAAGTGGGCAAATGCAGCGTGACATAAAATATTGCAGCAATTGCCATTTTTGTCTCTGCTAAAATATATATAATGTTTGGCGGTTCCAAGTAATTTTCTAGCAAAAAATATTGCTTTTTAACTTAAACAAGTGTTGGACTTTAAGGGCCAGATTCAGCAACACTTGCGCTGGAGTATTTCGATGCGCCGCGTAACTGTGAAGATGCGCCGTTGTATCTCCGCGGCCGTACCCACCAACCTAGATGCGCCAGAAAACGGGCCATTTCCGACCGGCTTAACTTTCCGACGCCAGAGTATCGTCAGCGCATAGTTTCGCTTGGCGCATCAGTCGCGCCAATTGATTTCTCCTGCAAATATGCAAATGAGGGATTTTTCCCAATTCACAAACGGATTAGCACAATACGCTGGCTACATGCGCCGCGCATATGTCGTCCGTCCGTCGCAAAGTTATTTCTACAAATAGCTGCTTTATCTTTACTCCAGACGGCCACAGGTCAGCAGAGCCGCTACAGCAGCGTTACCGACGATAAGAGCTAGCTGAGCACCCCCACTTGCAGGACAACACCTCTGTCCCTGCTTGTCTGTCAACTTTTACAGCCATGGAGGAAGACATCATAGGTCTCCATAGCCGAGATGACGGCTGACAGCTCCTGGCCAGCTTTCTCCTGTATGTTTGCGGGGAACGGGAGCAGCCATCTCAGAACAAAAGTAACTTCACTGCGGGGAGGGGGAACAGTATATACTTTAGTGCCGGAATGGCGCATCTACGGGCGCATTTAAACGCCCAACGGAACGCATTGCGCTGTCGTTTCCAAGGAAGTGGTGCCGACGGAAGTTGTGAGCATGCGCACTGGGATGCATTGACAGTCGACGCATGCGCAATACGTTCGCCGCGGGATCGTGCCTAGTTTAAATAATACACGCCCCGTACCCGCCCAATTTGAATTCCGCCGGCTCATTTTTGATACGCTGCCGCAACTTTAGGAGCAAGTGCTTCATGAATAACAGCACTTGCTCCTAAAATTTCGCCAGAGTAACGTAAATGAGAAACGTTACTCCAGATTAAAGATGCTCCCATCTACCTGAATCTGGCCCTAAGTGGTTACATTTCTTGCATTTACACACAGAAGTTTGATCTAAAAAGGAAGTTGGTTACAATGTTTCATGTTGTTTACAAACTTGGCAGACTGCCCAGATATTTTCTTTACACACAGAAGTGTATCCCTTTGATATAAGAAGAATGCGTTAGTTACAATGTTTCCTGCTAAGAACTTGGCAGACTGTCCAGATATTTTCTTTTGACAGCTGAAAGTCTCTCCATTTGTTATATGAAAGAATCAGCAAACTCTGCATTGGAGATGTTGGGGGGTTGAATCAAGATCACAATTTTAACGATTAATTGTGCAGCTCTAGCACGGTACTGTATTTGCGCAGCAATTTTTCAAACATGTTTTTTTTGGAAATAAACTGTTTCATACATTAAAAAAACACTAAAGTTAGCACGATTTTTTTTTTTTTTTGGTATCCTAAGCGATGCTTTAAACATTTTTTAGGTTAGATGTTTAGAGTTACAGAGGAAGTCTAGTGCTAGAATTATTGCTCTCGCTCGAATGATCGCAAAGTATGTAACCTGTGTGTATCTGGCTCTGATACTAGCCAGTGCCTACCCAGCTACTGGCTGGTATCTCTCCCCAGCCTGTCCCCACACACCCTCTCACCTGCTGACCTGTAGATGGGGGAATCACTCCTGTAGTGTTATTGTGTTCTGCCAGTGAGTACAATGATCAGTGTTGCTATCTATAGCTGGCAGCACTGATTGTTTTTGGAAAAACAGGCTGGTTGTACTTAAGTCGATTAATAGATTGACTTGTGTAAAACCAGCTAGCCCATACATAGATCGACTATGGCTGGTCTCTGCATAATTGGTGTAATTTCAATTCATGTATGACCCGCTTAACCACTACGCAGTCCCTAAACATCCTTCCACTCCTATACATTGTGCCCACTGTCATACCCTCCACACTCCTCTCCTATATATAGTGCCCACTGTCATACTCTCCACACTCCTCTCCTGTACATAGTGACCACTGTCATACTCTCCACACTCCTATCCTGTACATAGTGCCCACTATCATACCCTCCATACTTCTCTCCTGTACATACTGCCTGCTGTCATAGATTCCTCTTCTGTACATACTTCCCACTGTCGCACCCTCCACACTCCTCTCCTATACATAGTGCCCACTATCATACCATCCCCATTCCTCTCTTGTACATACTGCCCACTGTCATACCCTCCACACTTCTCTCCTGTACATACTGCCCCATCATACCCTCCACAATTCTCTCTGGTACATACTACCCTCTGTCATACCCCCACACTCCTCCTGTACATACTTCCCACTGTCATACTCTTCACACTCCTCTCCTGTACAAACTGCCCACTGTCATACCCTTCACACTCCTCTCCTGTACATAGTACCTGCTGTCATACACTTCTCTCCTGTACATACTGCCCACTGTCATACCCTCCACATTCCTCTCCTGTACATACTGCCCACTGTTATACCCTCCACACTCCTCTCCTATACATAGTGCCCACTATCATACCGTCCACACTACTCTCCTGTACATACTGCCCACTGTCATACCCTCCACACTCCTCTCCTATACATACTGCCCACTATCATACCATCCACACTCCTCTCCTATACATAGTGCCCACTGTCATACCCTCCACACTCCTCTCCTGTACATGGTGCCTGCTGTCATACACTTCTCTCCTGTACATGATGCCCACTGTCATATCCTCCACACTTCTCTCCTGTACATTGTGCCTTTTGCCGTACCCTTTGCACTCCTCTCCTGTACATAGTGCCCAATGTTAGACCCTCCACATTCCTCTCACTCACCTGCACATACTTCCCACTTATATATCGTCCGTACTCCTCCCCTATGTCGCTTACCCACAAAAACAGTTCTTTAAAATGATACTGAATACCCTCAATGTTACCAGCTCTAGAATGGACACACTTGTTAGTTCAACTAAAGGAAATCTCAGTTCTCATATTTGTTCTGTCCCATTATTAGAACTTATTTAATGTTGTGATTACTACGGTGATGTACAGAGGAACATCGGGGATCTCAGCTACTTTCCTGACATTACTACTTTTTAGAGGCCATGGGGTAGGTTATGCCACAATGTACAAATATGCACAGCATATTAGCACATTAGGGTACACTTACAATTTCAGACTGGACCCTCCATTGCTGCGCTGTGATTCCCACGCATTTATTTATTATTTATAAAAGGCCCCACCAAAATCCTCAGCACCAGGCCCATGATGTTCTTAATCTGGCCCTGGGAGACCATACCACTGTCACCCTACAACAACGCATGAGAAGGGGTACCTTGCACCTGTAGCATAGAGAAACTGTACCATATTGGTTACCCAAATGCACCTGGCCACGGGCCCACCTCCAGGAATAAAGGAAAGTCCATAAGATTAGACTTTTAAACATTTTACTGTAACAGAGTACACAGTTCTTTCCAATACACAAAGACACCTCCTTCCAGCCGACATCAGCATTACTGTACAGGCCAGACTCAGTTTTAACATGGGAATGCTGACTAGCATTTCCAAACTCCTCAACTGTAGGTACCCTTAGATGGGTTCTCCAATGGGCCCTATACTGGACCTACCCCAAAGAGAATGTATAATTTGCACTGTAATCTACATAGTGATGTTCTGTGGGCCTCTGGTTCTCAACCTCAGTCCTCAAGTACCCCCAACAGGTAATGTTTTGGGAACGTCCCTTAGATAAAATAGCTCTTATCAATACCATGTCATTGATATTGATCTAAAGCAGCCATGTATAGTAAAGGAAAACCTGTTAGGCCACGTACACACGACAAAATAAATCCGATCAAATCGGTCGGACAGACCGATTTGATCGGATTTGTCTGCTGGGCTATTTTGGTTTGATTGCTGTACACACGATCAAACCAAAATCCCCGCCGGCAGACAGCGCGGTGACGTGGCGATGACGTTGACGCCGCCACGTCACCGCACCAGAAAGTAAAACACTTCCGCGCATGCGTCAAATCCATTCGACGCATGTGCGGGCAGATATGTCTGCTGGTTAGCGTACTAACAGCATGCTTTAAAATCTGTCTGCTGGCAAAATCTGTCTGTCCGCCCGTACATAGGCATGTGCATTTCGTTTCGTTCCGAATCGAAATTCGGACGAATTTTCCATTATTCGGACATTCGGATGCATACAAATTCCCGAATTGCTATATTAGCGAAAAATTTAGACCGTTTTCGGAATTCGTTCATTTTCGACCGAATTTCGAAAAAAAAAAAATTGGTCGAAATCGATTTTTTTTTTTCGAATTCCGAATCGAATACCCGCGGACTAAATTCGATCGGAATTCAAAAAAAAAAAAAAAAAAAAATATATATATTTTCGAATTTAATTCGAAAAAAATTCTATTCGAAAAGAGACTATTTGTTTTCTAATCTGGTTGAAATATTTTCGATTTTGACAGGTTTTTTTCGAAATTCGGTCGAAAACGAACAAATTCGAAAACCGGTCGAAATATTTTCGATTTCGGCCGTATTTTTCGAAATTCGGTCGAAAACGAACAAATTCCGAAAACGAATTCAACACATGTAACGAACCTAACTTAACGAAATTTATTAAATGACGAATTGAAACGAAACGAAACGAAACGAATTTTTCACTTTTGCACATGCCTACCCGTACACACGATCAAATTTGTCTGCTGAAACGGTCTGTCAGACCGTTTCCAGCAGATAAATTCGATCGTGTGTACGCGGCCTTAGGGGTACTCGAGGACTGATGTTGAGAATCACTTTTGTTTTATTTCATTTTTTTAATTAGCGGTAATGCAAAAACCTACAAAAAAAACCATAAGTGAACAAAAAACGTGCATGTGAAACACACATACACACACAAAAAAGTGCACTCCAGTTTCAACTCCTACTGGTACTTACCTTCCAGGCCCCCATCACTTTTGCAGGGTTGCATAGTCACAATTTTAACCCAGTCGTATCAGAATGATACCATAGAAATCCCCACTAGATCACTGATACTACACTCGATCTTAGCAGCGGGGTTTACCTAAAAGGCTTACTAATCCCTGCTTATATGCACGTAAAGTGTATGTAAGTCCAAAAATTATCTATTTTTCAACACACTCAATATATCCAGTTTTTTTAAGAATATATATATTTTTTTGGACATTTGTGGCAAAGGCATACACACTCAGTATAAGAAAACTGTATATGATGAGACGCAATGCCAAAAATACTAAATTAAAATAGATTTTGAGTTTACATACTTTGTAACAATTCATTAATCAGGTTTTCTGTATGGGGTATTTTAATTTACTTGACTTACTTGGTTTCTTCAGCATGGAAAACACAGTAACCATGTAAATAAATCTTTAATAAAATAATATTTTTTTGCTAATTCGCAATTGTACAATTTGCCTTGTTTATTAATAATTGGAACAATTAGCCTATTGTTAACAGCAAAAGGATACTTAAGCCAAAATATATTTTAAATCTCCCCAATGACAGTGAGACCTTTGGACGAACTGTTAAGGTTGCGTAAAATTAAATAATTAAAATATAAAACCTGGAATTTGATGTTTACAGAGCTCTTAATCACCCCACTGAAACAATTAAAACCATCAAACCATCTGCAGGGCTGTCATCTTTCCTGAAGTTTTTTATTTTTTTATTTTTGTAAATCATAAATCCAAGGAACCTTAAAGTTTAACTCTAACTTTGGAGAATGATCAAAATCAGTCTCCAGGCAGCTTTAAAAATTAAAAACAAAGCTCTGGCTGCAATACTTACCATTGTTGCCGCCTCTCCAGCCACCCAGCAGTGTTGCGTCCTCTCCAGCCACCCAGCATCATCCAACCCATTTCCTGTGATCCCTGACCATCATAGACATGCCCCATCATGGTGCGCCATCAAGTAGGCCAGAGCTTACAGTATTCCAGGACATATCAATATTATATTATAAGCTAGAGAACAGAAAGTGACCTAATAATACCCAAGCACAGCAGAGGCATGCCTCCATCCTTAAAGCGGATCTCCACCCTAAAGTGAAGATCCGCTGATCGGAACCCTCCCCCCCTCCGGCGTCACATTTGACACCTTTCAGGGGGGAGGGGGGTGCAGATACCTGTCTAAAGACAGGTATCTGCACCCACTTCCGGCCCGCAGTCTCAGGCAAAAGACGGGCTTTTCCCGTTGTGTGCTGGGAACACTCGGCTCCCAGCACACAGCGGGAGCCAATCGCCGGGCGCAGCGCGACTCGCGCATGCGCCGTAGGGAACCGGGCAGTGAAGCCGCAGCGCTTCACTTCCTGGTTCCCTCACCGTGGATGGAGGGGGGAGCAGCAGGGTGACGAGCGATCGCTCGTCCTCTGCTACGGACGCCGCTGGACTCCAGGACAGGTAAGTGTCCTAATATTAAAAGTCAGCAGCTGCAGTATTTGTTGCTGCTGGCTTTTAATATTTTTTTAAGGTGAACCATCCGCTTTAACAATATGCAAGAACAAGAAAGAAATGGATACAGGACTTTAAATGAGGCATTACTATGTTGATGATAATGGTGGTATAAACTATTTAATTATAATTATAAATGGATTTATTAGCCTAATCCCTGGTGGGCAGTCCATATGGTTGTATTAAAGGGGTTGTAAAGGTACAATTTTTTTTCCTAAATAGCTTCCTTTACCTTAGTGCAGTCCTCCTTCACTTACTTCATCCTTCGATTTTGCTTTTAAATGCCTTATTTCTGCTGAGAAATCCTCACTTCCTGTTCTTCTGTCTGTAACTCACCAATGTAATGTGAGGCTTTCTCCCTGGTATGGAATGTCATGCTCGCCCCCTCCTTTGGACTACAGGAGAGTCAAGACACTCTCTACGTTGCAGATAGAGAAAGGAGCTGTGTGTTAGTGGGCATCCTGACTCTCCTGTAGTCCAAGAGAGGGGACGAGCACGACACCAGGGAGAAAGCCTTGCATTCCTGTGTGGAGTTACAGACAGAAGAACAGAAAGTGAGGATTTTTTAGAAGAAATAAGGACATTTAAAAGCAAAAGCGAAGTGAAGGAGGACTGCACTAAGGTAAAGGAAGCTATTTAGGAAAAAAAAATTGCACCCTTACAACCCCTTTAATACAACCATATGGACTGCCCACCTTTAAATTTGATTAAAGTGGATGTCCGCTCAAAAAAAAAAATATTAAAAGCCAGCAGCTACAAATACTGCAGCTGCTGACTTTTAATATTAGGACACTTACCTGTCCTGGAGTCCAGCGGCGTCCGCAGCAGAGGACGAGCGTTCTCTCGTCACTCTGCTGCTCCCCACTCCATCCATGGTGAGGGAACCAGGAAGTGAAGCGCTCCCGCCGATTGGCTCCTGCTGTGTGCTGGGAGTCGAGTGTTCCCAGCACACAACGGGGGACGGACGGGATGTCAGGAAATACCCGTATTTTGCCTGAGACGTGTGGCCGGAAGTGGGTGCAAATACCTGTCTTTAGACAGGTATCTGCACCCCCCTCCCCCCTGAAAGGTGTCAAATGTGACACCGGAGGGGGGGAGGGTGCCGATAAGCGCGACTTCACTTTAGGGTGGAGCTCCGCTTTGATACTATTTTTTTTGATGAATAAATACAAAATATATAATGCATAAGGTATACAAAGAAAACCATAATTAACAATGATAACATATTTAATATTTGATCAAAAAAATATAATGAACATATGAATTAATTATACATGATTGTCATCATAGATACAAACAGTACATGATATAAAAAGGAAAAATATATAAAAATGTATTCATGATGGTGGATAAGCTATAGCTTGGCACCCTTGAGTGTGGATTCAACGTGTTTCGTGGCGTTTAAAGCCAATCATCAGGATGCTATAAAATAAATAAATATATGGATAGGTAAGTAAATGGACCAGCATCTACTTTATTAAGCTCTCTTTAACTGAGAGACAAAAGGCACAATCTAGCAATAAATACTTTACCTATGGGTAACTCATAGGTGTAACTCTACAGCTCCTAGGATGGAATGGAGATGGTTTGGAGTAGGTTATCTCATCTGGTGTCAGGGAATTGACCGTGGAAGAACTGGCAGACCTCTCCGGCACGGACCTACGAGCACAGTGCGCATGCGCGCACATACGAGCACAATGCCCGCGAATACGAGCACAAGGCGCATGAATACGCGCGCAAGGCAACAACACAACAAATACATTGTTCTTTACTGCGCACGCGCGCACCATTACGCACGCAATGCGGGCGGGACTCCTGGCGTCAGTGCCTATTTAAACCTTGTTGCAGCAGTCACCAAACTGCTGCATGATCGTCAGTCTTTGACCTTATCCTGAATCCTTGTTCCTGTATTCCTGTTGACTACCCGGCTTACCTGACCAGATTTCCCTGTGCATGACCCCTGACTTGTCTCTCGGATTATCCTTGTCCTGTTCCTGTCTGCTGGATCCTGTGTATGACCTCGGCTTGCCTTCTGACCTGTTCCAGTCACTCCCTGGTTTCTGTGCATGACTACCGGCTCGGCTCCTGACTCCACCCCTGGGTTTCCTGCCTCTTATGGTACTTCCGTGGTACTCCTGCCGGACTACGTATCCTGGTGCACATCTGATCCCCAACATCGCTCCAGCAAGTCGCAGCCGGCAACTCCTGCACCCCTGGGCATAGCGTCCCCTGTCTCACCTCCAGGGGGCGTTCTGCACTCGAGTCGCAAGGGAAGCCCTCTCGGCACTTCGGCCTCTGGTAAGGTACGTGACATCTGGGGTTAAGGCGGGAGACCCCCTCCACTATCTCCACCTCCAAGGTCCACCCAGATGAAGCCATGGGACCCAGCAATCGGGAAAAGGAGTGAATAGCCACAGCACGGTTTAGGGTTGGAAGCGTACATACCCAGGACAAGATTGTATGGCTGTAAATGAATAGGGTGAAATAAAAGTAAGTGACAACCAAAGTACTGAAAATCAAGGTGAAAAGTCAGGCAACTATATAATGATGAGGAGGGGGGAGGTGTGTGGACAGTATTATATTATCATGCCTCTATTCATATCACTTAACTATTTCAAATTCTGAGCCTAATACAGTAAATCGTACATGCTGCTTTCTCAACGTAAAAATTACAGTGCTAAAGTAAAGGCATTTATCACCCAGGCACCATGTGCCAACTGGGCCTGGGATCCATAGGCTTCACAAAAACCCTGGGATCAATTTAAACTGAACATACTTCTTCTGTGGCAGCCAGCAGTATACAAGTGTCCAAAACCTAAAAGGAACTGGTGACCTCACCCCAGACTAGTGACTAGATATTAAACCCCAAACACTGATCCTTTTGAGGAGGTCATATACTGCACAGTTTTTTTAAACACCAGGTATATTTACCATCGGAGATAGAGGAAAGAGTGTTGGGGAAGTGCTGGCATCAGTGGGTTGGGGGGCCCTTTCCACAGATTCTGTAATTTTTCTCAGAATTAGCTAAATGACAGTGACTCTTTAGAAGAAGTTGTTTTTATTTTATATTTGCCTTTAGATGTTTCCTCTCCAATGTATAGTACGGTATATAAGTATGCAAATCTTTCTTGATTGGGTTTGTGGACAGTTTTACAAACATTGCTCGGGATTTGCAAATGTTGGGGTTGATTTACAAAAACTGGAGTGTGAAAAATCTTGTGCAGCTGTGCATGGCAGCCAATCAGCTTCTAAAATAAGCTTGTTCAAAAAGGTTTGACAAAAAACATGGAACCGGATTGGTTTCTATGCAGAGCTGCACCAGATTTTGCACTCTCCGGTTCTAGTAAATCAACCCCTTTGTGTCAAACCCAACTGAAGTTTATGAGGGGTAGATATTGTTATTTATTTCAGGCATCTCATCAAATGCAAGCAAGAGAGTGCCAACATTAAAAGCAGTATCTCTGCCTACACAGAACTGACAGCTCCAACATACAGTAAGAATATGGCCATCAATTTATAGAAATGGGCCTGGGTCATACATCCCTTCAAATTACAGTAAAACCTTGGTTTGAGAGTAACTTGGTTTAAAAGCGTTTTGCAAGACAAGCACATTTTTTTAAAATACATTTTGACTTGGTATACAAGCGATTTCTTGATATAAGAGTAACATTATGTCACCACTGAGTATAAAAGAGAAGAGAGGAGGCCTCTAAGGCCACGTACACACGATCAGACTGGTCCGATGAAACTGGTCTGCATCGGACCAGTTCGATGGTGTGTACGGCCCATCGGACCGCTGTCCGTCGGACCAAAGTTTTAAAACATGCTTTAAAATCTGTCTGACGGACACCTGTCCGTCGGACAGATTCGATGGTTAGTACGCAAAAGCATCGGACAAAAAAAACCTGCGCATGCTCAGAATAAAGTCGACGCATGCTTGGAAGCATTGAACTTCGTTTTTTCATCACGTCGTTGTGTTCTACGTCACCGCGTTCTGGTCTGATCGGATTTTTGGTCCGATGGTGTGTACACACATCAGACCATCAGACCACTTCATCCTGGTGCGATGAAAACGGTCCGTCGGACAAGTTTCATCGGACCGGTCTGATCGTGTGTATGTGGCCTTAGTGTAACAATACAGTTACATTTATTGAAGGTACAACATTTAGAAACTCACATGGTTGATGATTAAAAGAGGCCCATCTAAGTATGCCGGCATCCAGGGTAAAGATGTCCACATAGACCATTCTCCTCACCGCCATTGACATCATCCCTTCCAAGCTGCGCTTCACGAGCGCTTCAAGTCTCACTTTCAAATCGCTCTTCTGCAGGATATACTTCCCGGTCACGATTGCAGACAGCTTTACCCCGGATGTCTGCATACTTAGATGTGCCTCTTTAGCCACTTGCCTACTGTGCACCTACACCCCCTTCCTGCCCAGACACAATTTTAGCTTCCGCCATTGCGTCGCTTTAACTGACAATTGCGCGGTCGTGCGACGTGGCTTCCAAACAAAATTGACGTCCTTTTTTTCCCCACAAATAGAGCTTTCTTTTGGTGGTATTTAATCGCCCGTGCGTTCTTTATTTTTTGCGCTATAAACAAAAAAAGAGCGACAATTTTGAAAAAAGACACAATATTTTTTGCTTTTTGCTATAATAAATATCCCATTTAAAAAAAAAAAAAAAAACATTTTTTATCTCAGTTTAGGCCGATACGTATTCTTCTACATATTTTTGGTAAAAAAAATGTAAAAAATGTAATCGCAATAACCGTATAGTGACTGGTTTGCACAAAAGTTATATTGCCTACAAAATACGGGACATAATTATGATTATTTTTAATTAATTTTTTTACTAGGAATGGCGGCGATCTGCGATTTTTTTTTCGGGACTGGGACATTATAGCGGACACATCGGACACTTTTGACACATTTTTGGGACCATTTACATTTATACAGTGAACAATGCTATAAATATGCATTGATAACTGTATAAATGTAACTGGCAGGGAAGGGGTTAACCACTAGGGGGCGGGGAAGGGGTTCTCAGTGATGCGACTGGTGCGCGCGCGCGCCGGCGGTGGCGCGCGCGCCCCTAGCAGCTTTCTATGACTGCACGTCATATGACGTGCAGTCATGACAATGGAGTTACCCGCTCGCCGTCATATGACGGTGGGCGGGTAACAAGTGGTTAATCATCAACCATGTGAGTTGCTAAATGTTGTACCTTCATTAAATGTAACCATATTGCTACACTTAGAGGCGCCTCTCTTCTCGTTTATACTCTGTAGCTCTTGCTTGATTTTGTTTCTAATCCCCTTGTAGAGTCTTTGTGGATGGACATTTTATGGTTACACAATCGAATTGCTATCATCTTTTTATATGGACTATAAACTGAAGGACTTATGAATAAATGGTTGTGGACCGAATTATTTAAGTTTTCATTATTTCCTATGGAGAAATGTTCTTTGATATACAAGTGCTTTGGATTACAAGCATGCTTCCGGAACGAGTTATGCTCACAATCCAAGGTTTTACTGTATTGGCTTTTGAGACTCGTATCACCAAGGCCAAAGGCTCGGCACTGCTTCTTATTTCTGGCAGTGAACCTACAAAGTTATTTACAAAAAAATAATGGTTTATGAACTTTGCAAATCCCACCAAAAACCTATTGCAGTGATGAACCAAAACTTCATCTCCATTACAAGCGCCCAGAGGCGATTTAGTTTGCATGTGCTGCGCTATATTAGTCTTCATTCATTCATTCATTAGGACTAGCAATCTGCCTGTTTTTGGTTTGCGAACAGTTTTACAAATCTTGCTTGAAGTTCCCAAGATTGTGGTGAATCCAATTGAACTCTATAATAGGTGAATCTTATTTAATTCTGGCCATTTGTATGGATAATAAACAAGCCATTATCAATTTAAAAGACATGTAAAGCTGGCACTGCCACGGAAGACATGTAATTATGCCAGAATTTAAAAAACCTGAACCTTTTCCCTAATGAGCATAACTAGCACAAATGTCTAGTAGATAAAATACTTACAAAGAGAAAAGCAAAAACGACGTATTTAATGTATTTTTCAGCTGATTTATTATCTTGTTTATATACATCTCAGACTCACCAGGAGGAGAGTCGAAAGAGGACAGTTGAATTTATGATGCTGCTCAGTTGAGTCTGGTGATGAAAGCTTCCCTATCTCTGTATACGTCTTTATTCAGTTTTAGGTCAAATGTGGTTTCCATTAGGATTATTACAGTCTCTATCACCCACATGGAACGTTCCTTCCTATCATCACAGGCTAGATGCCATTTTACATTGTGTTTAAGCAGTAGGACATAAGAGATGAATCAGCTGGGTGAACTTTTTTTTCTTCTTTATTATTTAGGATCATTTTTTTTTTGCATGGATAAGAACAGGGCTTGACAAATCAAAATGCCAAGCCCAGTACTGTAAAGTCTTTGATCTTTTCTTTCGATATTTCGATATCAATGCTCTGATCATATTTGATTGAAACTGAGCAATATCTGGCTTTATTTATCAGATTTCACAACAGAGGTTCATGCTGGGTGAAGGCACACACCTCTTTTGTTAACTTTAAAACAAACATATGGACAGCCGCACACCAATTTTTTTTAAAAAAAAGGTAGCCTTTAATGGTAAAAGGACAGGAGCTATACAAAACACAGCAGCAGTGGGTGTATAGCTGACGCGTTTCGCACCGGGGTTCAGTGCTTAGTCATAGCTAAAAAAAAAAGAAATACATTCCAAATATAAACATTCATCTAAAGACATCATACAACCCGCCCCTGCCTGTGATTGGCCATCGTTGACTGTGTGCAATCAGCCAACAATTAGATGGCAATGAAAATCACCTGTAGGAGTGACCTGAATGAGTGAATGCACCACACACATTTAACCACTTCCTTACTGGGCACATATACCCCTTCCTGACCGGGTGAAATTTCAGCTTGTGGCACTGCATCACTTTAACGGACAATTGCGCGGCCGTGCGACGTGGCTCCCAAACAAAATTGGCGTCCTTTTTTCCCCACAAATAGAGCTTTCTTTTGTTGTTATTTGATCGCATCTGCAGTTTTTATTTTTTGCGCTATAAACAAAAATATAGCGACAATTTTGAAAAAAATATATATTTTTTACTTGTTGCTGTAATAAATAGCCCAATTTAAAAAAAAAAAAAAACATTTTTTTTCTCAGTTTAGGCGATACGTATTCTTCTACATATTTTTGGTAAAAAAAAAATTGCAATAAGCGACTGCTTTACGCAAAAGTTATTGCGCTTACAAAATAAGGGACAGAATTATTATTATTTTGTATTTTATTTTTTTACTACTAATGGCGGCGATCAGCATTTTTTTTGTGACTGCAACATTATGGCGGAGACATCGGACACTTTTGACACATTTTTGGCGCCATTCACATTTATACAGCGATCAGTACTATAAATATGCACTAATTACTGTATAAATGTGACTGGCATTGAAGGGGTTAACACTAGGGGGTAAGGAAGGGGTTAATGTGTACCCTAAATTGTGTTATAACTGTGGGGGGAAGGGGGGTGACTGGGGGAGGTGACCGATGCTGTGTCCCTATGTACAAGGGACACAGATCGGTCTCCTCTTTCCCCTGACAGGACATGGATCTCTGTGTTTACACACAGAGATCCACATCTTGTCCCTGCAGCCGCCGATCACAAGTGCCTGGCGGACATCACGGCCGCCAGGCACGCGCATCGGCATGTCAGCGATGCGGCGGCGCTCGCGCGCCCCCCAGTGGCCATAAAAACACGGCCTGTTAGAGATTTAGGACGACCCTTCGGCCGTACAAAGTCGTACGGCCGTTGGGAAGTGGTTAAAGATCGAATTGAATCAAAAAGTAAATATAAGTGAAAAATTGGACTTAAATGAAATCTAATAAAACCAATATACATGTATAAAATTGATATGGCATAAATAAACGGAAAAGTGCCATTATAACACAAATATGTGATAAATCAACCATTATTGTGTATATATGTAGATTCAAATCCACCCTGTAAAGCTTGTATCACACGTACACATGTAGCCATAATAGAATTGGGTTTAAAGGTAAAAGTGCACGCATGAGTGAAAAGACATTGACGTATGCTAAACTAAGAAACAATGCAATACAGATAAGGAAAGAAAAACAAAATATAGAAGTGGGAAAATTAGTTGTAATAAAGTCCCAATTGTGAATAAGAGAAAAATAGTAAAATGTATATGTATGAGTACGAGGGACTCAAGTAATGAGTAATGGGTGAAAAAAATGTGTTACATATATGAATCTATAGTTCATTTGTCTATTTACTAGAAAAAATGAAGTCACAAAGTGTAACCCGTGAAGTGGTGGCATGTACAGTATGTGTTTGAATAAGTGCAGATAGCTATTATGTATGTATATAAACGTAAAAAAAGGGGACGGAGTGTACAATAAGAGAAAATGTAAATAGAAAAACATGTAAATTGAAAAACAGGGATGTAAATGTGGGTGTGCGTCCCATAATGACTGTTTCCTACTATTCGCATTACACTTCCCACTAGTCACTCTGTAGTGTAAAGACTGTATATAAGACGATCGAGTAAAAGAGTAAAAAAGTACAAATACAGAATGAATAATCGATGTATTAAATACAGTACATACTATAAAAATAAATACGTATAGAAAAAAAGATAACGTTCCTATATGACATAAAATGCTAACCTACACTAAAAAAGAATGTTTTTGCAATAGCAAGTATAGGTTAAAGAATGTATGTGATTGCACACAGTCAACGATGGCCAATCACAGGCAGGGGTGGGTCGTATGATGTCTTTAGATGAATGTTTATATTTGGAATGTATTTCATTTTGTTTTTAGCTATGACTAAGCACTGAACCCCGGTGCGAAACTCGTCAGCTATACACCCCACTGCTTGCTGTGTTTTGTAGTGCTCCTATCCTTTTACCATTAAAGGCTACCTTTTTACATTTTTTTTGGTGTGCGGCTGTCCATATCTTCGTTTTAATGTTTGCTTCGTGCATTGCCAGCACCCATTTGGTTCTGAGAGGACATTGATTGCACAGTGCACTCACCTGGAGCGGCGGTCTTCTTTCTTCCACACCTCTTTTGTTAAATTCCCAAAGTAAGATAAAGCAGAGAGCTTGGGTAGAGATGAGGCTGCAACTTCTAACATGGCGTGCCTACTGTAACGGAACGTTCCACACTCCGCTTGAGTGTTTCCGTCATATACCGCTTCCTATCAGTCTAGATATAGATATCAGATATTCCAGCTGCCCTCAACACACTATGAGATGAGACTTGTTTCTGTGCTAAACATGGAGTGTTTAATAGAACCAAGAATGCAACCTTATATACAGTTTAAAGAGGAGGTAACCAGAACATAAATTAACATGAGCTAATTAACTAATCATTTACCCAGACTAGACGACTCAGATATGACATTTCAGAGTAGACGTCCCATCTCCGCTCACCTGCTATACAATGCACATTATCATGAGTGTAAACACAGGACATCTTCACACAATAGCAGGGTCAATTAGCATCTAACAGTGTGTGTCCCAACATGATGAATGAGTCACTCTTACAATTAACCTGTTGAGTTCAGAATCAACAAACAGTAAATAGTTCTTTACAGATATCCTGGAATATATTGTGGATAATAATTACATAATAATCCCATCTCAGGTAGTCCAAGATATCATTTCTCAGTCATCCTATACCCCTAGTGGACATAGAATGATTTTAGACATAAGATGTTTCGGGGGTGTCCCGGTTGAGTCTGTCACACCTACCTCCGGTAAAAGTTTTTCTGAGTCACTTCTGGGAGGGGATACCAGTGATCCAGCACTGCAGACCTGACCCACCACCAATTGTCTTGTTTGCAGCCCTTCATCATCACACTGCAGCAGTCTTCAGGATCCCAAGACACCTCACTATTGGGAATCCAATGAAAGTGTCTATGTCACGAAGGTAGTAATGTGGGCAACTTGGGCTATTGATCTCTCTAAACAACAGGCTTTTTACAAAAGATGGCAAAGAGTCCGTGTGAAAAGAAGCCATCAGCTGGCTATTAACACTACATCTGACTAAATTAAAAATAATTTATAGCTCTACCATTTTTAGTTGAGTCCTGATCATAATAAGTAAATGAAGAAAATATGTTAAAACAATATACCTTCTCTTTTATTGTTACTTTTACTTGTTGTCTATGGTATGTTCCAGAGTACCCTGGGTGCCCCAATACAATACAATCTGAGTCCATCTAGACCAGGGATAGGCAATTAGCAGACCTCCAGCTGTTGCAGAACTACAAGTCCCATGAGTCATAGAAAGACTCAGACAGCGACAAGAATGACACCCAGAGGCAGAGGCATGATGGGACTTGTAGTTTTGCAACAGCTAGAGGACCGCTAATTGCCTATCCCTGATCTATACCAACCTTTCTCAACCTTTTCAACACAGAGGAACCCTTGAAATAACTTTCTGGTCTAAGGGAATCCCTGCTTAAAATGACCATATCTTTAACTCATGATACATTAGTGTTTTGGTCAGTGAAAATATTTTTTTTTACACTTGCGTTCATTGGGAAGAATTACCCCCTTACAGATCGCTAAAAAGCCTCAATGGTGTCAGTAGGAACATATCTGAGAGCAGTGGCAGCCGGTCACTGCGGCCACCATCTAGGAAGTGGCCATGTAGGGTGTCTGCCAGCTTTCTTCTTTCTCAAATAATGTGCATAGATGCATCTGCAATGGTATCATATAACTTGTATCTACACTAATAATTATGTAAAGTTACAATTAGTTCTATAACTACAGCCCCTATCATTTAAATGTTTGTACCAAAGAAGGAAGTAAATAAATATAAATAAATATATATATATATTAGGGCTGTGCTCCTCGATTAATCGTAAAAATGTTGATCGATCTAAATTCTTTTGATTGGTACTCACCTCATGGCTTCCGGGACTTCAGAGAGTTCCGTCGGAGATCTGGTGACATCACGAACACCAGCGGGGCTTACCGTGTCCATCTGAAGGGCTCCTTTGCTGTGCCTTCATATCTGCATACCGTTGGGACTTTACTAACTGCCACACGCAAGGGTTGTTACACTTCCCTCTATCAACCTGGGATTCTACAGCCAACCTGGGAGTTGTAATAGTTTCCCGTTTACGGGACATCTACATGCCGACGGACTGATGTTAACCCCTCCTAATCTGGATTCAGCAGTGGTATCGTTGTACACATTTTTATACCAGTATCATACTTAGCTACATGTTTTTATGACTGCTTTTGCTACCGTTTGGTATTACTCGCACCATTTTTACAGTTTATGTAGCTACATCGATTTTATCTCCAGTGCAATATTTATTTTGTTACCTACTTGAAGACTATAAAGGTTTAATGCTATTCCCATCGAGCGATGCCTTTATGTGTTTTTTGTATCCTGCTATTCATTTTTCCAGTGGTTGGTAGCTGCACTGGGAATCAGCCTGCAAGGAGATCAGCTAAAAGTAGTTGGATCTGTATGTGCGTTATAATTAATGGAAATAAGTTGATTAATCGATAAAAAAAAAAAAATCGATTAATCGAACACAAAAATTTTAATCAGTAACAGCCCTGATATATATATATCTATAACCTCTACATAGAAAAGCGGTATGGAGCCTTGCAAAATATTCCTATAATCATAGTCATTAGGCATTGCATTTTCATGAAAAAATAAATATATATATATTTTTTTTTCCATGAAAATGCAATGCCTAATGACTATGATTATAGGAATATTTTGCAAGGCTCCATACCGCTCTTCTATGCAGAGGTTGAATATGGGTAGCCAATAAATGTCAGCTTGAAGTTTTCTAATTATATAGACACAGGAAGGAAAATAAATGTAAATGTGTCATTTGAAGACCCAGTTCTTCTTTGGGGAAATCTGCAAATATCTCTTGAATAATTTGTGGTAAAGTAAAAGCTAAGTATTGTTGCCCTCGCCCCCGGTATATTTTTTCATTGCTCATTCATAACCACATGAAGTCATTTTAATGTTCCGCTATTAGTTTCACCATCTCAGTCTCGGTTTTTTCGCTGGTCCTCTCTAATCGCCGTCTTCTGGTTGAGATGCCCATACAGAAAGTATCTGAGGTTTCCACAAGAAAGAGATCCCAGGCCAACCAAACATATTTCATTTGATTTTCCAAGTAAAAATTTTTAAACAAGAAATACCTTGAGAACTTTTACTACTTTTCAATGCAAATGTCTAATCCTTTGCGGAGCTCCTCCCTTCCCCCCACATTAGTGTTTTGCGCTGATGCCAGCAAAATATGATTTCAGACGTGTGTTTTCCATTCCACAGAGGGAATATTGAATATGAAGGAACATTATTCTGAGCTACATAAGGGCTTTCACCCCGCCATAAAACTGGAAAACACTTCAAGAGAAAAGATCTTTCCTGCTGGACTGTAATAGACCTTCTTATTGTATCCACATAAATATGAAAAAGATTAATTGCAGTTAATACCGACCATATAAATTCAAATTCCAATAAAAATGATGTGAGACAATAATTCTGATGACATCACCACTTCAACAGACAATGTACATGTGTTCCTGATTAGGAATATTGCTATAAATCCTGTGCACCAATACGCTGATTTCTTTGAAGGGAAAAAAAAATATGGCAGCTTATTATATATTTTTTATATCCGACAGGATATATAGGAAGTGATAGAAAATATAACTTAAAAAAAAAAATCCTTCTATTTGGAGGACAGTGAATTTATCCTTGGCATAAAAGACCATAATAGCAAAATGAAATATACATATTGTACTATGGTATAATGTACATAGATAGATATAGTGCCTTGAAAAATGATTCATACCCCTCGAAATGTTCCACATTTTGTGATGTTACAACCAAAAAACGTAAATGTATTTTATAAGGATTTAATATGATAGACCAACACAAAGTGGCACATAATTCTGTAGTGGAAGGAAAATGATAAATGGTTTTCAAATTTTTATTACAAATAAATATGTGAAAAGTTTGGGGTGCATTTGTTTTCAGCCCCCCTAAATCAATACTTTGTAGAACCTCCTTTCACTGCAATTACAGCTGCAAGTCTTTTTGGGGATGTCTCTACCAGCTTTGCACATCTAGAGAATGACATTTTTGCCCATTCTTCTTGGCATAATAGTTCAAGCTCTGTCATTGGATGGAGAGCATCTGTGAACAACAATTTTCAAGTCTTGCCACAGATTCTCAATTGGATTCAAGTCTGGACATTGACTGGGCCATTCTTTTTTCTTTTTTTTCATTTTTGAATTTCTTTATTTTATCAAAAATAGAGGAACATGAGGAACAATTGTCAACAAATATATTGTCACATCTAACAAAAGAAAGTGAGTAAATAAAAACTCTTCACACCCATCTTTTCCCTGTGTCCTAGTACATTTTGATCTCTTTACATTTTACATTGATTATGCCTATACCCTTGACTTAGATTCTTTGTATCCTTCCTTCAGCATTACCTTGTACTTTGGAGTAGAGGGATATTAAATTGTATCCTCTCTTTGTTTTTCCCTATTTTTTTCCTTCCCATTCCAACCCTTTTCACCCCTCCCCTCCCTCTTCCCCCAAGAAAAAACAAAACTAAAAGTAAAAAATGACTAGGCCATTCTAACACATGAATATGCTTTGATCTAAACCATTCCATTGTAGCTCTGGCTGTATGTTTAGGGTTGTTGTCCTGCTGGAAGGTGAACCTCCCCTGGTCTCAAGTCTTTTGCAGACTCTTAGGCCACGTACACACAATCAGACTGGTCCGATGAAACTGGTCCGACGGACCGTTTGCAATCGGACCAGGCTGAAGTGGTCTGATGGTCTGATGTGTGTACACACCATCGGACCAAAAATCCGATCAGACCAGAACGCGGTGACGTAGAACACAACGACGTGCTGAAAAAAAGTTCAATGCTTCCAAGCATGCGTCGACTTCATTCTGAGCAGGCGCAGGTTTTTCGTCCGATGCTTTTGCGTACTAACCATCGAATCTGTCCAACGGACAGGTGTCCGTCGGACAGATTTTAAAGCAAGTTTTAAAACTTTAGTCCGACGGACAACGGTCCGATGGGCCGTACACACCATCGAATTGGTCCGATGAAACTGGTCTGCAGACCAGTTTCATCGGACCGGTCTGATAGTGTGTACGCGGCCTAACAGGTTTTCTTCTAAGATTGCCCTGTATTTGGCCACAAACGTATCGGCCTAAACTGAGGGAAAAATTATTTTTTATATGTTTTTGGGGGATATTTATTATAGCCAAAAGTAAAAAATATTGAATTTTTTTTAAAATTGTCACTCTATTTTTGTCTATACCACCAAAAGAAAGCTCTATTTGTGGGAAAAAAGGACACCAATTTTGTTTGGGAATAAAAATAGTAAATATATTGCGCTAAACTAAACAAAACTCTAGGCAGCCAACACAACAAAAGGATAATTGTAAAAACACGTGAAAATAAAGTGTAGCGCCAGTAAGAGAACCACCTGTATGGCGGATCTGCTGTAAGGCCAAGTGACAGAGTGATCACAGACCATGAGCAACAATGAAGAGCATTGTTGCTCGTGATCACTCTGCCACTTGGCCTTACAGCAGATCCGCAATTTTGTTTGGGAGCCACGTCGCACGACTGCGCAATTGTCAGTTAAAGCGACGCAGTGCCGAATCGCAAAAACTGGCCAGGTCCTTTACCTGCCTAAAGGTCCGGGTCTTAAGTGGTTAACATGCATCTAAAGATACGTTTTGTTTAGAGTTAAAACTCCTGCTAGACTTTTAACTTGTATTTTGTTGCCTGCATTACCTTCTCCATTTGGTGGTGATTATTGTGATCTAAAAAATTACCAGAAAAAGAATGAATAGTGAATATCTTCCAATAGGATCACTTGTTTCAGTAACAACTGCCTATTAGGGGGTTTTGTTTTACTTTGGAAAAATCTCTTTTCATTTCTTGTATTTTATGTGAATGTAAATCTCTTCAATGGGTCACAGACAGGAGAAACCTAACGCCTGGTACACAGGACCAGTTTTCCTGACACAAAAACCACCATAAGAGCTTTTGGCCTGGAATCCCGGCTGTGTGTATGATCCATCGCAGTTTTTCCGACAGGAAAACTTCCCACCGAGATTCCCGGCAGACTTTTTCCCATCAGGAAAACCAGTCGTGTGTAGGCTAACTAACACGAGGATCAGCAAAAGCAGCCCAAAGGGTGGCGCCATTGTAATAGAACTTCTCCATTATAGTCCGTGCCTTGGACGGGTGGTATTTGGCCTAAACGTGTGTATGCAAGGCAGGCTTTAGAGGAATCCTGTTGGGAAAAACATTGGGCCAGATTCATCAAGCCACGCGTAAAGTTGCGGCGGCGTAACTTTTCTTATTTACGTTACGCCGCCGCAACTTAACATGCAAGTGCTGTATTCACAAAGCACTTGCGTGTTAAGTTGCGGTGGCGTAGCGTAAATTGGGTGGCCTAATTCAAAAAAGGAGGGTACGGGGCGTCTCCTATTTAAATTAGGCGCGTCCACGCGCCGAACGTACTGCGCATGCGCCGGCCATAGAAAAAACCCAGTGCGCATGCTCCAAATCTCGTCGCTACTTGTCAATGAAAGCGACGTAAACGTAACTTACGCCAGCCCCATTCTGAATCGACTTACGCAAACAACGTAACTTACGTCCAATACGACGAGGTCACGACGTCCATACTTAACATAGGATGCGTCTGCTTTGGGCAGCTTTATCTTTACGCCGGGAAAACTCTTGCGTAAACGGCGTAAAGTTACTGCATCGGGCCCACGTACGTTCGGGAATTGGCGTATCTCGCTGATTTACATATTCTCGGGGTAAATCAGCAAGAACTCCCCCGGCTGCCATTTTAAAACTGCATTTAAGATCCGATGGTGTAATACAATTACGCCTGTCGGATCTTTGCTGCAAACCGGCGTATCTTGTTTTCTGCATACAGAAAACAGATAAGCCTGCGCAAAGTGTGAGTTATGCCGGCATAACTCTACCTGAATCTGGCCCTTTTTTTTCCTGCCGTGTGTACAGGGCATCATAGGAATTTTTGGCTTTGGATAGAATTGGAGGAGAAAGAGGAAAGACATCTTTATGTAGATTTTAAGAAACCGGAGGAGGAAGGTGTTGTAGTGTAATTTCCTGCACAGGCTCCTTGGGTGAACAGACCCTCTTTTTAGCATCTATGTTCGTGAATCGGCGTATCTTGCTCATTTGCATATTTTTAATGGGAACGCCGAATGCGTCTAGCGTAACTATGCGCCCTATGAGCCTAGGTGTTTAGGAGATATTCATACTGGATTCAGCCGATGACTTCACCGGCGCATGCCCTCTGAAGGTCCGCCATACTGTGCCAGACCTTCAGAGCTCCAAGCCAGAGCCTAGGGCTCCTGCATGCATGTGCAGGAGTGATGTCATCGCGGCTCTAACCCCTCGTAAAGCCGGCAATCGTTAGGCAGAGAGACCAGAACTGTCATCTGCCTATGTAAAAAAGGCAGATCGCTGACAGGAGAAAAGGGATGGAATTTGTGTCCCTGCAAAGCATGGTATAAATTTCATCTCTTCACCTAGTACAAGCACCTCCTAGGCACACAAGTATAGTAACTTCTTTTTTTCACTTGTACCTATATGTAAGCCTATAATACGGCTTATCTGTAGGTACATTGAATATCTCCTAAACTTGCAGTGTTTAGGAGATATTCACACTGGGTGCAGCCGGGGACGTCACCGGCGCATGCACTCTGAAGGTCTGGCATACCGCGCACATGCATTTAGTCATTGCAGCTCTGGCCAAGATGGAAGCGCTGTCAACAGTGACAGCGCACCACTAGAGGGCTTCATTCGAAGGTAAGTACAGTATTTCATAATGTGCTAGTATGCAGTGGCGACCCGTCCATTAGGGGCGCCTGGGTGCTGCCCCTCTATCCAGGCCCCCCTTATATGCAGTGGATAGTTTCATTCATAACCCCTTCATGTGTCTGGCTCATTTTAGGGCACCGGGCACATAAATTAGAGCGCCCACCTTTTTTAAGCTCCTCATTAGAGCCAGAGGCTCTAATAGGCTTCAAAATAGGGTGGGCTCGGGTCACAGAGAATGCGCTCCAAACCCCCTGAGGTGTGTTAAAACAGCAAATTAATATTCGCTGTTGAAACACTGAGCCTCAATCCGGCAAATCAGAAGCGGGTATGAGATTTGTTTTCTGAATGGCCACCAAGGGGAAGGGAAGAAACAGAAGCCGCCGTCGCTGCTGTGAAGACCCACGGAGAGCAGGGTTACGAGAGTCCGGCGTCACCGAGCAGTGGAAGCCGCCAGTGATAGGGTAAGTGCTACCAACCGGGGGGGGGGGGGGACTGGTTGTCATACTGTTGGCATGCTGCCCCCCAAAAAACATTTTCCACACTGGCCGCCACTGCAAGTATGCATTATGCCATTGCCCTGCAAGTTTTTTTTTATTATTTTTTTTAAAATTCTGTGGTTTACTACCACCTTAAGTAGCAGATGTGTATGGATTATGTGTGGAGAAGAAAGATAGTGCTAGCTTGCATACTGTGTATACCTTTACAAAGATCATTTCTGCTCTTTTGGTATCTGTTCCCTCTTCTGGCAACCAAGCCTGTGTATTAGTCACATCATGAATTGCTGTCTTTGTGTCAATTCCCCAAGTTATAAATGAACAGAAACTTTCTGCATTCCTGATAAATACAGAATGGTTGATCCCGCAGGAACAAGACTCACTTTTTCATATGCAGGAAAAAAAACATCAAACCTTTCAGCTGAAATGAACATTCCCAATTCTTTGCTGTAGAAGGGATCAGAGCCCAGGGAGACTCCAGCACACTGTGCAGACTGTGCGGAGCAAACATCTTTTGGCATATACATCATTAATATTAAAAGAAAAGCATCCACTCTGAATAGAAGTTGCTACATTTATGTTTGTAGCGCGTCTGCATTTGATTAGAGCGCCGATATCCCAGCAATGGGCGCTGCTGAAGTATGAAGTATTAAATGAGAAACGGAATTATATTAAACAGCTCTCTTACTCCAGGATAAACCCAATAAGCACCGCTGGGAGGACAGTTCAAGGTCTGTTCTGTAGATAGAAGTGTCAGGATTTATCCGCTCGTGAATTTTCGGGTCTGGATTCACTTTTAGAATCTAACGCTACAATTCTGTAAGCTCATGTTAATGCTACAAGCGAGTAAGATGTCTGTCTAGATGTGAGCTAAGGCCATAAAAATAGCGATAGCAGACCATGTGACTGCAATAATGCCCAGAAACACACAACTGTCTGATGTAGGCAGGGCCGGCGCTCCAGCTAGGTGAACTAGGCAGCCGCCTAGGGTGCACTGCTGTCTAGGAGGCGTAGCCATGGCCGCTGACTTCCCCACTAGCATGGCCGGTGAACACGAGGGGCTGAAGAATGTCACCCTACACAGGGCTTGGGCGCTGACTGACTCTACATAGAAAGCAGCAGCTGTGGAGGACATTCATCATGGCTAATGCGGACGAGGTCTGCCTGTGAGGAGGGCGACATCGAGCAGGCTCCCGAGAGTCAGAGGACAGCTGAGGAGTTGGGCACCATGTCTTAGGTGCCCTGGATGTAGGATAAATTCTGCTACCCCGGTGAATCCGCTCTGACCCTGTTGTAGTCACCCGCTCCCTAGGCAAGATTAATGCCAGCCTACGACCCGGTGGGGGGGTTTAATCTTGCCTAGGGTGCTAAATAGTCGAGCACCGGCTCTGGACTTAGGCTACATGCAGACTGGAAGGTTA
The DNA here is from genome assembly GCA_029574335.1 of Rana kukunoris. Taxonomy (NCBI): domain Eukaryota; kingdom Metazoa; phylum Chordata; class Amphibia; order Anura; family Ranidae; genus Rana; species Rana kukunoris. The sequence continues at coordinate 519,898,439 of CM056052.1, read as the reverse complement.
GCCCTTGTGTGCCGAATCCCAGTGTTTTTGTGCACCTGGAACACATAAGTGCGGCATCCAGCCCACTTTTCATAACTGAAAATTTATGACTGGCTGAAATATGCAGTAGCTGGATACTGTAATAAGCATTACTTGCATATACAACTGTATGTGTTCAGGGGCGTATGCCTGCTATGCGGGCACATATCCCTCCCTAAACACATATAGCCCTAAATGGGAGTACCACTCAATACAGCATTCTGTACTTATGCTGCACCTATATCTCCCCGGCACACAATAATGCCAAGATTTGATGCACATGGCATAAATGCCCAGTGTTCAAAAGGCTTTATAAATAAGTTCTTGGGAGGTTTCCTGGGTTTGCCTGCTATATTACAATCCACAGGTGGCTATGCGGACTTCTGGGGCGGTGTCGCACACTTTCTCTCTAGGGAGGGGCACGTGGCAGAGGTGCCCTTTGTCGTCCCTGCTTTTCGCTTGCAATTAAAATAAGAGCCAGCCCAGAGATAGTGGGGTTCAAATATGGGGACAAGCAGCAGAAGGCCTTATAAATGATAGGCAGCTACATTTGGAACAAATCAGTAAATCTCACTAGCACCAGAGGTAAGCAGCAATTATGTGAGCACTGTTTTTACTTCTGACAGAAAACCAGAAAGTGAGTGGGCGATCTATGGATCTCCACCTTGCTCTTTGTGCTGGCATCTAGACATGTGCACAACAAAAATGTTCGTATTTTTTTGTTCCGTTTCGTCTTGTTCCGTAGATTCGTAAAGATTCGCAATTTCGTAAGACTCAAGTTTTCCTTTTCGGACCCGTTTGTATTTCGTAAGACGCCAGTTTTCCTATTCGGACCCGTTCGTATTTTCGTAACAGTTTTATTTTCGTTTATACTGAATGATTTGTAATTCTGTCTAATTTATTTTCGTTGATTCGAAATTCGTAATTTTGTTAGATAATAATTTTCGTTTAATGGATTCCTAATTTAGTACTTTAGTAAATACATAGCAACACGCGGCTAATCCATATTAAGATAGACTTTCTCTTAAGCACACAATCGGACTTTTTGCCAACAAACGTCAAAATGAGCGTTTTCCAAAAAATCCGACTGTGTGTACGCTCCATCGGACAAACTTTTTCGGTTTCAAAAGTCCAGCCAACTCCCTTCAGACAAAAATCCACGGAAAAGTTTGTTTGAAGTCCGATCGTGTGTACGAGGCTTTACACTGTCCAATGTGACTCAGCACAAAAGAGATAAGCTGATTGGCTAAGATATTAAGTAATATACATCACTCACTAACTACACTGCCCAGTGCCCATTTGAAAGAATGATACAAGTACACAAATTTATGAACAGACAAAGAAACGGTGACTACGCCTCCTTTCCCAGCCGAAGCCCGTTAGGACGAAATGCAGCGTCGGGTGGAGCGAGTATCTACGGACATCACCACGCTCTCAGCTAATCGGCTCAGTAGTCGCAAGATTCGATCCGACGGCGAAGCACCGAGCATCTGTTTCGATATTCTTTTGTCATTCGATACACGGTGCCCTATTCTGTTTTAATGCTAGAAGTGCCTTGTTTATGGCCATAGCCTGTATTTGATGTCAGTTAGTTTGGAATAAATCCCTTTGTTTTTAACAAACTGCACGATGGAATCCTTCTCTTCTTAATCCACATACCACTGGTCTTCCTGCCTTGGATACACCATCCTTCCTGGAGTTCCGGGTGTTATTCCTTCCCTTGATGAGAGATTTCACCTGAAGTGCTGACAATCCTGCATCGCAACTTGGAGGATCATATCCGACCATCCAACCAGGAGAGACACCATAGTGTGTGCAGGGCCCCAAAGACCCGTCAGGGTCCAACCATCTGGTAAGCGGCCACCTGTTTATTAAATCATTGACCAGCATTACCTTCAGACAAATTTAATGCCGAAGTAACATGGATGTATGAATTCAGAATTGAACCTTCATCTTGAATTTTTCCTTGTTGGGACTTTCGTTTTCACTTAATGTTTATTCATTTTAATGCATTCTTTTTGCTTCTAAATTAGTAGCGCACCTTTTTTCTGTTACACATGTTATATGACAGAGCTAGCCATAGCCATGATAGAGTGCCCGCTGCCTGTGGGTTACCATAATGCTGATGATCTTAACCAGTTTCCGACTGCCCCATAACAGATTTACTACTACAATGCGGTTGTGCTGTGCAGGATCATGTATATATACGTGATCTTACATTTCTGGTTATCAGAGCAAATCAGCGGGCGTTGGTGGACTCGATCTTCGCTGATGCCTACTGATCATTCTGTACACAGGCAGAAGGGCAGCCTGCCTATGTAAACAAGGCAGATTGCCGTTCTGTCAGTATGGAAGATATTGATCCTGTGTTCCTGCAAAGCAGGGACAGGGATCTATGTCTCCCCCTAGTAAAAGAACCTCCCACACAGTGAGAATACTCTTGTTAGGCACGCATTTAGCCCTTTGATGCCCCTGATGTTAAACCCTTCCCAGATAGCACTGATCACTTGTTAACACAAAGTGTTAAAAGTGTCAGTTATGGACCGTTTTCATCAGTCAAAACCGTGTGTCTTTGCAAATCAGAGAGACTAGTATCCATGTCTCCCCCTAGTAAAAGCACCTCCCACAGTACATATAAACACAGGTTAAGCACACAGTTTATCCTTTGATCGCCACTGATGTTAACCCCTTCCCAGCTAGTGCCATTAGTACAGTGAAAATAAAAATAAAAACATCCTATAGTTTGTAGACACTATGGCCCAGATTCACAGAGCAATTACGCCTGTCTAACTGGTGTTAGACAGGAGTAATTTCAAATTTCGCTCGCCGTATCACTAGTTTGAATCCTCAAACCATGATACGGCGGCTTCGGGCTTCGATCCGAGAGGCTTACGTCTTCGTAAGCCCTCGGATCTACGTTGCGATATTTTTGCGGCCGCTGGGAGGAGTTCGCGTCGTTTTGATGCGTCGGGATATGCAAATGTGTTTTTACGCCGATCCACGAAGATACGAGCGGTCTTCGCAATCGCTTACGTCTGTTTTTTTTTACGTACTGTTAGACCAGCTTTTTGCTGGTCTAACGGTGCGTAGCCCATGTTAAGTATGGCCGTCGTTCCCGCGTCGAATTTAATTATTTTTTTTTTTTTTTTTTACGTAACTCGTTCGGGAATAGGAATCTCCGTAAACGACGCTACTCAAGAAAAAATGACGTAACGACGTGATTTCGCACAATGCATGGCGGGAAATTTGCGAACGGAGCATGCGCAGTTCGATCGCCGCGGGAACGCGCCTATTTTAAATGCTTCACGCCCCCTACTCGCGCAGATGGATTGCGACGGGAGAAATACACTACGCCGCCGTCGTTTACTGGACAAAATCTACCTGGATTCCACGTAGAGCCAGGTAAAAAACGGCGGCGTAGTGTATTTCTGATACTCTACGATAGTCTAATTCTATCTGAATCTGGCCCTATACCTTTTGCACAAGCCAATCAATATGCTTAACGGGATTTTTTTTACCAAAAATGTGTAGCAGAATACATATTGGCCTAAATGTATGAAGAAAATCGTTTTTTTTTCAGTTGTTTTATTGGAAATGTTTTATAGCGGAAAGTAAAAAAAATTGCGCAAACCAATCAATATACACCTTTTGCAATTTTTATTACTGAAAACATGTAGAAGAATACATATCGACCTAAACTGTGGTAAACATTTGCTTTTAAAAATGGGGCTATTTATTACAGCAAAAAGTAAAAAAATATTGCTTTTTTTTTCAAAACTTACGCTCTTCTTTTGTTTTCAGGTCTTTTTTTGTTTATAACACAAAAAATTTAAAACGCAGAGGTGATCGAAAACCACAAAAAGAAAGCTCAATTTGAAGGGGAAAAGGACATAATTTTGGAATACAGCGTCCCATGACCGAGTAATTGTCAGTTAAAGTAACGCATCGCATAAAATGGCCTGGTAAATCTCCTGGAGGTCAAATGTTTAAAGAAAAATTCTGCAAAATAAAGATTAGTTAAAACAACTACATGTGCTTTTTGTTTTACCACTACTTTTCCTTTATATTGGCTTTTGAAATTTACAAATGCAGCAATTTAGAACTTTAATGAAAGGTTTAGCACTGAGAAACACTTTTTGATAGATAAAAAGTGCATTTCATATACAACTATATAGATCATACCAAAAAGAGGGAAAAATGAGGAGGAAAGAGGGACAGAGGGACATTGCTCTAAATCAGGGACAGTGCCTCGAAATCAGGGACAGTTGTGAAGTATGCTTTTCTACCTGGGCTGTGGCTGCTTTCTAAAGCAAACCAACTGCAGTATAAGACGTTGCCCTCCTTTTGTTTCCATTCGCCCTTCCTAATGTAGGATCATATTCTGCATTGCTATAGTGGAAGTTCCATAATTTATGCATATTTTACACTCTGCTCACTTATCACTCATCAATTCCATTTACTCATAATCACAAGCAGATTCTTCACACATTACACACCCTTCCATAAATCACTTCACTTTCCATCTCTTTCTAGAGCTCCCGCAGGTGCAAAGTCACGCCTCGGGGTTATGGAGAGATAGATTCCTTCCTATAAATCATTGCAGATTCCTTGTTAATCCATTTAATGTAAGAAAATTCCATTGGATTATCAGTAGCCCATGGAGATGATATGATAAAATAGGGGGCAAGCAGATGACAAGGCTCCATGATCTAGATTAATGCTACCCTACAAAGGCCCTTGTGAAGTATTACTGCTGTTTAGTGGTTAGGGTTAGTGTTGATCAAGAATATTCGCATTGCGAATATTCGTTACGAATATTGCATATTCGAGTATTCGCGAATAACTCGAATATCGCGGTGAATATTCGCTATTGCGAATATTCGTATTTTTTCAAATTTATTTTTAAAACAGATCACATCCTAGTGATCTCCATCGACGCAGCATTGCTGGTATGATTAGAGACCCTGGGCCGAGTAGCTGAGGCGATCCTTTTATGTTGCCGAATATTCGCAATGCGAATATTCGTATTACGAATATTCGCGAATACTTTCTCTGCCCTTCTTTTGCATCAGAGCCAATCAGAGTTCTCCTACCACAGTTGTCAGAGGTTAGCAACCTCCATAGCAACCAATAGGAACCTGCCTGCACGTCCATGCGCATGCACGGACTAGAATTTCGCAATCAATTTCGCATTCGCATTAGCGAAATTTCGCAAAATTTATTTTTTGATAAAATATCACGAATATTCGATATTAACGAATATTTCACGAATATTCTTCTATATATTCGTGAAATATCGCGAAATCGAATATGGCGTATTCCGCTCAACACTAGTTAGGGTAAGTAAAAGTAAAATATATTCCTGATATTCACGTTTGCCATGTTTAAATCTTACTACATGTTGGGAGAAGGACCCTAATCACTCACATGATCCATTTTTTAAGTGAACTTGGCATCAGATATATATTTTTTTTTCGGCTTGTGCATGAATTCCAAGTAACACTTTCAGGTCCTTCCAACAACCTTTTATGCCTCGTACACGCAATCGGAATTTCCGATGGAAAAAGTCAGACAGACTTTTTCCATCGGAAATTCCGACCGTGTGTATGCCCATCTGAGTTTTTCCATCGTATATATCGAGGAATTCCTTCAGGGTTTACATAGAGTGAGTGAGTATCTTGTATAGCACTTCAAATGCAAACTAAATCGCCTCAAGGCGCTGTATCCAATGTTGTCGTCCAGCCATACTTTAGACTAGATGTGTCTTAAAGAGGTTGTAAAGGATTTTTTTTCCCCCCTAAATAGCTTCCTTTACCTTAGTGCTTTGATTTAATTTAGCAACAATAGTATTCCAACACTTACATCTAGGGGCACTCTGATGCAGTCTGGGATGCTGGTGTCAAGGGCTTCAGTGCAGTCCGGAAACCATGTGAGAGGCTGGAAAAGCTGTTCAATGGAGGAGCGTCAGCCGTTCTTAACCATAGAGGGGCCGACTTGCAAGTCCATGTGTGGATGTTATGTTCTCAGCTGATCCACCGCGCCGCTGGTCCGTGACGTCACTGAGACAGTGGCCAAGGAGCTGACTTCGCTCCTGGAGTGAGCAGCCCTGAGCATCTACAGTTATCCATACATTGGATATTGTTACGTTAAAGTTCCTCTTTTGGACTCACACCCAATGGACTAGATTTTTATTTATATTTATTTTTATGTAAATTCTATGTACATGGTCACTCAGAGCGCTGTAATCCTGTGTTAATTTCCTTTACCTTAGTGCAGTCCTCCTTCACTTACCTCATCCTTCAATTTTGCTTTTAAATGTCCTTATTTCTTCTGAGAAATCCTCACTTCCTGTTCTTCTGTCTGTAACTCCACACAGTAATGCAAAGCTTTCTCCCTGGTGTGGAGAAAGCCTCTTGAGGGGAGAGGGGGTGAGCAGGAGTGTCAGGATGCCCACTAACACACAGCTCCTTTCTCTACCTGCAAAGTAGAGAGTGTCCTGACTTGCCTGCTCACCCCCTCCCCCTCAAGAGGCTTTCTCCTCTCCACACCAGGGAGAAAGCCTTGTATTACGGTGTTGAGTTACAGACAGAAGAACAGGAAGTCAGGATTTCTCAGAAGAAATAAGGACGTTTAAAAGCAGGATCGAAGGATGAAGTAAGTGAAGGAGGACTGCAATAAGGTAAAGGAAGCTATTTAGGGAAAAAAATGTTTTCCTTTACAACCCCATTAAGTTGTTTTCTGAAGGCCCGATGGTTCACTTCCATCTGAATGTCTGTAGGTAGAGCGTTCCATAGCTGTGGTACTTGGACTGCCAATCTTTGTTCTCCTTTAGACTTGGGGATGTGGAGGAGGTTCTGATTAGTTGATCGTAGGACCCGATTTGGGGTGTAGTGTTTTATTTTCTCGCATAAGTATTGCGGCATGTTTCCTTGCATGCATGTGTGGGTGAGGCAGAGGGTCTTGAATATCACCCTTTATGGCTAGCCAGTGGAGGGACCTCAAGACCGGGGAGATTGGTTCCACCATTTTTTTTTACCTGTTACCAGTCTGGCTGCAGTGTTCTGGACGACTTGTAGACGAGACATCTGGTATTTCAGTAGTCCTAGGTAGAGGGAATTTGCGTAGTCGAGTCTGGAATTGATTAGCGTTCCCACTACTACTGCTGTGTCTTCTTCCGGGATGAAGGGGATGAGTCTGCGCAGCAAGAAGAGAAGATAGTGAGATCCGCTGACCACCGCTCCTATTTGTGCATCCATGGTCATATCTGAGTCAAAGATAACTCCAAGGCTTTTTACTTTTGTGCTTGGGGTGATGGTTTGTCCAAAAATGGAGGGAGGGCTCAATGTCATTCTAGATTTTGTCTTCCGGTTTGCGTGGAGAAAGAGAAGTTCTGTTTTTGATCCATTGAGTTTGAGGGAGCTCTCCGTCGTCCAATTATATATCAGTCAGGCATTTTTCTAATCCGTGATATTGGTCTTTTTTGTTGGTGATACGCATGTCCCCTTTTACTCCGATGTAATTCCATAAGAATTCCGATTTGAATTTGGTCGGATAAAGGTCCGATTGTGTGTACGGGGCATTACAGAGATCACAGTACTCCCCATTAAAATACTTTTATCGGCTTTTCTCCCTCAGAAGCATCTTTGTTCAGGCATCATCTAAGGTCAGTATCTACTTCATAAACTTAGCTGATGGCTTAGAGATGACTCACGAATGTCTGACCTTAACCCTACGGACCATGACTGGGATACCATTACATATGCATATGCATGTAAAGGCATCCCAATAATTTTGGTAATATAGTATATATATATATATATATTATATATATCTTTAAAGATAGGGATAGATGTTATAAATAAGTAGTGGGCAATTCAGTAAATATAGGGGGCCTCAAATCCAGTTCCCCGACATGGTCAGAGGGTCAGTCAACTAACTTAGCTTTTGTAAATGTTTTTATTATATAGTGATGCACCTAGGAAAAAATAATCTGTTAATGTTGAGATCAGATTGGGGTTTGAAATAGAAATGAGCAAATTGCAACATTTTTCAATCGTTAAAATTCTGCTTTTCCGATTGCAAGCTCTTATGCCACGTACACGCGATCATTTTTCGGCATTAAAAAAAACAAAGTTTTTCCAACTTCATCATTAAAACTTCATCATTAAAAAAATGCTCTAGCAAAGCAGGGTGACGTACAACACGTACGATGGCACTATAAAGGGGAAGTTCCATGCGGATGACGCCACCCTTGGGGCTGCTTTAGCTTATTCTGTGTTAGTTAAAGACGATTCGCACTTTTCTGTCTGTTACAGCGTGATGAATGTGCTTACTCCATTGCAGAACGAGCGCTCCTATCTTATAACTTGCTTCTGAGCATGCGCGGGTTTTTAATGTTGTTTTAGCCCACACGCGATCATTTTTTACAACCCGAAAAACGACATAGTTTAAAACGTTGTTAAAAAATGCAGCATGTCCGGAAAAAAAAAATGTCGTTTTTAAGAACCCGAAAAATGATGTGAAGCCCACACGCGATCATTTTAAATGACATTTTTTTAAAACAACGTTTTTTTCGTGTGTACACGGCATTACAAGCAGGGCGCTCCTAACCATCATGTCTTGCATTGTATTGTACCTGTAGTGCCGCCCTTTATATTGTAAAGTGCTGTGAAAATTGTTGGCGCTATATATTAAAGTATTATTATAATTATTATTATTATATACAGTGTGTGCTACTTACAAAGTCAACTAATATCCTCCAGAACGTGCAGCCTATTTGTTGGGACTGATTAATGGGAAGAGGGAATTTTTTTTTTTTCTGATAACATTTTTCTCATTATATTTATTTTGTTAATGGGGTGCCTGGATCTAATTTCGAGGGCAGTCACCTCCATGGTGTGCAGGATGTAATCTGTAAATATTTTCAAACTCCATCTTGTTTTGGACCTAAACGACAATAAATAATTTTTATTTAAAAAATGTTGTCTTTGTACGCCCCTAGCCAAAACACGGAGCATAGCCTGTGTGGCCCCACTAACACAAATAAACCATGAGTCTTGTATGAACCGATCGCCCTGATATTTTTAGCACAATAAGACAACTATGCGCCCCTCTGCCCCCGTACAATATTTATTACGGTCCCAGTTTTAAAGCAACGGGCCTGCAAAAATATATATATATATATATATATTACATAGAAGAGGCCTTATAATAAGCCTTATCAGAAGAGTTTCTGGAATCTCAATGAAAATATTTCATTCGGTACAAAGCAAAAGCTAATATGAGAAACATTTGAAGTTCGGTCATAGGAACAACATGGCTAGTATTTATTGACTTAACATATTCTTGGCAAACAACATGTCAGTAAATCAGAGGGGTCACATGTAGACCCGAAAGGGAACGTATGTAATTGTCCAGGATTAAATGGGTAAAGATAAACTATTAGTGGAACGGGCTAACTATAGTTCTTTGTTACTCGCGGTACTCCCCCGGGGGCCTTGTGGCCAATAGTTTATAAAAATAAATAGGCTACAAATCATTAGTGGTACTGTAGATCTTGTATTTCCATTTTTTACTAATGAAGCTTAAGAAAACATAATGCAGTCACTGGCAGTGCTTGTGTGAGCTCTACTTGGTAATCTGTATGACACAGAATAGAGATTGCCCTTGGCTATTTGGCACCGAAAATGGAGCTTAAAGGAAAAATACCTTCTGCTTGTAATTAGAAAGTATTTAACTTTGCTTGTCTAGAAGTGCTCAATAAAGCAAATGGAAAGGAAGATACAGACTTAATAAAAATCCGAAATAAATGTTAAAGCAGATGTTTGGCAAAAATGCACAGTTCAGTATATGTAAGTTACCTGTTTTGGCTGCCCATTTTTCAGTTCTGTTCAGCTATTCTTGTGATTGACACAGCTCTGCCGTAATGCAGAGCAAGGGTCTCCAAATTTTCAAAATAAAGGGCCAGTTTCAGTGGCGGGCGGTCCACAAGAGGCCCCCCCCAAGTTGTGACCAATAGGAAAGAGATTAAAAGAATGCTTTATTTATTTAATTTCACAGTATAACATTTTTATTTTAGAACTTCAGGAAAGGCACAGTTCAATTACAAAAATGACATAAAACAGTCTCATAGGTGATGCTTCATACAGGATTATGTGGTGTTCCAAACAATTGGTTCAGATATTTGAAATAGCAATAACACATATATTACAGTAAAAGAGATGTTCCGTCACAAAACGCCATCATCTCTTTTCGTTGGATAACAAACTACAAATGGTGGTGCGTCCATAAAGGGCTCACGGGTGCCGCCACATCTCTCCTGCCACCTCTCTCTCGCCATAGATAGATTCATCCAATACCTGAATCTATCTATAGTTGCTGCTGCTACCAGTGGCGTATCTAGGGTATGGCAGCTATGGCAAGTGCCATGGGCGCCATATAAAGGGGGCGCTGTTGAGTGGCTGGGCAGCAAGGCACTTACCAGGGTCTGAGGCTCTCTTCTTCCCTCCTCCCGAGCATAGGCAGGATCCTCTTTTCAGCACCTCAGCTAAAGGACAATGGCAGCACTATCTCTGCTGCATTCAGCCACAGCCCTCCCCTGTTCTCCCAGGCTCTCCCATTCCATCTGGTCAGATTGGCAAAGCACAAAGAAGGAGGAACATCAGTTTCTCCCTCTCCTTTGTGAAAACGGAGGCCTAAAGTGATGAAGATTTCATCACTTCCAGTATTTACCTGGCCTTGGAGGGCAGAGGAGGGATCAGGGGTCTAATAAATCCCAGATTTCTCCATAAAGAGGATATGTCACTACCCAAGGTATCACAAGAGATGATAAATTTCACTAGTTTTGTTAGCTGTTTTTTTTTTTGCTAAGGTTATCTAAAAGATGGGTTTCAAATGTTTTGGCAGGGGCGCAGTTTTAGTTCTTGCCATAGACGCTATTTTAACTAGATACGCCTCTGGCTGCCACCCCCTATTCATGTGCCAGACCTCTTTCCAGGTGCCGGGGACCTGAATTATAGCAGGGTATTTTTTGGAAGCACCTGATTAGAGACGTTCAAAAAGGTGAACAGCGGGCGCCAGCTTAAGTGCCACCTAAGCTTTTCTCACAATGCAACAAAAAAGGGCAGAAAGTTAAGGAGTTCCGTCACCCACCCCCGACCCCCCCCCCCCCAAAAAATACTACCAATACTGGAGCTGCTGACTTTTACTATTAGGACACTTACCTGCCCAGACATCCAGAAGTGTCCTCACCCGAGCTGATTCTTGAATTGACCCTCGGGTGCTCTTGCTGGCACTGCCGTCTTGGCTAAGGGAAACTTTGTGAAGACTTGCGGGAAACACGATTCATTCTGTGAATGTGCCAGCTGTGGGGGAAGGAGGGGGGTGACGCACTGAGCCGGAAGTAAGAGGGGGTACCTGTCAAAACTAGGTACCCGCTCCCCCCAAAGATGAAAAATGTGGCAGTGGAGGGGGAAGGAGGCAGTCAAGTGGGGCTTCCCCTTTTGGGTAGAGTGTTGCTTTAAAGGGACAGTCTAACAAAAGCTATTTAATTTTTGGATAAATACTGGCTAATAAAATCATCTGCCAGCTTCTTTCAGGAACTCCAGCACCGGAGTTCCCAGCTCCGCCCACCTTAACTAACTTGACCCTAGAATGTGAGCGAGGCCAGGACACATATAATATGAACGCTGAAATATGAAATTGTAAAACTCCACACAGTGGTACTACAAAAATAAGGGAAATGAGTAAAAATAAATATTGTAGTTAGAGCAGAGAAAAAAAAGTAAGATATTGTGCAGTCCAGTACGAAGAGCAATCTGGTAACTCTTGAAGAACTGTCAGCAAAAGCATTAATATAAACATCTGTCAAGATGATATTAAAGCGTAATCAGATTGTCTGAAACAATAAGGAACACATCATAAAACTGCTCACCTTGATAGCACAGACCCTTTAATTATCACGGGCCAATTTACTTCCTAGCTGCCAGAAAAAGGGAATCTTCCGAGATAATCCAGATTTAAAGTTTCCCTGACACAATCTTTAGATCTTTATCCAGCAGCCTTTTACAGCTAAATCCCTGTAATTACATTTATTGAAGCCATTTACATGTAGACAAGCAATATACATTTTGTAATCAGAGTTATTTATGAAAAGGCTGATTTGGCTGGAGTCAATCTAATCTCAGAAAAGGGAAAGTCTTGTCTTGTAACAGTGCCAATTACTGTAAACTCATCCCGGAATGCTGGAGAGCAGCGAGACCGTCATTGTTTAACAATCACAGTACTCTGAAGGTAGCTATTAACAGAACTATGTTTTGTCTGATCCAACAAATATTTGACTGAATGAATGAGGTGTAGAGAGTCATAAAAATCTTAAAGTGTCAGCCCACCCAAAAAACGAATACAACTGGATACCTAGAAGTAGGGTTGCCACCTTTTATTAAAGCCAAACCCAAAAGCTTTAGCGGCATACAACAATTTTTTTAACCTCCCTGGCGGTATGGTTCTGTCTGGAATTACGTACCAAGCGGTACAATTTTTTGCATTGAAATTTGGTGATATGTATTATAGGCCTGCAATTCTTATTAATTACTTACTTAAACCTGACCAAAACAAGACTCTAGTAGACATTCCAGATGTGATAAATTTTAAACATAAACGCATGAATTATAATCTAATCAATAATATAATTTTATTCAATAATGCAATTAAAAATAATGAAATTTGTCAAACAAAGAAATTCAATACACATCCTGAGTGTGAAACATGGAACTAAACAAAGCCCGACGTTGCAATCAGGACAATAGTACCTTGTTTCTTTTCTGACTTTTTTTCCATTGTCATCTCTCTTGGAACAACAAACGACGCACATCCTGGTAGGCGCTAACTTTCTTGTGGTTGGCGGTACGAAGTCTACAAAATGACGACCTGTCAGGCGTTCTGGATTGCCAACGTCAACCGCGCGTCATCCGGGTCTGTTAGCAGATGCTGATGGCATCGGGTGGTTGACAAAAATCTGCTCAGCCACCTTCCAGATAAAGTCAGAATGAACAAGAGGTATGTTCGTGTTTGCTTTATAAAGCATATAGGCGTTCCAAAGACATTGTTCAAGGAGATGAAAATCTTTTTATAATACTTCTTCTGATGTTTCCGCATCGCCGGGTAAAATGTCATTGCCTGATCGGCTCGGTCGACACCTCCCATGGTGTGATTATTGTTGATCACGACTTGCGGCTTCAGCACATCTTTTCCAAGTTTTGTGTGGACCATGGTAGTTGAGGTGCTGTGCACGGTGCTCATGAGACACACGTGCTTTTTGTCTCGCCATCGCATTGCCATCATTTTACCCTTTTGAAAGGCAACCATCTCTCCTTTTTTTATTTTTTTATTGCCAAACGTAGATGGCATGTCACGCTGGTTTGGCCTAACGGTACCATACCCATCAGTTTTGTTTAGGAGCAAAACCTCATAAAGTTCCGGAGATGTGTAAAAATTGTCCGTTGTCACGCAATATCTCTGGTTCAGCAATGGGTCCAGCAGTGAAAGGACAGATTATGTGGCCATCCAATAGCGGCTGTACCTGGGATTGAACTTGGTACCTTCAACAGTGTAAATGACCGCAATCCAGATATATCCGGTGGACGATTCGCAGAGCATATAAAATTTGATGCCAAACCGCGCTCTTTTGGATGCAATAAACTGTATCCAGCTCAGGCGTCCCTTGTAGGCCATCAGACTTTCGTCCACACTGACATCCCTTTCTGGCACGTAGGTCGGCTGGAAGTTGGTGACAATCATTTGACACACCTCCCAGATTTTTTTTAGTTTGGGCGCAGGATGCGTGGCCTCATCAAACTCTTTGTTGTTGGCGAAGTGTAAATTCTTCATGATGAGTGAAAAATAAGGATGAGCCGAACACCCCCGCATTCGGTTAGCACCAGAACCGTTGAACGGACCGTTCGCACGAACATTTAGAACCCCATTGAAGTCTATGGGACTCGAACGTTCGAATTCAAAAACGATCATTTTAAAGACCAATTTTCAAGTTATTGTTGGAAAACGTCTTTCAGAACCCGGGTTTTGCCCCAGGGAACATGTATCAATGGAAAAAAGTCTTAAAAACGGTTGTTTTTTCAGGAGCAGGACTCCTGAAAAAACAACCGTTTTTAAAACTTTTTTTTCCATTGACAGTAAGAAATAATTTCAGGTACGCCAGAGGGTTGTCACTCTCCCTGTTTACCTTCATCCCGGGAGATCCAGTGAATCGGAATCTCGGGGGTGCTGCCTGGTCCGCATTGCTGTCTATAGGACACCAAGTGCGCACATCACTTAGGTCAGATGCGGGATCATCGGCATCACTTTCTGGATCAGTGTCGGTGTCAGAGCCAAATGACAAATCTCCCCACGACTATCGCTCTGTTCTGCTAACACCTCCGTGTCGCTGCCGCTGTCGCTATCGCAGTCACTAAGCTGATCCAAAAGCGCATTTGTAGGACAGCGCTTTTTTGATGCCATTTTCTAAGATTTTATCTGTCACAAATGACAATAGCAAGGGGCACTGAAAGGACACTGTGTCAGATTCCAAAGGTGATACAGTGTAATCCTCTCAGATTACATTGTATCGCCTCCTTTTTTATGTGTTTGTGTTTGTGCAACATTTGAATTTCCCTCCCAGTTCCGCTCCCATGCACCATTGCTGCTGCAGGGAACGGAATTAGGAAGTCAGCAGAGCGACGGACGGCGTGGCGGGGATCTCGGCGGCAATTACAGCAATGGGAGATCATCGCTGGATAAGGTAAGGAACCCCGCTGCAGGCTCTGCACATCTGACTCGGGGATACTGATCCTAGCATGAAAAAAACACCCCGAGTCACGCTCGGGGATACCGCTAAGGGAGTTAAAACAAAGGTGGCAACCCTAGGTGTCACCACTAGAGCCCCCCTTAAATCTACTGCCCATATCTGAGTCCCCCTTACAGCTGGTACCCTTATCAGAGTCCCCCTTACAGCTGGTGTCCCTATTAGAGTCCCCCTTACAGCTGGTGTCCCCATCAGAGACCCCCCTTACATCAGGTGCCGCCATCCTACTCCCTCTTACATTAGGTGCTCCCATTTTACATCAAGTGCCTCCATCAGAGTCCCTCTCATGTCAGGTGTCCCCATTAAAGTCGTTCTTACATCAGGTACCACATCAGAGTCCCCTTACAGCAGGTGCCCCATTAGAGTCCCTTTACATCAAGTGCCCTCATCAGACTCCCTCTTACATCAGGTACCCCAATCAGAGTACCTCTTACATCAGGTGCCCCAATCAGAGTGCCTCTTACATCAGGTTCCCCAATCAGAGTCCCTCTTACATTAAATGCCCCTATCAGAGCCCCTTTTACACCAGGTGCCACATCAGAGAGCCTCTTACACCAGGTGCCACATCAGAGTCCATCTTACATCATGTGGCACATCAGATACCCTCTTACACCAGGTGTCACATCAGAGTCCCTTTACATCAAGTGCCCTCATCAGACTCCCTCTTACATCAGGTGCCCCAATCAGAGTGCCTCTTACATCAGGTTCCCAAATCAGAGTCCCTCTTACATTAAATGCCCCTATCAGAGCCCCTTTTACATCAGGTGCCACATCAGAGTCCATCTTACATCAGGTGGCACATCAGAGACCATCTTACATCAGGTGACCCCATAAGAGCCCCTCTTATATCAGGTGACCCCCATAAGAGCCCCTCTTATATCAGGTGCCCCATCAGAATTCCTCTTACATCAGGTGCCCCATAAATACCCCCCTTACATCAGGTGCCCCATTAGAGTCCCCTGTATATCTATCAGGTGCCCCATCAGAGTCCCCTCACATTGATGTCTAGACCTTGGCAGCTCTACTACAATTCTGGGCAATGGCCTCCATGACACATTTAAGTGAAATTGACCATAAAGAGAACCAGATTGTCATCTTAAGAGTCCATATTAATTTATTGCTTGACACTCCTTGACTTTCGTCATACAAGTCCATTGTTATTCTTTATTCCCCCCCTCCTGGGCAATACATAGGGGTGTTTTAGCTAGAGTCCTACAGGAGATAAGGAATTCAGCAAAAACAGACAAAACTGACATCTAATTTCTGCGATAGCTGTGGATAGCCCAACATGAATGTTCTAGGGGCAATATGCTGTGGCCAGACAGGTTGAAAAGCTAATTCTAGTCACTTTAAATCAACCAAATCTATTAATGCAGGTCAGGTAAAAAAAAAAATTGCCCATGAATGGGTACATTTGAGAATGAACAAGTGTACATGCACAAGTGTGATTGGCCCTTGGTGTTTATTTAGGAAGTACATTTTAAGTTTTTGGCCATACTTCTCTCTTGAGTCACATAACTACATTTGCTAATGTCCTCCTGTTTACCCAGAGTCAGCTGACGCTATTGCCCAATATCAGCTGATGGGGCACAACCATGCAAGGTTTGGGAAGGATGCCAACAATATTGTTGGAATCCACTTGTCTGCTTAAACACTTTCCGCCTGCACTATAGCAGAATGACTGCTACGGCGCAGGTTTCCAGTGTCAGGAGAGCATCAATAGACATCCTCCCATGATTGCACTGCACTGTGATTGGCATGCACTGTGATTACTGAGTCCTTTGGACTCAGCTGATCACATAACAGGGTAAAGGGCCAATCACAGTGGGCCCTGTACCACGCGATCACCTATTCTGACAGGAGGGAAAGGATGGAATTTTTTCTGTGACCGGGTTTCAGCTGACGGCGGGCTGAAGCCCACTGTCAGCTGCCATCACAAAGCCTTTGCAGGCACGAGCAGGATCACAACCATATGATCGGGATCCGCCCACATGTCTGGATTGGCACACGGATAACCAGTAAAGCAGATGTCTGTATTTTTATTTTTTAATGATGCACTAGTTTAGTGAAATATATGCACCTTTGTACAGGACCATTGGATGCAATGGTCTGCATTCCAATCCGAAAAAAAAAAAAGACTGAATGTTTAAAAACATGGAGTTTTTGATGTCTGTTTTAAGCCCTTAAAGTGGAAGAAAACCCTAAAGCCTTGTACACACGATCGGATATCTGATGGAATCTAATACGATAGATTTTTTCGTCGGATATCCGATAAAGCTGACTTTCATAAGTCTTGCCTACACACCATCAGTCAAAAACCTGATCGTGTCCAAATGCGGTGAAGTACAACACTACAACGAGCCGACGCGTTGACTTGATTCTGAGCATGCGTGGATTTTTGACCGATGGAGTTCCATCTGTTTTTTATCCATAGGAAAAATGTAAAACATGTTCTATTTCTTTTCACCGAAAATCAAACCGATGGGGCCCACACACGATCAGTTTGGCCAATCAGACCGATCATGTGTAACGGGCTTAACACTATTCTTAAAAATGCTGCCTTCACCTCCTCTTACCTATCGTGCCTAACCTGTAAAATAAGTAAAAATAAATAAGTGTACTACCTATTTTTACTATTCTCTCATTTTGTCACAATCCTACAGCTATAGCTTCCCTGTGTCAGTGAGCAGCTGCTGCAGTGGAGAGGAGGGAGCCCCAACAAAGGTTGGGCACTAGGAGCCAATGAGTGATGTTACCACTTCAAGTATTCCCAGCCTTTGTCAATTATTTCCTCACCGGAGCTACAGGAACACATGATTGGACCAGAGTGGATTAAAAATAGCTAACTATACACTTCTTGTTTATACCGTTAGACAGGATAGGTAGTGGGGGGGGGGTATGAGAAATGACCAGGGGCGGACTGACCATTGAGGAACTCGGGCACTGCCCGAGGGCCCCATGCCACTAGGGGGCCCCATCAGGGTTGCCGGTCTCATTAAAACCAGGGACAGTATGTAAAAATCTGTGTTTTTTTACATCTGTCCCTGATATGTCCAAAACCAACATGCTTTTGATGTGAAAATCCTGAGATTTTAGCTGCCCCGCCTCTGTACTGCCACCTGGTTCGGTGGCCATCTGTAAGCCTGGGGGCCCCATAATCTTCTATTGCCCGGGGGCCCCATGAGTTGTCAGTCCGCCCCTGGAAATGACCCTCCCCAAACAGGATATTATGCTAAACCTGTAGATATATAAAAGAACCAGAACCTTTCCCAAGTGGAAGAGTAGGATTGATAATAAAGTTGCAGCACCTACACCCAGGACAGGCCTCTGTGAACAGAGGGGAGTCCCTTCCTGGGAAATTAATCAGTAATCTAAACAAAGTAATTGGAAGTGAAAGAACTGTTGAAACCAGAATATAACATAAACCAGTGGTGTAGTGGGTAGCACTCTCACCTAGCAGTAAAAAGGGTCACTGGATTGAATCCCAACCACTACACTACCTGCCTGGAGTTTGCATGTTCTCCCTGTGCCTGTGTGGGTTTTCTCCAGGTACTCCGGTTTCCTCCCACACTCCAAAGAATTGGCCCTAGTATATGAATGTGAGTTAGGGACCTTAGAGTGTACGCTCCTTGAGGGTAGGGATCGAGGTGAATGTACAATGTATATGTAAAGTGCTGCGTAAATTGACAGTACCTAAATAATAATAATAATAACCATAAGGAGTGGTGTAACTAGAACCTTCAGGGCCCCGATGCAAGAAACCACAAAGGGCACCAAGGACAGGGCCCTTTCCTCCGAGCCCGGTGGTGGAATGCCAGGGTTCAGTCGCAAGTGGGTAGCTGCATATAAAGGAAGCAATTCCTTCACTGCCCCCCACTTATCCTCCTCTTCCTCCCACAGGCATTTAGAGGCTGCAGGAGGAAAATGGAGAGATCAGTTCCTCTATGCATGTGTTTCTCAATCTTTCCCCAGTCGGGGCACCCTTGAAGTATACCCCTAGGTGAATAGGGTTGCACTGCAACCACTCCACAACTGTGTGCATTGCATGGAGGTGTGCCTCTGTGTAAATCCAGGTAGTGAACAGGCAGCAGCTTCAGCTGCCCACAGTTAAAATGGCTGCAGCCAGACTCAGTGGAGGGAGATTTCTGCAGCATATTTGGCAAGTACAGAATTACAGTATATACCTGTATAAAATACAATGCAAAGCATATGAAAGGATGCTTCATGGCAAAGATGTATCCCCTTTAAGATGTTGTTTGAAAGATTTCCTTTGCGCATAACATTCAATTTTGGAATAAATGGACTTTACTAAACGAAAACCACATACACTGTTAGAAATTTGTATATTTGAGAAACATTTTTCATCCTGCCCCTTCAACTTTCTTGTCACTGCGGTTGAAAATGATTTGACCCCACTAATGATTAGAAAAACAAGCTAACATTTGTACCTCTACCCCTGCATGGGCTGATAGGGGTAATAACTGGTTCCTTCCTAAAAGTGAAGAGGCTTCCCACCACCACAAGCACCAATCCATATACTCCAGCTCAAAAAACTCAGTCTAGGGGGGTGTCTTTTTTAAATGTATTGCTTGAAGTACTTTAAACAGGAAAAGGGTTTATGGTCAAAGGATACTCCAAAATTAACTATAGTAACAATGGGAGGACAAACTTCTCACTAATCTTCTTAGGCCGCGTACACACAACTGTTTTCATCGGCAGAATCCATCAAGAAACTTGGTGGGAGAGCTTTTTTGCCAAGGAAAACGGTCATGTGTATGTTTTTCATCAAGTAAACTGTCGAGGAACTCGACGAGGAAAAAAGAGAGCAAGTTCTCTTTTTCCTCAACGGGAGTCTCAATTTCCTCGTTGTGTTCCTCGTCTGGCTGGTTTTCACGAAACACAATCGTGTGTATGCTTAGAAATGCTTAGAAACCCGCGCATGCTCAGAATAAAGTATGAGACGGGAGCGCACCTTCGGTAAAAGTAGTGTTTGTAATGGAGATAGCACATTCGTCATGCTGCAAAAACGATTGCTTCGTTTAAATGCTGCGCTTTAAAACCATCTTTAGAATGGGACAAAAATGAACAATAATTATCTTCTTTTGCTGCTGATATTCACACAGCTGAGTTCTGACTATTTGTAACCTTTTTCATGCCGATCTCAAGAATAATTCGGAATATTTGATATAGGCCATATTTTTGGCCAAACACAGATCTTCATTTTTTTTCTACATTTTTATTATTATTTAATTTCTCGTTTTTTTTTTTTTTTTCAAGTTACCACCAATGAAACATTATTGTTTGGTCTTATCTGATCTGTCCCTTTATAATTAGACCTTTTATACATTTTTAAAGTTAACCTGCCTACTCCCAAGCTACATTTTTGGATGGATGAAAAACACATAGACAAGTATGAACTATAAACCAAAAATGTCCATTTATTCTGGTAAAGAATATAAAGAAAATAAATAGAAGGCAGCACTGAATAACCTGCTGCCATTTGTGCACTTGTGTGGAGACTAAAATTGGGACATTGAGAGGCACATACAGGAGGGAGCCAAATCTGGTCCTGGACTCCCAGAGGTCATGAACAGCAGCAGGTCAGATAGATGTCCCAAGGTTGTGGTACTACAGCAGGCTTCCTTCTGTCAGACCACCTTGAAGCAAGGCCATCACTTCTCGCTCTTCCGGACAGCCTTCCTTGCTGCCTGCTCTGCAGCCTGCCCTGCAACCTTCTCTGCAGCCTTCCTTCTCTGCTTGGCTGGAGGCTGTGCCACTGGAGGTGTACTCATGCCAGGAGGAGGAGAAGAAGTTGGAGGAGGAGGTGGAGGAGGAGAAGAAGATGGAGGAGGAGAAGAAGAAGGAGGAGGAGGAGAAGAAGAAGGAGGAGGAGGAGAAGAAAGAGAAAGAGGAGGAGAAGAATGAGGAGGAGGAAGAGGAGGAGAAGAAGGTGGAGGAGAAGAAGGAGGAGGAGAAGAAGGAGGAGGTGGATGAGATGAAGGAGGAGGTTGGGAAGAAGCTGGTGGGGGAGGATGGCCGTGGCAACAAATAACTGTGATCTCAGTTAGTAGCCCCCTCACCCCCTTATTCGCCAAACTGATGAGAAGGGGCTCAAATAAGAGGCACTGGTCCTCGCTCATCTGGGCCATTTTGGCCATCACAAGGGTGCCATAGCCCTTTTCAGGTGTGGTAGGCTGCTGGAGGGTGGCCTGTGCCTCTTTAATCAGGGCCAGTGATGCCTCACTCACCCTCATATCCTTCCTGGCCCTTTTGGTAGGAAGGCGGATGGGAGGCACCTGGCACCTTGTGTTGCCACTTGGCCCTGCCACCTCCTCTGTGACACTCACTCCTGCCACCTCCTCTGTGCCACTCACCCTGGCCTCCTCCTGCCAGGCACTTTCCTGACCCTCCTCCTGGCTGATATCCTTCCTGTCTATAAAAAAGGGACAGTTTGACTTTTGTGTTTAAAAATCACACACAATTTGCGCATCTCCTTTATGTTAGACCGGCACAATGTAGAGGCGCAAGTACCGTATCCTCGTAGTATTTGCGCAGAAATTTGCGCCGGTGTAACGTAAATTCCGAGGTGTAAGGCGGTGTAATTCAAATTGGGAAGGACGTGGGTGTGTTCCATTGAAATGAGCCGTGACCCCATGCAAATGAAGGGCCGGCTGGATTGCGCATGCGCGCATGAAGCAGACTATGGTCAGCACCTCTCTGCGCATACTCAGAACTCGGCACGGCGCAATCAGTGAGATTGGAACTAGGCCCGGGCAACTTAGTGAGCTACGCACAGTGATTAAATAGACCGAGAGAAACGCCCTTCCTTTGCAAAAGTACATCCATTTGTTTCCCTTCCTACAGCAAGGTGCTTTTGTTCTGTTGTTTGTTAGTGTTTGTTGGTTTGTGACCTGTCTTTGAGATATTTGGTGACTGTTTTGGATAGTGTTTTGGAGAGTGATTTTTGTCTTTTCTGTGTTTTCTTTGCTGTGTTTTTTTGTTTTGTTTTTTGCTGGTAATTTTTTATTTTTTTTGCTGGGCATTTTTTTTTCTGTTTGTAAATGATTTTGGAATGTGGGGGTGACATTCCTGCCGAAAAAGGGGTGTCACCCGCATTTGTGGTGGAGAAGGGTTCCCCAGGACCAGGGAGAAGTGATCACCAGGTCCATGTGAATGGTGTATGAATGTACAGTGACATAATTGGAGCCGTGGCGTGGTGTTGCTGCATGGTGGGCTGCATGGTCCTGCATGGTGGGCTTGTGCTAATCCAATGTGATGAGGATGTGGTGTGTGTGATCTAGGCACCACAGTGGTGTGCATGCATGCATTCTCATTGTGCCATGATTAATGTGTGTGTTTAACGTGCAAAGATGCCTAATGTGAGCTGTCTCCTGGCTGCTCTTCCCTCAGAAGACGGGATAGCCTCAGTTAGGGGGGGGGATTGTCTGGTTCTGGGGTCAGGTCATCACGAATGTCAATCTCCAGGCCCTTTCTCACTGCGAAGTTGTGCAGCATGCAACATGCACCGATGATCTGGCATACAAAGTTTGGGGAATACAACAGGGTACCCCCAGACTTATCCAGGCAGCGGAAACGTGACTTCAGGAGGCCAAAGGTGCGCTCCACCACTGCACGGGTATGTGCGTGTGCTTCATTGTATCTTTTCTCTCCTGGGGTTTGGGGTTCCGGATAGGAGTCAAGAGATGGGGTCCCAGTGCATATGCAGAGTCACCTGGAAGGGAAAAGACAGGAGGATGTTAGTAGTGAATGTGCCCCTTGTGATTTCTGCATCATCAGGGGGGACAGTCATGCCTGACTACCATGTCACTCACCAACCAGCCAGCTGTCCCCATAAATGTTCTGTTCGAATTCTGTTGGGATGGGGCTATGATTGTATATGTAGCTGTCATGGGTGTCATGGGTGGTGTCATGTGTTGGGCTGGTGATGTCCTCCTGCAGGGTTGTGGTTAATTCCAGGATGGCAAGAGGGGTGAATCTAAAGATGCGATACACCTCAGAATCACTCATGCCAAAGAGGTCTATGTGTGTGCGGTATATCCTCTCCCGTGCCTCCTCTGTGCCCACCTCCGTGCCCTCCTCCTTCTGCGCTCATCTAAAGTCAGTAGTATAGCTATGAGCAAGGATGCCCCTGGCATGTTGGCATACAGATTGTTGTCCTGCAAGTGTGACTGCTCAGCTCGTCCCTAACGGTGTTGCTTTAGCTGACATGTAGACAGATTGTCTAATTTTAAACCTGCTTTTATATGGACTAACTTTAGACCGAACAAACAGCTGATGCGCAAACTTACACAAAGTTATACTTTACAACACATTTTAGAGGGGGGGGGGTTAGATGAGTTTGGGAGTTAAAAAAAAAAATAAGGGTGAACCTAGACTTTACAACACATTTTAGAGGGTGGGGTATAAAGCATTACAATGGATATAACACAATACATTGGGAAGTGACTAGGCTAGGTGTGTTTGGGCCCAGGATTGCATGCTGGGGAGGTGAGTGAAGGGAAATATGCATGCAGGCCACATATGGGGCAATAAGAGCTTACAGCATGCATGGGGACAAAGGGGACATTCAAAGCATATTACAATCATGGTAATTAGGGAAGGGGGAAAGGGGAAGGGGAAAATAAATAAATAACATTAGCATACATTCATTACATTAAATGTGATATTAAAGGAGAAAACTTACCCTCATATAGTCGTCCTGCAGAACCTGGATAATGGCAGAGCAGGTATCTGGAATGATGAGGCCCAGAGCCTGGGGGGAGATGCCCGTGGTGAACTTTAAGTCCTGAAGGCTTCTCCCAGTTGCCAGATAACGTAAGGTGGCAACTAGCCTCTGCTCAGCACTGATTGCTTCTTGCATAACGGTGTCCTGCCTGGTAATATATGGCGACACCAAAGCTAACAGGTGCTGAAATACGGGGTCAGACATCCTCAGGAAATTCCTGTAGTCATCAGGATTATTTTCCTGAATCTCCCGCAGCAGAGGCATATGAGAGAATTGGTTCCTACGGAGCAACAAATTCTTGGTCCATGAACGCCCCCTCACCCTGTTCATGGACTCGTCTAGGTCTAAAACAAGCAGATCTACACACATCGACTGCACAGCATGAACTCGCCGATGACGAGAAGGTGCCTGCAACATGGCTAGAAACAAACGTCTAATCAGAACGCACTAAACAGACTGCACTGAAGAACAGCAAGAAGATGAAGAACGACCTGACAAACACAAACAAGCGGACAGGAACGCACTGTAAAACAAATACGACCTGACAGCACGTCCTGAAATAAAATACAAACCCACAATCACAAACTGAATGGCAGAAATGACGTAGACTTTATAGTGCCGTCGGACGTGGTGAACATCACCGCGTTTCAGAACGAGGAGATTTGGTCTTTAACGTGTGTACGCAAAGAAAGCCTGTCGAGTTCCTCAACAAGCCTGACAAGGAACTCAAAGAGGAAAACGATGTGTCTGAAACGACGAGTTCCTCGGTCGTGTGTACGAGGCCTAACAGTAGCCTTTTCTGCAGGGAACAGGGAAAATGGCCAGTATATCCAGGACTCTTTCAGAGCAGCCCCAGTCCCATGATGCAACCTCTGAAACTAAGATACCTTTTACCACAAGCACACCAAAAGTCCACAGCAAGGTCTTTACTCGCAATGGAACTGTCTGCCCCCTAACCTCTACAGGTAGATCCTCCATTGAGGGGAGATAACAAAATACTTCTCCAGACTCAGGGCATTAGAACAGTGGCCCCTGTGAATACTCCTTTAGCATTCTTACCTGGGCCCTCAACCCAGCTCCTGCTGAGACCCAGACTGCAATCTCCTGTTTCAGAAACTCTCTCCTAGGGGCAGTAGTCTCACCAGGACACTAGGATTCTCCCTGTAGAAGAAACACAGCTTCCCAAGCATTATCCCCTTCTCAGCCACTTTCTGGATGCCTCCTTCCCGGGATTGGCTGGGGCCTGAGGTGGGGGGCACCGTTTGGAAATGGCCGGAAGTTCCGAGGATAGTTCGGCTGACCTCTGCAAACCTCAGAAAAGGTCGTGAACGGAGTCTTTCTTAGGTTTGCCGAGGTCAGCCGAACTTTTTCTTAGGGCCTTCCTAGCCATTTCCGAGGCTCTCCGGTGCCCCCCTGCCTCCTATTATGTTAAACCTAAGCTAGATCAAACATGTAATCTTTTAGTAATATAATATACGAGTGACCAATTACTTAAGAATATCCTAATTGTCTGATGAGAATAAAATTGAAGTCATGGAGCAACGTACATGTCTTTGTGTTAAGTTCATCTCCTCTTCGGTATTATTCCTGGCTACCATACAACCATTCCTCCTTGTGCCTAAAGCTTGATTAAACAGATTTTCATTTAATTACCAGTCCTTATGCATTTCATGCTTCTGATTTATTTAGTTTGGCAAGTCAATGAAGCATAATTATCCGTGTAGGTTTTTATGCATCTGGGCAGTTTGATCGAACATTCTTTAATGTGTGCGTTCTTCATGTCACGCTCACTTCTGTTCTGTGGATTTCCTCTTTTCTACAACATCCCTTTTCGGAGTTCATCTGTACAGTGGTGTGCAAATAATTTGTGATAAAGATCTCTGCGAATGATTTTACTCTGTGTTTCCCCAGAAAAATGTATGTAGATTTTGCAAAAGATCAATGGAGAGTTAGATTTGAAGCCTTTCATGTGACGGATGTAGTGTGACTGATTATTTGTGAACATCGTCTGAAAGTGGGTTCCATAGGAAACAAAGACCAGGTGTCTAGGAGCCACCGAGATAGAGTCAGTTGATAGAAAGGGAATTCGACAAATGATATCTATGCTATGGATACATTGAAGCTGTACTCCAGGCAGATATAAAAATACACAGATTAATGCAGTTATGTAAAATGAACTTAAATACAGTATATTACAAAAGTTAGTACACCCCTCATATTATTGTAAGTATTTTATTCTAACTTTTCATGTGACAACACTGAAGAAATGACACTTTGCTACAATGTAAAGTAGTGAGTGTACAGCTTGTATAACAGTGTAAATTTGCTGTCCCCTGAAAATAACTCAACACACCATTAATGTCTGAACCGCTGGCATCAAAATGAGTACACCCCTAAGTGAAAATGTCCAAATTGGGCCCAATTAGCCATTTTCCCTCCCGGTGTCAGGTGACTCTTTAGTGTTACAAGGTCTCAGGTGTGAATGGGGAGCAGGTGTGTTAAATCTGGTGTTATCGCTCTCACTCTCTCATACTGGTTGCTGGAAGTTCAACATGGCACCTCATGGCAAAGAACTCTCTGAGGATCTGAAAAAAAAAGAATTGTTGCTCTACATAAAGATGGCCTAGGCCAATGGTCATCAATCCTGTCCACAGAGCCCACTAACAGACCAGGTTTGCAAGATAACTGAAATACATCACAGGTAATATAATTTGCTGCTCAGTGATTGCAGTATTCTAGTCTGCATCTCCCCAAGGTAAAACCATACGTAAAACCTGGCCTGTTAGTGGGCCCTGAGGACAGGGTTGATGACTACTGGCCTAGGCTATAAGAAGATTGCCAAGACCCTAAAATGGAGCTGCAGCATGGTGGTCAAGACCATACAGCAGTTTAACAGGACAGGTTCCACTCAGAACAGGCCATGGTCGAACGAAGAAGTTGAGTGCACATGCTCAGCGTCGTATCCAGAAGTTGTCTTTGGGAAATAGACATATGAGTGCTGCCAGCATTGCTGCAGAGGTTGAAGGGGTAGGGGGGGGGGGTCAGCCTCTCAGTGCTCCGACCATACGCTGCACACTGCATCAAATTGATCTGCATGGCTGTCGTCCCAGAAGGAAGCCTCTTCTGTAAGCTATGAATAAGCACTAAAGTTTGGTGTGAAACGCATTAGCTTTTTACCCCGTCTGCTGTGGCATGCTTTTTTGTGTGTTTTTTTTATTTATTTTACAATAAAAGCAATTTATTTTTGGGGTGCGGCTGTCCAGAACGTGTTTCCTTCATTTTGCATCATTCCATGCATTGCCAGCACCCTTGGCTTTGGATCAGGTGAGACTTTCTGATTAGTATCTTAGATCGGTGATTCCTCTTTTTCAATCCTCTTCTAAAGATGATGCACAAGAAAGCCCACAAACAGTTTGCTGAAGACAAGCAGACTAAGGACATGGATTACTGGAACTGTGGTCTGATGAGACCAAGATAAACTTATTTGGTTCAGATTGTGTCAGCAACCAGGTGAGGAGTACAAAGACAAGTGTGTCTTGCCTACAGTCAAGCATGTTGGTGGGAGTGTCATGGTCTGGGGCTGCATGAGTGTTGCCGGTGTTCTATCGATATGTGCCCTCCATCGAATAGTGCCCGCGCATGCGCAAAACTGATTTGGCGGTCAGCTGGAGTGATGTGACCATGGCACATGCACACATCAGAGGAGTTTTTTTTCTACAGGGGAGAGAATGTCGCAGAAAATATTCACAGAGTGGAGGAACACCATAGTTCTCATACTGTGCCTCGCTGTTGCAGGGTTTCAGTCTGCTCACGGTTGCCTTTTGTCAGTGTTGCACGGCAGCTTTAGTGTCTATAAGCAAGGTCCATAAAGTCATGCAAGCTTGGGGGGGAGGAACTTGATTGGCCTACACAGAGTCCTGAACTCAACCCGATAGACAGCCTTCCCAGAAGAGTTGAAGCTGTTATAAGGTGGGCCAACTCAATATTGAACCCTACGAACTAAGACTGGGATGCCATTAAAGTTCATGTGAGTGTAAAGGCAGGTGTCCCAATACTTTTGGTAAGTGTATCTGACTTAGGTAGTCTATGTGCTACTTTTTTGTTTTTTCCATATATATATATATGTATATATAAATGGTAAGAGTGTTCTATTTCTCATGCTGAGAACCATCAGAACTGCATGGTTTGTCTCGTACAAATCCCAGAGATCAAACTGGAAATGAAAACATAAAAGAAGATAATGGTCTTACAGTGGCAGACTCCGGTGACGCCAAAGAACATGCTCCATAGCTTAACCTACTGAGCCATTGGCACCTATCAATACTCAACTGCAAAGCCTTTACAGCTGCAATGTTTTAACCGGTGTGAACCGGTAGATTCAGAGGGAGAGAGTCGCGATGATCAGAATTAAGAGTTTTGTCAAGATTTTTCACTTAAAAATAAAGGTGGTCTGTTTAACGCACCAAAGACTGTGTTAAATTGATAATTCAGTATAGTACAAGAAAAAACCCTTCCAGGTAATGCATGCACATTGCAAAGATTTTAACAAATATTACACTGGTATAAATCATGCCAGCATCTCAAATAAACTGATTGGTACCTGATCAGTCTTTTGCCTCAGCAACACTTTAGTTAGAAACACTCTTTGAATACTTATGAAATGGCAGCCCTAGTGCAGGGAATGCCTATAATTTGACCTTAAGCTCTGGGAGTAGCGGTGAAACTCCCATTCTAATTCTAATTCTTAGGCCGCGTACACACGATCGGTTCAAACCGATGAAAACGGACTGAAGTTTGTTTTCATTGGTCCAAACCGATCGTGTGTAGGCCCCATCGGTCCTTTATCCTTCGGTCAAAAAACAGAGGGCTTGCTTTAAAATTGAACCGATGGACGGCTAACCGATAGGTCAAAACCGATCGTTAGTATGCAAAAGCATCGGTTAAAAGGCCGCGCATGCTCAGAATCAAGTCGACGCATGCTTGGAAGCATTGAACTTTGTTTTTTTCAGCACGTCGTTGTGTTAAAACACGTAAACGTCACCGCGTACTGATACGATCGTTTTTTTAACTGATGTGTGTAGGCCGACGTAAGTCCAAATGTGCGCCGTTGTATCTTTACGCTGATTCACAAAGCGACATACGTCAAAAAATAGGCTTCCTCCGCCCGATGTAACTTGCCTACGCCGGCGTATCGTGGGGGCATAGTTACGCTGGATGCATTCGGCGTTCCCATTATAAATATGCTAAGATACGTTGGCGCAATGCCTACGTATCAGATCTATTCCGCGCTTTATTTGTCAAATAATTATATTTGTGTCACTGCTGTCACCATAAATACATCACTTCCAAAACATACCACAACCAAGAATTAAAATACTCCAATTTGACGTAACGTTATAACTCAACCACCGTCTAAGGGTTAATATATACTAATATGCTAATCTCAAAATACACGTGTGTCATCACATGTGTAAAGGTCCACATAAAATGTTCTCAAGGTCCACAACTTGACAAAAATATAAAGTGTGTGTGTTGAATAATCCAGTGAAAGAAGTCGTAAGGACGAAACATGTAGGAGCGGGCTGTACTGCAACCGAAAGTGATGTACAGTAATATGCCGTTTTACAAGTGGCGCACCGGAATTGATGGAGTAGCGGCCTTGGTAAGATGCTGATCTTCTCAGCATGCATGCCTGCGCTAGCGGCTTGGAATTTTATGTACATGGAGAGTCTATGTAATGAGCCTATATTGAAGTGGTTGTTAAGCCACTCTAACCTGTACACACCACCAGCACTGCCTCCTATTGTAGTGTCCCCCTCTGTATGTGATTTTCTAAACATTTATTCTGCAAATACCTCATTTTACTGCTGAGATTGCAATTTTTTTCCCTTTAACCATGGATTTCAGGAAAAAAATTTGCTTGATTTCCCCTGATGTGAAAATCCCTCCTGCCTGGCCATTGTCTTCTCCTGGCGGAATGGCGGGAGGGGGCAGGGGAAGCTGTCCTCGCTAGGAGAAGACAGTGTTTCTTGCTAGTGGCTACAGCAGCACTAATCAGAAGAGAATCCGGCAGACTGGTTGTACCCATGTTGATCGATCGACCGGTTCTTGCTGAACTAGCAGAGATTCAGACCTGCACATGGCCGGCCTAAGGCAAGTAATGCAACCTTCTCATCACCCTGTAGATATTGAGCATTTAAACCTGGCTGCGCGGGGGGCCCCACTGCAAGGTTTTTTTTTTTTTTTCAGCCCAGAATTGGGCTTTAAAGTTTAGTAACTCTAAAGCTGTGTCAAGTTACACAAATGCAAACCATATGGTTTCATTTGAAAACTGTTAAAATTTCATAAGCATTTTTTTTTTCATACCTATAGGATACAATATATACATTGTATGGGTTTTATGCTGTATGTACAGCCTTGCTTTACAGAAAATGTCATTGCTTTATAAAGGAATATTTGAAATACAATATATATATATATATTTTTAAATACACAATAAATTGTAATCTGTGGAGGAACTTACACACTCAGCAGTAAATGCTATCAAACTGTGAAGCCCCATACACACGACCGAGCTTCTCGGCAGAATCCAGCGAGAAGCTCGCTGGGATCCATATTCTGCCGAGAAGCTCAATCATGTGTACGTTTTCGCCGAGCAAACTGACGAGCGAGGCGTCGAGCCAAAATAGAGAGCAGGTTCTCTATTTCCTCGATGGGCCATCGGGACTAATGGCTCGACGCCTTTTTCGACAGCCTGGTCGACAAACTCGACGGACGGCCGAGAACCTCGTCGGGCGGAACGATGAGTTTAGCCTGACGAGGTTCTCGTACATGTGTACGCGGCCTAACTCTTATCTATCAATATGCATTGTTTTTTTGTTTTTTAGTTTTTTCCATAATTTTGATTGTTTTCTGGATAATTTGTACAAACAAGTTATCATACAGAATGTGTCAAATAACGCTTATATTTGAATAATGATAAATACAGTATGTGCGGTTCAACTGATAAAAATAATTTGTACTCTTAACGTAATAGAAATTGTTAAAGCGGAGTTCCACCCAAAATTGGAACTTCCGCTTAACCCACTCCTCGCCCCCTAAGGCCGCGTACACACGATCAGACAGGTCCGATGAAACTGGTCCGTCAGACCAAAGTTTTAAAACCTGCTTTAAAACCTGTCTGATGGACACCTGTCCGTCGGACAGGTTCGATGGTTAGTACACAAAAGCATTGGACCAAAAACCTGCGCATGCTCAGAATCAAGTCAACGCATGCTTGGAATCATTGAACTTAATTTTTCATCACGTCGTTTTGTTGTACGTCACAACGTTCTGGTCTGATCGGATTTTGGTCCGATGGTGTGTACGCACATCAGACCATCAAACAAGTTCAGAGTTGTCTGATGAAAACGGTCCGTCGGACAAGTCTCATCAGACCGGTCTGATCGTGTGTACAGGGCCTTACATGCCACATTTGGCATGTAATTTTTTTTTGGGGGGGAGTGGGGACTTCAGGAGGAGTGGGACTTCCTGTCCCACTTCCTCGTTCCGCCGAGGGGCTGGTAAGGTGAATAGCTTAATCGCCTTTCTGCAGCCCCTCCCTGTAGGCGATCACCTGGGACACATGACAGGTCTCATGTGATCGCCTGTCCAATGAGAGAGCGCAGCGCCACTCGTGCATGCGCAGTGGGTGCCCGGCCGTGAAGCCGAAAGCTGTCACGGTCGGGTGCCCACACTTAGGATGAAGACGAGCATACACACGGTCGGATTTTCCATCAACATGCTCACAACAATCGATCATTTGTTTCGGAAATTCCGACCGTGTGCACGCGGTAAAAGAATGTGATCTGCCCTCCCTAAAGTTCTACTTCATTTTTTTTTTTATTATTATTATGTACTGTATTTATTTATTTAATACAGGTACTTCTCTAGGGCCGTAAATGTACTCAGCGCTTTACCAATTCTATTGTACGTTTACATCAGTCTCTGCCCTCAATGATCTTCCAATCTAAACATTTTCTTTACAAGTTTTGTAAAGTTTCAACTTTATCAAGCAATTTAAAGTACCAGGCTGTTGTTTTACAACCACCCCACCCCCCCTCCCCAGGGTTACTGTAAGTCCCAAAAAAAAAAAATAATGGTGAAATACATATTAATATGTATGAAGTTTAGCAATAAATCACAATTTAAAGAGCGAGTTAATGAAAAGTTGTCAATTAAAATCACTCACTATTGTGACCTTTCCTTTCTAGTCTAGTAGAGAGCTTAGGAGAAAACTGAAAGAAAACAATGGCGCATATCCTGGACTGTCAAAGAATAACAAATAAAGCCTCTCCTTTCCCTTCCCTCTCTTCCTGAGTACATTATTAAAGTGCTGATCTTTGGCCTTTTCACTTGGACAGAAAGTCAACCAGATTGACATTCCCAATATTCCTTATTGCCCAAAGCTCTGTTTCCTGGCTGCTCTGATGTGAAAACAAAGCATGCTGGGAAGAACTGAAGTTTATGAAGAAAATCTGGGATTGTCCTAAGTGAACGAGAACATTAAAAGCCCATTTTCTTGTCTTTTATTCCTGGGTCACCGCCGGGCACATTAACTACGATTCTTCTTTCTTTATGTTACACTTTCACCATCTTGCTTGAACCTTTGCTTTTGTCTTCAGAGCAATTACAAGACACTTTGTCCTTCTGTTACAATACTTTGGCAATGAAAGGATTTTCCTTGAGCCCAGGTTCACACTGGGTACGATTTAGTTCGATTTGAGATGCGATTTCACATGTGAAATCGCATCTCAAATCGGTGGCAATTGCCGGAAATGACACCGTCCTAATCGGTGCGACGCCGCATCTGCGGCGCTGCGCCGATTTCAAAAAGTAGTTTCTGTACTATTTTTTGCGATTTCAGGATGCGATTTACATTGACATCTGTGCAGAAACCTGCACAGATGTCTCCTAAATCGCGCCAAAATCGGGACTGCCAGAGGGAGTGAAATTGCGCGAGTTCAGCTGAAATCGCGCGATTTCACTCTCGCAGCCCAGTGTGAACCAGGGCTGAAAACAGTTTCTGTACGTTTATATATTGTTAGTTGTATTTAACCACTTGACCTCCAGAAGATTTACCCCCCCCCCCCTTCATGACCAGAGCATTTTTTGTGATACAGCACTATTATTATTATTATTATTATAACAGTTTACGCAGCGCTTTACAATATAAAAGGGAGACAATACAGTTACAATACAATAAAATACAAGAGGATTAAGGCTGCATTCACACCTGAGCGTTTTGTTGGCTGCACCGCGACGCTTAAAAACGCTAGAGGGGAAAAAAAACATTATTCTCTATGGAGTTGGTTCACATCTCCCCTCCAAAACGCCGAACGCCTGAAGCTCAAACAAGTCCCGGACCCTTTTTTGTCGCGCAAATCGGGCGGCTTGGGCGGTGACAATGACCTGTTCAAAATCGCGGTAAAAAACGCAGCGTTTTGTCGCAGCAAATCATGGTAAAAAACGCCGCAATTTGTCACGGTAAATCGCGGTAAAAAACGCCGCAAATCGCCTACACTTAGGTGTGAATGCAGCCTAATGCCGCGTACACACGGTCGTTTTTTGCGATGAAAAAAAACGTCATTTAAATTGATCGTGTGTGGGCAAAACGTTGTTTTTTGTCTTAAAAAAAACGACCAAAAAAAAATTCCAACATGCTTGAATTTTTTGTGTCGTTTTTCAAAACGTCGTTTTTTGTTTCACAAAAAGTCACCGTGTGTAGCAAAAACATCGTTTAAAATGACGTTTTTCAACCCGCGCATGCCCAGAAGCTAGTTATGAAGCGAGCTTCAATGGAAAAGAGTGGTGAACGTAACCTCGCTTTTTGTGAAAAAAACGATGGTGTGTATGCAAAATTGTCTTTGAAAAGTGACGTTTCAAAAACGTTGTTTTTTACTTCACAGAAAACGACGTTTTTTTTCATCACAAAAAATGATCGTGTGTACGCGGCATAAGAGGGCCCTGCTCAGAAGAGCTTACAATCTAATAGGGAGGGGCAGGTGGTACAAAAGGTTGTAACTGTGGGGAATGAGCTGATGGAAGTGGTAAAAGATTAGTTGGAGACGTGATAGGCTTCCCTGAAGGTAGCAAGAGTAGGGGATAGCCGGACTCTAATAAACAATTCAATAAAAAAAAAAAAAAATTATTTTATACAGTAATCAGTGGCTAGCTTTAGCTTGATCGTTGTATAAATGTGAATGGTCCCAAGAAAGTGTCAAATGTGTCCGATCTGTCTGCCGCAATGTTGCAGTCCTGCTAAAAATCGCAGATCACTGCCATTACTAGTAAATAAAAAAAAATCAATAAAAAAAAATGGCATAAATCTTCAATTTTGCAGACGCTATGGGTGAGATCCACAAACAAGTCCCGCTGGCGTAGCTTAACGGACTTACACTACGCCGCTGTAAGTTACAGCAGCGTATCCATATCCTCAAAGAATTTCCGATGTAACTTACGGCGGCGTAGTGTAATTGTTGCGGCGTAAGGCCGCGCAATTCAAATTAGTTAGATGTGGGCGTGATTTCATGTAAATCAACATGACCCCACGTAAAAGACGCTTTTTTTGAACGGTGCATGCGCCGTCCGTGGAGATATCCCAGTGCGCAATCATGTCGAAAACATCAATGAAAACGACGTGAACGTAACTTACGCAAATTCCTATTCGCGAACGGTTTACGCAAACGACGTGAACGACGGAAAATTTGATGCTGGCCCAACGTCCATACTTAACATTACGTACGCCTCTATACAGCATGGGTAACTTTACGCCGGACCTACGCTTACGCAAACAACGTAAAAACACTACGCTGGCTGTACGTACATTCGTGGATTGGCTTATCTACCTCATTTGCATATTCGACGCAGAAAATATATACGGAAGTGCCCCTAGCGTCCAGCGTAAATATTAAACTTAAATAGGACGGCGTAAGACTGCGTATGTACGCAAAAAACTGGCGTATCTTGTTTGTGGATCTGGCCCTATAACTTTTGCGCAAACCAATCAATATACGCTTATTGCGATTTTTTTTTTTTTTACCATAATTATGTAGAAGAATACATATTCCCTATATCAGGGAACAGACGATCAATGACAGTGCCACTGTGAAGAACGGGGAAGGTGTGTTTACACACACCTCTCCCCGTTCTTCAGCTCCTGTGACCGATCGCGGGACTCCGGCAGCAAAAGCGCCCGTGAACCACGGCTTTGCACTTAAAGAGGACGTACAGGTACATGCTTGTGCCCAGCCGTGGTATTCTGCCGACGTATATAAGCGTTAGGCGGTCCTTAAGTGGTCAAATTCTGTACTATTCTACTTTGAAAATTCTGATGCATCCGAATTTCCGAATAACGAAGATTCGATTGAATTTTTATTCAGAACTAAACTAACCGCACATGTCTAATACACGTGTAAGCTGCAGAGCCATTTCACGGCACCCTAGTATTATTATCTGCATTTCTAACTCTGTCTGTACTGTTGAAATATTGGTGAGGGGACACACTTGACACCTTTACTGCCATTGTGCTATATGCTGGGTCTCCAGTGTGCCCCTGTGCCTTTAAGGAGGGGTGGGCTCCCTCCAGGCTCATCTGTCCTCAGCCCATCCATTATAATGCATGTGCTTCTACTATGAAACAATCACATGCAAGGAAAATTTAAAATAAAACAGCATTTTACTTGCACATGATTGGATGATGAAAGTCCGCAAAGCTTCTGCTCATTTACTAATCTATGGAAGAACTGCTCTTGCAGCGTTTGACTGTATTTTGCAAAGTGCACAGTCTTTAGTAAATAAACCCCATAGTGTTCAGGTCTAGTTACAATTGATAATAAAGATCTCCCAGCCCCCTCACATATAAAGAGATTTTTCCTTGCTGGGAAGTCCAGAATAGAGTATCTACAGTAAAAAAAAGGTAAACTGCAATGTTGGAAAAAAATTTTTTTAGGTTATGCAAATGTATTAAATGAATGGGACTCGTAACAAATATAAAGTAGGTATTATCCCCATTTGGCTGCAAAAGTGTAAATATGTTTTAATGTGTTTAAATCAAGGAAGAAAACAAAAGTAAAACTGTCAGGGCATTGTCTACAGCAGAGGTGTCCGAAGACCTGGCATTCCTGCCAGTACTTAGCATTCCTGCAAGGGAAAGCTCATTGGCACACAAGGACGTGCCCCGCAATGCGTATGCGCATTGGAAAATAGTTACGCATTCTCTTAGCACAGTTTAACACCAAACGGCCTTCACTTCTCTGCAGTTGCTGGTTGATCTTTGCCTCTCCAGTGCGTTTGTTCCCGTGATGCTCTTGCTTCTGACCTGACCCCGGCTTGTTTAACATATCTTCTCTTGCTGCTCTCCTTTGTATGACCCCAGCTATCCACCTGACTACACTTGCTCTGATCCCCACCTGGCACCTGACCTTGGCTTTAAACCAATGTTTCCCCTGTTTTCTGTGCTGCCGAAGACCTGCTGCTTCTCACGGGTGCCACCTGCAAGGATCTAGGATAGCCACCTCAGCACTCTATTTACATCTTCCACCCGACTGCCCCATGCTGGCATTACTCATGCCTATTTATGAGAGGCCTACCCCCTGCCAACCCATTTGCTGGAAATTGGCTGGGGCCCTCATAAATATGCCAAGCAGCTCTTCCTAGCATCCACCCACTACATCTGGAACCTTCTCCGAGGTTCCAGAAAACAGTGGTAGGCACAAGAGATGCTGCTTGCTGAGTCACCCAGCCTCCCTGAGTCACTCAGCCCAGGCTTGGCTCTCAGCCAAACCAAATTTGCCTACACCAACAATTAAACTATACACTAGCACATGAGCTAGAGGGTGCCACATCTATATGCAATATTTCTTATTAATCTTGGCCAAGCCAAGCTTACAGGTTTTTGGAATAGCCAGAAGACAATTTCATGAGGATGGTCACATTATGCCTGCAAGATCCCTATTCTATATCTATGGATACATTAAAAACAAACAGAAAAAAAGGTATAATTTTAATAGCATACCGAAGTCACATTTATTTGATACAAAGGGTATCTACAGAAACTTTAAGCCACAAAGGTATGCATTCATAAGGATGAAATAGCATCAGCCGACCCAGGGGACACAAAAACTTCAGCCCCAATACCGCACAAAAAAACAAATGATAAAATCTGTGTATGCAATTAAATATTCAGAGCAATAGGAAGTATGTAGTAACCCATAAACATATACAACTACTACATAACAGCATAATCATATCAAGGCAACAGAAGTGTATACTGTATGCCAGGCTAAACAAGCAGGTGTTATGATTTACTGTACACATGACAAGAAAACATATGCAGAAATGTAAAATGTACAAACGTACAGCTGTATAAACAGCCGGATCTCATGCTGGAAATTCCCACATACAGAGGCCGCAGTCACAGAGGTTTTTCATTGACTGGTATGCAAGATTTCCTCCCATCTGATATAGTGTTTTAAGGATGACTTTTTTCCTCATAATTCACAAACCTCAAACCAAGATTGCATTCTTAAGGGGTCATTACACCCCAAACCGATATTTTAGCTATAGGTGGACACTGATGTTCTAAATACTCCACCAGCTTGTAATGTCTGTCTGGTAAATTAAAAGGGAGATCTGGTTATCTCTCAGCGCTATCTATTAACCATGGTACTTCTGGACCACCTCAGCTCTGGGTAATTCTGACACTTCTCACCTGTAAAAATCGACATTTTATTAATTAACCAGTTCCCTACCGAGCCATAATAATATGACGTCGGCAGGAACTGTCTGTCCTTCAGAGTGGACGTCATATGATGTCCTGTGTATCTCGGTCACTGGGGGCGCGCGCGCGGCAAAGCTCGCGACCTGGTGCGCATGCCCAGCGGTCGTGATGTCCGCCGGGAACCCGCAATTGTTGGCAAACACGCCAGGAATGTGGATCTGGGTGTGTAAACACCCAGAATTGTAGATAGAGGCTCCTGCGCTACCGAGGGGGGTGGTGGAGTGGGATGGGGTCACTGCTGCAAACACCTGACACTCTGTGCTGGGCAGAGAGAAGTAGCAAATGGAAAAACAAGGGGGGTGGTGTCTGCGCTGTGAAAAGTGGGTGAAATCCAAGGGTGGTACGGGAATAAATCCCTGGGCTGGTGAACGTGGGGGAGGGGGGGGGGAGGGGTGGTGTTTTTAGAACAGAGTGATAGCGTACATAAGTTTAGTGTCAATACGTAAACCGTCAAAATGTAGCACAAAAGATAATATTGAATACTAAACAATGGCAAGTGACAAAGAAGGAGTACAAATTCACAAGCAGTAAAATGTACACAATGTGCTGGTCCAAGTAAAGTGAAATCAGGGAGAACTACCGCTAGGGGCGCCCCTGAATGTGTAACACAGTGAACAATACAAATAATAATATATAAATCAGTGAAGAAATGCAAAAAAGTCTCTGAAAGTGTTTCCCAAATGTCCCAGAAGACAGGTTCCAAAGATGTCCCAGAAGACCGTTTCTAAAAGATGGAAGAAATGGTGCCGGGAAAGGACGTGGTACAGTGAACACCTCAGGTGGTCCCTAGCCCCTCACCTCACGGCTATGGCACGGATAGCCAAATAAAACCACCTCTGGCAGGGGGAGGAGGAATACACTTCAATGGACAGAAACGACATCAGCACTCAGCAGTAAGGCATGGAGAAGATACAAAGCAAGTAGGATATGGTGTTATGGAAGTGTCTAAACAGGCAACATCATTCACTCATACATCCACTCACATGGAGGTGATGGATGGTGGGCCTATCTCCCACGAACACCGAGTTCGTCCTAAGTCCTGGATGCACACCTGGCTCCTCTTCTTCTGTGTCTGAGCTGGGTGGACACTTGGAGCAGATAGAGGGGACCCTCACACAGCATATAGGATGGGAGAAAAAAAGACCATAGTACAGCCCCGCAAAAATGGAACAGGTTTATTAAAACATATAGGTGCACTCACATTTGGATGATAAAAACTGGGCACAGAAACCAAACGGACGGCAGGGGGGTCTTGCTGCGTCAGGTGTGTGGACTCTGATGCTCCTTGATCCCTACGCGTCTTGTCATGTCACATGACTTCCTTAGGGGATAACATAGATGGAATATTGGAGGCTTTAAATAGACCGCCTAATGGTCTGCTGTAATGGGCGCATGGCGGCCATTTTCTTGTGGCCCGCACTCATATAGGTAACTGGTGACTGCTGAGATAGTGGCCATCTTGCCTAGGTCACTTCCTATTAGTAAGTAGGAGTGGCTTGAAGACAGAGAGAAGCACCTCTCGACTGCCTGGGTGTCTGCTATGCTGGGCGCATGTCGGCCATTTTCTCGTAGCCCACACTCTTATTGTAATGGCTAATCACAAATAAAGCAATCGCCATTTTGCCTGGGCTTTTTCCTATTGATAGATAGGAGTGACTCCGGGATAAGGGATGATCTTGGTGCAGTGTATTCCTCCTCCCCCTGCCAGAGGTGGTTTTATTTGGCTATCCGTGCCATAGCCGTGAGGTGAGGGGCTAGGGACCACCTGAGGTGTTCACTGTACCACGTCCTTTCCCGGCACCATTTCTTCCATCTTTTAGAAACTGTCTTCTGGGACATCTTTGGAACCTGTCTTCTGGGACATTTGGGAAACACTTTCAGAGACTTTTTTGCATTTCTTCACTGACTTATATATTATTATTTGTATTTTTCACTGTGTTACACATTCAGGGGCGCCCCTAGCGGTAGTTCTCCCTGATTTCACATTACTTGGACCAGCACAGTGTGTACATTTTACTGCTTGTGAATTTGTACTCCTTCTTTGTCACTTGCCATTGTTTAGTATTCAATATTATCTTTTGTGCTACATTTTGACGGTTTACGTATTGACACTAAACTTATGTACGCTATCACTCTGTTCTAAAAACACCACCCGTCCCCCCTCCCCCAAACACCCAGATGCACCCCCTGTCAGAGGTGAGGAGATCGATGTGTGTTCCCAGAACAGAGGAACACAGATCGGTCTCCTCCCTTGTGAGTCCCTCTCCCCCTACAGTTAGAAATCACTCCCACGGAACATATTAACCCCTTTAGCGCCCCCTAGTGTTAACCCCTTCCCTGCCAGTCACATTTACACAGTAATCAGTGCAGTTTTATAGCACTAATCGCTGTATAAATATGAATGATCCCAAAAACGTGTCAAATGTGTCCGATATGTCCGCCGCGATGTCAGGGTCACAATAAAATTTGCAGATCGCCACCATTACTAGTAAAAAAAATAATAAATGAAAATGGCATAAATCTATCCCCTATTTGGAGATGCTATAACTTGTGCACAAACCAATCAATATACGCTTATTGCGATTTTTTTTTTTTTACCAAAAATATGTAGAAGAATATGTATCGGTCTAAACTGAGGAAAAAGGTGTTTTTTTTATTTTTAAATGTTGATATTTATTAAATCAAAATGTAAAAAATATAGTGTTTTTTCAAAATTGTTGTTGTTCTTTTGTTTATAGCGCAAAGAATTAAAACCACAGAGATTATCAAATACCACCAAACGAAAGCTCTATTTGTGGGGGGGGGGGGGGGGACATAAAGATTTCATTTGGGTAGAGTGTTGCATGACCGCGCAATTGTCATTGAAAGTGAAACAGCGATGAAAACTAAAAATTGGTCTGGGCAGGAAGGAGGTGAAAATGCCCGGTTAAAATTCCTTAGAACACCCTTTAAAAAAAAAAAAACCTCTTTAAAAAAAAAAAAAAAATACTTAGAACCCCAAACACTCTATATATATATATATATATATATATATATATATATATATATATATATATATATATATATATATATATATATATATATATATATATACACACACACACACAGTTAGGTCCATATATATTTGGACACCAGCACAATTTTCATACTTTTTGCTCTGTTTGACACCAGAATAAAATTTAACCACTTGACCACTGGGCACTTAAACACCCTTAATAACCAGACCAATTTTCAGCTTTCGGTGCTCTCACATTTTGAATGACAATAACTCAGTCATACAACACTATAACCAAATTAAATTTTTGTCCTTTTTTTCCCACAAATAGAGCTTTCTTTTGGTGGTGTTTCATCACCTCTGCGGTTTTTATTTTTTTTGCTATAAATGAAAAAAGAACAACATTTTGCAAAAAATAATAATTTTTCTTCATTTCTATTATAAAATTTTGCAAAAAAGTAATTTTTCTTCATAAATTTGGCCTAAAATGTATACTGCTACATATCTTTGGTAAAAAAAATAAAAAATGTTGGATATTATTTAGTCTGGGTGAAAGTTATGGGGTCTACAAGCTATGGTACCAAATCCTGAAAATTGATCAATTTCATCACACCTGAAGTACTGACAGCCTCTCTCATTTCTTGAGACCCTAACATGCCAGAAAAGTACAAATACCCCCCAAATGACCCCTTTTTGGAAAGAAGACATTCCAAGGTATTTAGAAAGAGGCCTGGTGAGTTTTTTAAAGTTGTAATTTTTTCCCACAATTCTTTGCAAAATCAAGATTTATTTTTTTTTCATCAAATTTTCATATTATTAGGTTATTTTTCACACACAGCATATGCATACCACAAATTACACCCCAAAACACATTCTGCTATTCCTCCCGAGTATGGCGATACCCCATGTGTGAGACTTTTACACAGTGCGGCCACATACAGAGGCCCAACATGCAGGGAGCACCCAGGCCAATTCTGACATTTCTCTCCTACATGTAAAAATCATCATTTATTTGCTAGAAAAATACATAAAACCCCAAAACATGATATAAAGATACCTCACATGTGGTTTGAACACCGTTTTTATATGTGGGCGGGACTTGCGTATGCGTTCGCTTCTGCATGCGAGCTCGCGGGGACAGGGGCTGCTGTATGCCCAGAGTATTGCTAAGTATGCCCAGAGTATTGCGGAGTATGCCCAGAGTATTGCCCAGAGTATTGCCAGAGTATTGCCAGAGTATGCCCAGAGTATGCCCGGAGTATTGCCAGAGTATGCCCGGAGTATTGCCAGAGTATGCCCGGAGTATTGCCCAGAGTATTGCAGAGTATGCCCAGAGTATTGCAGAGTATGCCCAGAGTATTGCAGAGTATGCCCAGAGTATTGCAGAGTATGCCCAGAGTATTGCAGAGTATGCCCAGAGTATTGCAGAGTATGCCCAGAGTATTGCCAGAGTATGCCCAGAGTATTGCCAGAGTATTGCGGAGTATGCAGAGTATGCCCAGGGTATTGCAGAGTATGCCCAGAGTATTGCAGAGTATGCCCAGAGTATTGCAGAGTATGCCCAGAGTATTGCCAGAGTATGCCCAGAGTATTGCCAGAGTATGCCCAGAGTATTGCCAGAGTATGCCCAGGGTATTGCAGAGTATGCCCAGGGTATTGCAGAGTATGCCCAGAGTATTGCAGAGTATGCCCAGAGCATTGCAGAGTATTGCGGAGTATGCCCAGAGTATTGCCAGAGTATTGCAGAGTATGCCCAGAGTATTGCAGAGTATGCCCAGAGTATTGCCCAGAGTATTGCCCAGAGTATTGCCCAGAGTATTGCCCAGAGTATGCCTGAGTATTGCAGAGTATGCCCAGAGTATTGCCAGAGTATGCCCAGAGTATTGCCAGAGTATGCCTGAGTATTGCAGAGTATGCCCAGAGTATTGCAGAGTATGCCCGAGTATTGCAGAGTATGCCCAGAGTATTGCCAGAGTATGCCTGAGTATTGCAGAGTATGCCCAGGTGAGTATTGCAGAGTATATGCAGCAGGGATGGCTGAGCAGGGAGGGAGGGATGGATGGATCTGTGACTACATTTGTCACAGATCCAGCCCGCAGCACTGGCGCTGCCATCCGCTCCCTCCCCTCTCCTCTCACACTGTACCGATCGGTACAGAGAGAGGAGGGAGGAACCGGCGTCATCAAATGACGCCGGTCTGTTTACATCTGATCGCGCCGTCATTGGACGTCGCGATCACGTGGTAAACCGCCGCTATCAGCGGCGATTTACCGTGATCCGTGATGCGCCGGGTCCTCTGGACCCGGCGGTCACGGATGTTCCCGTGTGCGCGCCTCAGGAGGCGCGCGGGAGCGCGATTCTGACAGGCCGTTAATTAACGGCCAGTTAGAATACAGCAACCGCCCTAGAGCCGTACTTTCGGCATAGGGCGGTTGCAAAGTGGTTAAACAAAGCAATCTAAATGAATTTGAAGTGCAGACTTTCAGCTTCAATTCAAGGGGTTGAACATAAATATCAAGTGCACATTTTAGGAATTACAACCATTTTTGTACAAAGTCCCCTCATTTTCAGGGGCTCAAATGTAATTGGACAAATGAATATAATCATAAATAAAATGTTAATTTTTATTAGTAAAAAAGGAAGGGCTTCTGCGCTATCATGTAACAAGGTTGCCCTAAATTAACAGTAAAAACAATGCAGCAAACACAAAAGTGTATACACAGCACCTAAAGAAAAACAAATTAAAAAAAGGGGGTGATTGCGCAAAGTGTATAAGACCAAACAACTGTTGGATAACAATAATAAAGTATATAAATTAACAACATACAGAGTGGTGCAAGTGATAAATATAGGGTGGTGAGGGTTCTGGGAGACCAGACCGTGTGTGTGGTGAAGTGCACATCTCTCACAGGATTAGTGGGCATCTATGAACACATCTTTTAGTATCATGGAATTTTTTTGCACTTATTAATTATTTGGCACTATTTACCCTATATTTATCACTTGCACCACTCTGTATGTTGTTAATTTATTTAGTTTATTATTGTTATCCAACAGTTGTTTGGTCTTATACACTTTGCGCAATCACCCCCTTTTTTAAATGTGTTAATTTTTATTATTTTGTTGAGAATCATTTACTGGCAATGAGTGC
The DNA here is from genome assembly GCA_029574335.1 of Rana kukunoris. Classification (NCBI taxonomy): domain Eukaryota; kingdom Metazoa; phylum Chordata; class Amphibia; order Anura; family Ranidae; genus Rana; species Rana kukunoris. The sequence continues at coordinate 519,854,853 of CM056052.1, read as the reverse complement.
CTGAAGTCCAGAACCCATGGACATTACCAAACACTGGGTTTCCTCCCTTCTGATGCTTTCCAGGCTCTAACTGCAGCTATATTCAGTTGTTCTTTGTTTGTGGGTCTTTCTGCCTTTAGTTTTGCCTTCAGCAAGTGAAATGCATGCTCAATTGGGTTGAGATCAGGTGCATTGCAGAATATTCCACTTATTTTTCTTCTAGAGCTCCTGTGTTGCTTTTGCAGTGTGTTTTGGATCATTGTTCATCCGTACTGAAGCGCCATCCAATCAACTTTGCTGCATTTGGCTGAATCTGGGCCGACAGTATATCTCTAAACACTACAAAATTCACCCAGATGCTTCTGTCTTCTGTCACATCATCAATAAACACCAATGACCCAGTGCCACCCATGCATGCCCATGCCATCACACTGCCTCCACCATGTTTTACACATGACGTTGTGTGCTTTGGATCATGAGCCATTCCAAGCCTTCTCCACACTTCTTTCTTCCCATCATTCTGGTACAGATTTGTTTCGTCCGGCCAAAGAATGCTTTTCAAGAATTGGCTTTTTTAGATGTTTTTTGGCAAAGTCTAATCTGTCTTTTCGATTCTTCAGGCTTATTAATGGTTTGCACCTTGTGCTGTATTTGCTTTTGTAAAGTCTTCTCTTGATTGTAGACTTTGACAATGATGCGCCCACCTTCTGGAGAGTGTTCTTCACTTGTCTGGATGTTGTGAATCTTTTTTTCTTTACCATAAAGATGATCCTGCGATCATCCATCACTGTTGTCTTCTTTGAATGTCCAGGCCTTTTTATGTTGGTGAGCTCACCAGTGCTTTCTTCTTTCCTCAGAATGTGCCACTCCTAACGTTGCTGCTATCTCTCTGATGGATTAGCTTTGTTTTTAAAGCCTTACCATGGCCTGTTTCGATGTGATAGTTTGTGACTATTTGGATTTTATCTGCCTTCAATAAAGGTGTCTTAATGGAGTGTGGGCGTTCAGCCATTTTTTGCTTTTCCTTTGAACACATAATGTAGGTTCACAGCAATAGATTCCAAATGCAAATACCACACTTAGAATCAACTCAGACCTTTTACCTGCTTAATTGATGAAGAAATAATGAAGGAGTAGGCCACACCTGGCAATGAAACAGCTTTTGGACCCCTGAAAAAGGGAGGGTGGCTATTCTTAAGAGCTTTAATTCCTAAACCCTTCCTCAGATTTGGATGTACATACACTCAAATTAAACCTGAGAGTGTTTACTTTCACTTGAATATGTTTTGGTAAATACCTGAGAAAAAACAATAAAATTGTGCCTGTGTCCAAATATATATGGATCTTACTGTAGCTGCAGCTTGTTTATTGGTCAATCTGTCATCTACTAGGACCCCCAGATCTTTCTCCATCCTTGATTCCCCCATCGCCTCCCCCCAGTGAGTAGTTTGCATTTATGTTTTGGCCTCTAAGTGCATTACTTTACATTTCTCCACAATAACCAGGTTTTACCCCCTTAATGACCAGGCCATTTGATGTCCTTTTTTCCCCACAAATAGAGCTTTCTTTTGGTGGTATTTGATCACCTCTGCAGTTTTTATTTTTTGCACTATAAACAAAATAATATCGAAAATTATTTTTAAAAAACAATATTTTTGAATTTCTACTATAAAACATACCCAATAATTTAAAACGAATTGCTTCATCAATTTAGGCCAATATTTTTTCTGCTGCATATTTTTGGTAAACAAATCCCAATAAGGGTATACTGTATTGATTGGTTTGCCCAAAAGTTATAGCGTCTGCAATATTTTTGGGGCATTTTTATTTATTTATATTTTTTAATAGAAATGGCGGCGATCAATGCTAAAAATATGCACTGTTACTGTACTAATGACACTGGCAGGGACAGGGTTCACATCAGGGGCGATCAAAGGGTTAAGTGTCTCCCTAGGGGGTGTTTTCTTACTGGGGGATAGACTCACTGTGTGAACAGAGAGATCCGTGTTCCTGCTTAGCACAAGATCTATCTGTTCATACCTGACAGGGCGGCGATCTGCCTTGTTAACATCGGAAGACCGCCGTCCTGTCTCTCTGGGGAGTGATTGTGGGTGGCCGGACTTGCTGATTGGGCCCCTTTTGACCAATCAGCATGCGTGCACACCCCCGCTGGCTCACATGTGTTGTGTAATATCCCTTTAAAAAAATAAACAAATTATTATTATTTTTTTTAAAATATTTGTTTTGGTTACACTGTCTCAATTATTTATATTTTTGATCGCTTTATTACTATCACAAGAGATATCTATCCTCTACCCTCCAGAGCATCTGAACAAACTGAGATCTGTTTGATAAGATACTTGTAAACAACAAACTGGAACTGGAAGTCACTTCCGATTTCTAACTTTACACAGTGGGAGGAACAACATCAGTTCCTCTTACTGTGTATCAAGAACTAGATGCCACCAGTTGCATTTTTACTGAGCTCCCTGATTGGGGAGAGTCCAGTAAAGGCAGCAGAAGCAGGAGTGGGGACCCCATTTTGCCACCTGTAGAATTAATCCAGCGGCTCTTTAGCCACTCAGATTACTTTTACATCATACCAGTACATCGCTGGTTGGCAAGTGGTTAAAGCAAACCTGTCATGAGATATGTCAAGACTGCCATGGCTGATCATTCTTTCTGGAAATGCTAGTTGCCTGATGGTAGATTTAGCCTAAAGGGTAAGTCCACCCTAACACTAAAATCTCTACATCTACAGGCATCCACGATCTAGCGTACAATTTTTTTAAAAACGTCATTTAAAATGATCGTGTGTGGCCAAAATGTCGTTTTATGTCTTCTGAAAAACGACAAAAAAAAAATTCGAACATGCTTCAATTTTTTATGCCGTTTTTCAGAATGTCGTTTTTTGTGTCATAAAAAATGATCGTGTGTACGCTAAAACGACGTTTAAAACAACGTTTTTAAACCCGCGCATGCTCAGAAGCAAGTTATTATTCAAGCTTGAATGGAACAGAGTGCCGTCGTACGTGTTGTACGTAACTGCGCTTTGCAAGGGCATTTTCAGAAAAGGATGGTGTGTAGGCAACGTCGTTTTTTTAAATGAAGTTTTAAAAACTTTGTTTTATTTCATCACAAAAAACAACATTTTTTTACAAGACAAAAAACGACCGTGTGTATGCGGCATAAGACTAAGCTATCTAGCCTTGGAGAAGAAGAAATCAGTATACATACCTTTTTTAAAGCTGATCCGATCTCCAGTGGGGAAAGCTCTGCAGAGGACACAACCGACAATGGCTGTGAAATGTATGGGAAGTGACGTCAACCATAGACGGGCTTCCATTGCCGCCACAGAGAAGCAACTTAGCTAACCGGAAGACCTGACACCTAACCAGGTACCACTCCAAACAATTAGTTGTTGTAGCTGTTCTTCCTTTTAGCTACCCATAGCAACAACCTCCTCTTTTTAGCATTGTAGGTTAACCTTTTGTAGTGGTGTCACACATACCCCCCATAGGCGTGCGCTCAGGGTGTGGTGGATGTGCCCAGTCACACCGTAATCACCCCATGCGCATTAGTGATATTGCTCTGTGTAGCCGTAGAGGCATGGGAAAGATCTCCCTCTTAACTGGCTCTGCCATAAGAGAAGTGTTTATGCTCTTCTCTTTCACTGTGGCGGGCAGGGAGATCAATTTGCCTGGGATTATATATATGTAGACACACACAAACACACGCGTTTGAGCTTAATGGTGCACACCCTAATCCAATAGGCTGGTGCACACCCTAATCCAATAGTGCTATTACTGACCAAGGTTCTTTAGGAATCTGCCAAGACTCAACATGCACCCTTTGAATAATTTCAGCCCGAGCTCAAGGAAGTTAAAGCAACTTTTACTAAAAATCCAGCACAACATGTACAGCAGGAAAAAATGTCCTTTCTCTAACCACTTGACCACTGGGCACTTAAACCCCCTTCCTAACCAGACCAATTTTCAGCTTTCGGTGCTCTCACAATTTGAATGACAATTACTCAGTCATACAATATTGTACCCATTTGAAATTTGTGTCCTTTTTTTCACACAAATAGAGCTTTCTTTTGGTGGTATTTGATCACCTCTGGGTTTTATATTTTTTGCGCTATAAAAGAAAAATGACTGAAAATTCTGTAAAAAAAAAAAACTTGTTTCTGTCATATTAGCAGGTTATTTCTCACACACAGCATATGCATACCACAAATTGCACCCCAAAACACATTCTGCTATTCCTCCCGAGTATGGCGATACCCCATGTGTGGGACTTTTACACAGCGTGGCCACATACAGAGGCCCAACATGCAGGGAGCGCCATCAGGCGTTCTGGAGCACCCAGACCAATTCTGACATTCTCTCCTACATGGAAAAATCATCATTTATTTGCTAGAAAATTACATAGAACCCCAAAACATTATATATGCTTTTTTAGCAAAGACCCTAGAGAATACAATGGCGGACGTTACAACTTTTTATCTCGCACGGTATTTTCGCAGAAATTTATTGAACGCGCGTTTTAAAAAAAAAACTGTTTTGTGCTTAAAAGAAAACAAAACAGTAAAGTTAGCCCAATTTTTTTTCATAATGTGAAAGATGAAGTTACGCTGAGTAAATAGATACCCAACATGTCACACTTCAAAATTGCGCACAATCGTGCAATGGCGCCAAACTTCGCTACTTAAAAATCCCCATAGGCGGTATTGCAGAGTATTGGGTATTGCAAAGTATCATGCAGGGTATTGGGCTATTGCCGAGTATTGGGGTATTGCCAAGTATTAGGGTATTAGGGTATTGCCGAGTACTGGGGTATTGCCGAGTACTGGGGTATTGCCGAGTATTGGGGTATTGCCGAGTACTGGGGTATTGCCGAGTATTGGGGTATTGCCGAGTACTGGGGTATTGTTGAGTACTGGGGTATTGTTGAGTACTGGGGTATTGCTGAGTACTGGGGTATTGTTGAGTACTGGGGGAATTGTTGAGTACTGGGGTATTGTTGAGTACTGGAGTATTGCTGAGTATTGGGGTATTGTTGAGTATTGGGGTATTGCTGAGTATTGGGGTATTGTTGAGTACTGGAGTATTGCTGAGTATTGGGGCATTGCCGAGTATTGGAGTATTGCCGAGTATTGGGGTATTGTTGGGTATTGTTGGGTACTGGGGTATTGTTGGGTACTGGGGGATTGTTGGGTATTGTTGGGTACTGGGGTATTGTTGGGTACTGGGGTATTGTTGGGTACTGGGGGATTGTTGGGTACTGGGGGATTGCTGGGTACTGGGGGATTGCTGGGTACTGGGGGATTGCAGAGCTGGGATGGATTGAGGGATGGCTGGATCTGTGACTGCATTTGTCACAGATCCAGCCACAGCTCAGCTGCTGACACCCCGCTCCCCCCCCCCTCTCCTCGCACACTGTACCGAACGGTACAGAGAGGAGAGGGAGGAGAGGGAGGAACCGGCGTCATCAAATGACGCCGGTTTGTTTACAAGTGATTGCGCTGTCATTCGACGGCGCGATCACGTGGTAAACGGCCGCTATCAGCGGCAATTTACCGTGATCCGTGATGCGCCGGGTCTTCTAGACCCGGCGAGCATGGATACTTTCGCGAGCGCGTCCCAGGGGACGCGCAATCGCGGAAGTGAAGGACGACGTCCCAGGGACGTCGTGTCAAGATAACTCCACCGCGCCATAGCAGTAAAATGCTTATGGCACGGTGGGAAAGAGGTTAACTATAGTTGCAGCTGCCCCTGCATAGGCAAAGTCCTTTTGGGTGTAGTCCATGATGGGAAGATCTCGAATAGAGATGTTCATGGTTACGGGGATCTCAATGAGTCGGTGCTTCGAAGCTTCTGCAAAGTTCCCATTCCTTTGCACGTTTTTCTAGCCCCCCTGGTACCCTTCTTTTCTTTTATATATCACAGGAAGGGAGGCCGGACCCCAGCAAAAGCCTGTGAACATGATCAGGGACAGCGGCAAAAAAACATTCATCTCTTCCCCATGACCTGGGCAGCCAAGCTATGCAGCACAATAGGCTACCTGCCTACATATAGACAAAGACCTGCTGTGCGTAGGGATACATCTGAATGTTTGATTAGTCTGGGGCACATATCACTATGACCTTTCAGAAATGTTTTCATACATTTGTGATAATGTGGGTTGATTTACTAAAGGCAAATCCACTTTGCATTGCAAGTGCACTTGGAAGTGCAGTCGCTGTAGGTCTACAAACAAAAATGCTGTTTTTTGTTTTCCTTGCATGTCCACCTCAGATCTACAGCGACTGCACTTCCAAGTGCACTTGCAATGCAAAGTGGATTTGCCTTTAGTAAATAAACCCCATTGATTCTTTGTATATTGATTGTTTTATCTTTATGTATAGAATTTAAAAAAAAAAAAAATTTTGGAAGGGGGATCAGTAATTACTTAACCTAATGCTTTTTCATGGAGTTCACCGAAAATACTTACTTTAACAGTCAAAATCCAAACATGTTTCAAACAAACTCTTACAATAAAACAATTGTACTATTCATTTGAAGAAAAGAAGACATATCAGGGATAAAAAAGAAAAATCTAATGTAAAAAACAGATGTGAACAGCCGAATGTTCCATCAAGCAAGTGTTTGTCTAAAAAGGCTGATGCATGTAAAGTAGAAGCAGTTATGTAGATAACAACAGAATTCATTTCATGTGTCTGGCAAACACAAAGTTAACCTCTTCTTTCCAAAAATGTCTAAAAAACTAATATGAACAAAACAAAATGCGATAAATCCTACATATAAGTTAAAAAAAAATTACAAAAACCTAAGATGACGATCTACTGATATGGCTAGTTTAACACCCAGCCATAAACACTACTATGAGGCCTCGTACACATGACCGTTTTCCTCGACAAAACCCATTAAGAAAAATGGTGGCAGAGCTTTTTTGCCAAGGAAAACGTTCGTGTGTATGCTTTTCTTCGAGAAAACTGTCGTGGATCTCGACGAGAAAAAAAAGAGAACATGCTCTCTTTTTTCTCGTCGGGAGACTCAATTTCCTCGTCGTGTTTCTCGTCAGGCTGGTTTTCGACGAGAAACACATTTGTGTGTATGCTTAGAAACCCGCGTATGCTCAGAATAAAGTATGAGACGGGAGAGTGCCTTCGGTAAAAGAAGCGTTTGTAATGGAGATAGCACATTCGTCACGCTGTAACAGACTGAAAAGCACGAATCGTCTCTCACCAAACTTTTACTAACACGCAGTAACATGAGATTAGCAAAAGAAGCCCCAAGGGTGGCGCCAGTGGAATCGAACTTCCCCTTTATAGTGCCGTCGTTTGAGAACGACAAGATTTTTGTCTTGACAGTGTGTATGCAAAGAAAGCTTGACAAGATTCTCGACAAGCCTGACAAGAACCTCGTCGAGGAAAACGACGTTTCATTTACGACGAGATTCTCGGTCGTGTGTACGAGTCGTGTTGGAAGGAAAAGTGATCAGATACCTTGGAAAACCTTTGTCTTTTTTGCCTTTAGTAAGTCAACCCCTATCTCTTTATCTGTCCCGGCGAATCTCTTGCCGCCCAAGTGTACACACAGACCTTTCAAAAGAACTGCGGCTCTCTTGAAAGGCAAGAACATGGTAACGTCATTGCATACGACAAGCCATCTTGCTTCACCCTACCTATGCCGTGGAAGCTATCGTGCATGCTTCAAAGTCATTTGAGCATTTGCGGGTTTCCAGGGTGACGGGTAAGTATACACGCTCTCAGGTTTCTCGTCGGGAAAAAGGCCGACAAGAATCTCAACGAGAAAATAGAGCGCAGGATCTCTATTTTTCTCGTCGAGATTCTGCCCAGATTTCAAGACAAGAAATCTGAAAGCCTCGTATACACGCTCGGTTTACTCGGCAAAAACTGAGCGTGTGTACGAGGCTTTAGAGTTGGTACAGAGTGAAAAGCTTCCAGTGAGGACATATGTTCCAGTGACAACTGTCTAAGGCCTGGTTCACACCTATGCATTTTTTAGTGCGTTTTCAGTTTTGCAGAAACACACTACAGTCCATTTAACATGGTTTCCTATGGATTTTGTTCAAATCTGTGCATTTTATGGAAAGGGCCAGGGACTTTCTGATTCCATAGACTTCAATTGATGAAAAGCGTGTATTGAAACACGCAAAATGCACCTGCAATATGCAAACTGCAACTTGTTTGAGGTGTGAATCGGGCCTAAGGCTCGATTCACACCTATGCATGTTGCTTTCAAGAGTTTTTGCCGTGTTTGCGTTTTTTAGTTTTTTATACATTTTTTTTCTTTAGCCGGCAATTTTTTTATTTTTTTTTACATTTCCTTTTGTAACCAGCTAAAAACAGGTTAAAAAAAATGCAAACCGCAAATTGCGGCAAAATCACAGTAAAAACACAGTATTTGCGTTTTGGATGCAGGTCCATTGAATTCTATTACATGCAAAACGCTGCTTTTAGCAGGAAAAAGGTCCCTGACCCTTTCCAAAAACTCAGAGGTACAAAAAAGCATTGATGTGAACATGTTCCATAGAAAACCATGTTAAAAAATGTTCCTGCATTCCTGCAAAATGCATCGAAAAACGCATTAGTGTGAATGGAGCCTCAGTGAGGATTTACATTACTTTGGAGATATTTCCTCTTACTTCCAGAATTCGACACGAAGGGGTTGATTTACTAAATGCAAAAAGACTATGCACTTTGCAAGTGCAGTTGCTGCTGAGCTTCGTAAATGAACAGAAGCTCTGCTGACATTCATATTCCAATCACGTGCAAGCAAAAATGCATTTTTTTTTTCACTTTTCCTTGCATGGGATTGGGTATTCTTTGCAAAGTGAAGCTACCTAATTTACTAAGCTCTGGGCCAACTGTACTTGCAGAGGGCAACTGCAATTTACAAAGTGCACAGTCTATTTGCCTTTAGTAAATCAATCCCTAAGGTTTGTAGAACTCCATGATTAGGCATGCAGCAGTGCTAACAACCATGGACTGATGCACACTGTGTGCATTTTGAAGCATTTAAAATTACTGTATAGTGGTTTTCCATATGTTTTCTTTACCGTTATGCTTAGAAGTAAAGAAAAATAAAATTTGCAACAAAAAAAAATGGTTCTTTATTTTTGGCATACCACATATTCATATTTTTATACTTCAATTTATAGCCAGCAGATTGAAATCTAGGCCATTATTTTGGTTTACCTGTGTTGGATTTTTACCTGTATGCTTTGCCTGCTCTGTTGAAAAATAAAAGATTGAGGATTACAGAGATCAATAGCTCAAGTTCAAACTAGGTTTGGGACTTTATGTGAAGCATGCGACCAGGGAGAAACCAAAGCACAATGATATCTGGTAGGTAAAACATAGAAATAAACACCATATATAATGCATAGTAGAAAGACATCCAATGTAGTGTAATATAGAGACATTTAATTCCATATCATGGTAACACAATCTTATAATAACATGTAGGCAAATCAACATATAGGTATAGCAGTAATAGCATCATAAAAACACCAGATTAATTTTGCTGGTCTTCACAATGTAAAACGTAATTGGAATTGGTAGAGTCCATTATAATAATGTTGATAGTATAATGTAGGTAGTATGGGCGGCATCCAATAGCTTGACGCATTTCGTGGCTATGTTGTCACTCATCAGGAGCAGATGCTGTGTAGATGTCTATAGTGGTATCAAAGGTAGTTATTAGATTGGGTATGTATAAGAGAGAAAGAGAGAAACAACTGTTTGAGGAGAGACACATCCTTTCTCACTTCCTCTTTCTTCTTGTTTGTTCAGGTGGGCTGTCCAAAGTTACATTGAGAGAGAGAGTCTGAAAGAAAATTGTTTCTTCTCTGCTTTTTCTGTGAATCCTGTGTTATGAGTGCAGGTCAAGTTAAAAATGTATTTGCAAATGAAAAATTTTATACATATGGTAAAAATATATAAATCATCACTTTGAAACAAAAAAAGATGAAATATATCTAAAACTACTAAAAATTGATTATTAATTGGCCTGCCTGTATAGTAGGCCACACATTTATATCTTGCTTGTATAGAGGGTAATTGTATAAGCATTTTATTTACAGAAAAAAAACTAGAACTATCATCAGCATAACAATATAATCTGTTTCATGTTTAGTTAACCTTCTAAAAGCCATTCCATAGTGACTGATAGAAGGGTCACCTACAGGTCACCGGTCGTACTTGAAACATGAAAAATCCAGAGCTTAGAATAAACCTTACGGCCCCATCCTCATTTATTTTCTACCAAATGTTTATTTGATGATGACTAAGGATTTTTTCCAGATCTAGCTAGATAATGGATGAATGTCTAGTGGATAAAATATTTTACACTACACTTAGGCTTGCTGACATGGCAGGATACATATTTTTTTTTATGTAAAGTTCATGTGTAAGGATTCATAAAATCCCTAGATAACAAAACACTGAAAAAAAGTAATATTTATGCCTAGTTGTTTTTTTATTTCTCTACAAAATGCACATTTTCAGAAATAACCAATAGTTAGGGAAAGTTGGGTTTAAGATATTGAATAGAAATTCATATGTAAAAGCAGCTTATTAGGGTTATTTAGGCTGTTGAGCAACTTTATTCATACGCAGTTTATTTTGGAATTAATGGAAATTTATTACAACTATTTTTGTAGATATCTTGTTCAATTAATATTAAAAATAAATGAAAGTTAACATTTAGGCCTCGTACACACGACCGTTTTCCTCGACAGAATCCATCAAGAAACTTGGAGGCAGAGCTTTTTTGCCGAGGAAAACGTGTATGTTTTTCATCGAGAAAACTTGTCGTGGAACTCGATGAGAAAAAAAGAGAACAAGTTCTCTTTTTCCTCATCGGGAGTCTCAATTTCCTTGTGGTGTTCCTCGTCGGGCTGGTTTTCTATGAGAAACGCGTTCGTGTGTATGCTTAGAAACCGGCACATGCTCAGAATGTTGGCGCAAGTGGAATCAAACTTCACCTTTATAGTGTCGTCGTACGTGTTTTACGTCACCGCGTTTGAGAACAACGAGATTTGGTCTTGACAGTGTATACGCAAAGAAAGCTTGTCAAGATTCTCGACAAGCCTAACAAGGAACTCATTGAGGAAAACGATGTTTCATTTATGACGAGTTCCTCGGTCGTGTGTACGAGGTCTCCAGTATGTTAACTAGTGCAAGAAAATAGGAAGGGGTCATCCCCAAACTGTTGCCACAAAGTTGAGAGTATGTAATTGTCCAAAATGTCTTGGTATGCATTAAAGGGGTTGTAAAGTCAGAAGTTTTTTTATCTTAATGCATTCTATGCATTAAAATAAAAAGCCCTGTGTGTGCAACAGCCCCCCTTAGCCCCCCTTATATTTACTAGAGCCCCATCTCTGTCTTGGCTGTCTGGGACTCTCCCTCCTATTTGGCTGAGACACAGCAGTGGTGCCATTGGCTCCCGCTGCTGCCATTCAAAGTCAGCTAGCCAATCAGGAAAGAGAGTGCATGGCCGAACCACAGCTAAGTGTGTAAATGGACACACAGAGCTGCAGCTCGAGCTTGGGTGCCCTCATAGCAAACTGCTTGCTGTTGGGGCACTCAACAGGAGAGAGGCACCAGGATCACAGAAGAGGAAGATCTGGGCTGCTCTGTGAAAATCCACTGCTACAGAGCAGGTAAGTATATAGAAAAAAATAGCCGTTATAATCACTTTAAGCAGGGGCGTAGCTATGGGGGTCACAAGGGTCGCTCTTGAAACTTGACCCTATGCTCCAGGGGGCCTGTGAGGCCCCCTGTACAGCTGCATAGGACTGGTGCATATGGTGGAATCAATCCCCTCCTTCTGCACTGAATGCCTGCTTCTCCTCATTTCCCTTCTGCAGGCATTCAGCGGCTGCAGGAGGCAGGAATCGATTCCTCTATATGTTACTACCCTGTTGTCCCTCCTCTACAGCTTCTCTCTGCTGCTCCCAGGCCCCGCTCTTCCAGCTCCACACTGAGCTGTTCGGGAACACACCTTGCCATCACAGCATGCCAAGCAACTTGCTGCTTCCAAGAGTGAGACATTCCTGAACTGCCGGGATCTGGGTAACTGAGCAGGTGAGAGCTGTGAAGGGGGGATAAGCAGCCTCAGCATTCTTCCACTATAGGGAGTGCCCAGTGGGGTTGCATGCTGCAGGGCTCTGACAGTTCCCTCTCCCCTCAAACGGACAGGACAGGAGAGAGCCGATCTGCTCCTTCTCCTCCCACCCCTCTCCTCCTGTGTGCACTGTGGTAACTGTGAATCTAAGCAGCTGAGTTTGATAAGTCCTGCTGACTCTGATAAGTGACCCTGATGGGCACTGATAGTGGGCATTGAGGAGCACTGGTAAGTGGCACTGATGAGCACTGATAGGGGGATTGATGAGCACTGCTATGTCGTACTGATAGGCAGCACTGATGAGCACCGATAGGTGGCATTGATGACCACTGATATGTGGCACTGATAGACAGCACTGATGGGCATTGATTGGCAGCATTGATGAGCCCTAATAGGTGGCATTGAGGAGCACTGATAGGTGCCACTGATGGGCACTGATAGGCGGCATTGATGATCACTTATAGGCAGCACTGATAGGCAGCATTAATGGGCACTGAAAGACAGCACTGATAGGCGGCACAGATAGGCACTGATAAGTGGCATTGATGAGCACTGATAAGCACTGATAGGCAGCAATAATAGGTTACACTGTTGAGCACCGATAGACAGCACTGATACATGGCACTAATGGACACTGATATCCAGCATTAATGGGGCTGCACAGATGATCAGTGCCCTTATTATCCGTTTAAAAAATGTTTTGCTGGTTAACAGCTCTCCTTTCCTCAAACAGATACATCGTTGGAAGAAAGGACTGTGGATAACTGGCAAGGTAGATCACATGGTAAAGGGCCGCTGCGGTTAGCCCTTTATTGTGATCTTTGATCAGCTGTGTCACAGAGTGTGCTGGATGCGCACCCCATGCGGCACATGGGAGGCGGGGCTCTGGGACGATGTAAATGACCACCTTCCCAGAACTAGAACTCCAGGGCTTGGATGGAAGGGGTGGGGTTGGGGGGTCCCTTTATGGTTTCTTGCACCAGGGCACTGAAGGATCTAGTTACGGCTCTGCCTTTAAGAGTTCCCTTCACAGGAATTAAGGGGCCAACCCCTGAAAAACAACCCCACACCATAATCCTCCTCCACTAAAAGATTTGGACCAGTGCACAAAGACAGGTCGATAAAGACATGGATGAGTGAGTTTGGGGTGAGGTAAAGTCTAAAAAAAAAAAATGCATGCAGCCACCACATCTAAGAATTAGGATTGGTAAACTGAAATATAATAGATTTTTGTTTTTGGGTTTAATACCTAAAACATCTTTAAAGCGTATCTAAACTTTATGAATATTGTAGAGAAGAAGTAAAACCACATGAGATTTTTTTACTGGCTTCTGTGTACCATTGGTGAGATTATCCTTCACTTCTGTCCTGTAGACACAACAGTAAGTGGGAGAAATTCTCTCTCCAAAGAACGGGGGGATTCCCATTCAGACATTTGTCACTGCAACAAGGGTCTCCATTGGAAGATTTCTCCTATATTTCTGTCCCAATGACACAAAAAAAATAGGATTTAACTCACACTAAAACCCTGTGATAATGGTCACTAAGACAAATAAAGCTAGTGCATGTCCCCAATGGGAACATAAAACAGAAAAAAAGCCTTTATGCTACAGTAAGGTGAACAATCGGTTGAACTGGATGGACTTTGTCTTTTTTTTAACCAAACCGTGTAACTATGTAACAAGACTCCCCAGAACACCCCAAAATATCAGTACACTTATTGTAGATTCCCAGATCTCACAGATAAAAGGGTTGATTTACAAAAGGCAAATAGGCTGCTTATTTTGCACCAAAATTTGCATCATTTAATCATGTGGAAGCAAAAATACATATTTTTTCCTTGTATGTGATTAGGCATTCTTTGCAATGTAACACCGACGTGTTTCACCTATAAGTCACGTGAGCTTCCTCAGGGTAGCATGACACTCGGATCCCCGGTCTCTTAAAGGTTTCAGAGTGCCCCCATGTGGGGATATCCAGTCACGTCACTTCACAGACCTGGACACACATCTCTTAACCCAGGGGACTCTAAACATTTTAAACAAAGGGCCGGTTTATAGTCCTTCAGACTCTAGGAGGGCCGGACTATGGCCAGCAGGAGTGGAAATTTTGCTGGTATCAGTGGGAGTAAGCATTGCCACATTTGGTATTAGGGGGAGGAACAGTACCCAGTCTTTGGTATCATACGGAACAATTGTACCCCATTTTTGGTGTCAGTGGAAGAAATGATGCCCCATTGTTGGTGGCAGGTGGCAGAAGAGTGTCTTGTATCAGTGGTAGGAATAGTGCCCAAAGGGCCAGAAAAAGGCAAGCAGAGGGCCACATCCGGCCCTCGGGCCGCAGTTTGGAGACCACTGTCTTAACCCATCATAGAGTCATGCATTATGTGTGAGTGAAGAATAAAGTATATCGCCATCTTGTGGCCGTTAAATATAAGGCACAGTTTCTTAGTGTTTAATACTCATTCATATAGAGTTTTTCAGACAGTCAAGTCACGCACAATACTATACATTAGTAAATAGAGGATAGTGGATAGCGATCATTAATCAAGCCAGGGTAATACCACACAGACATTAGGATACATGCCTCAAATAGAATACATGTATTCAGCCATATATGCCTCGTTGCTCATCAGCATAAGAAACAGGTTCACAAATAAAGAATTCCACCAGCTATATTATTTAGTCATCTCGGGCGTGTCTGTTCAGATCTACATTTTAAGGGATGAGCAACGCCTGTAATTTCAGGTCTGTATTTGACCCTTTGAGGGTCAAAGTCCCCGGCCGGAATATCCATTTGTTTTCCTTTTAGAGGAGGGCAGTATTTTTTGCAATGTGAATCGTCACTTCATTCATTAAGCTCTAGGATAAATTCCTTTTCAAAGCTAATAGCCTATTTGTCTTTGCTAAATCAACCACAAAGTCACTGCCAAAGGCCCCAAAAAAGGAGGCCCTAATCTCCCGAAATGCATTAGCTATGTTTCATGATTTACACCAATAAAGTGAATGCTATTACTAAACAAGCTGGGGTTTTCAAAACTTCTTATTTATTCAACTCAGCAATAAAACCCTGATAACGTTGATAACTCTTCCTTCCAAAAAAAATC
The DNA here is from genome assembly GCA_029574335.1 of Rana kukunoris. Classification (NCBI taxonomy): domain Eukaryota; kingdom Metazoa; phylum Chordata; class Amphibia; order Anura; family Ranidae; genus Rana; species Rana kukunoris. Next base: position 519,839,610 of record CM056052.1, on the reverse strand, counting down.
TGGCATTAGACACATTTTAATTTGTTTTTATTAAATGAATATATATTTTTTTTATTCAGATACAGCAGGAGAAAAAAATCCGTCTCCATAGTGTGACTGCCCATTGTGTTTTCCTTACCGTATGCATTATTTATTTGGTGTGTGACTTTTGTTCCTCTCTGTTTTTATATTGTTGCAATGTTCTGTTAACAGCTTATTTCCTGCTGATGAAAGGCCTGACAAACAGACCCATGGTGGCAATCTGATGGTTTATTAGTGAAAGACAATATTATCCACAAAGGAATTTGTCGATCTGATTGGTCCTGGAGGCATGGAAAGCACACATGTGTTTCACGGATCATTAAACTGTATGTAAACCCTAACAATTAACTTCTCTTTTTTTTTGCTCCCTTTTGGTCTGGTGATTATGCTATTGAAACCATTTGGTTATATCTGGTCAATAAATGCAAAATTAGCTGTTGATCCTGCCAGAAATTTAGTTAGCTGATCATTTCCTGTTCGCTGTAGTAAAATCTTAAAGTGGTTGTTAACCCCAGTCATGAAATTTGAGCTAGCACACATATCTGTAGTGTTCACTTTCCTCACTCCAAAGCTTCAAGTGTTGTTTCGCTCTTGTGCTTCGTTCCTCTGTTATCAGCATTCAGCATGAATCACTTCTGACAAGTTTTCCCAACACGAGATAACATGAGCTGAAAAATTGTGTCAGGGAGGGAGATAAGCACACAGCTTGTCTATTTAGAATACAGCTTTGCATGTTCCTTCGTTCCTCTGCCTATGTGGAGGGGGGGGGGTCCACCAATCACCTCTCACACATTGTAACTGCAGCCTCTACTCTTCTGCTCACAGATGAAGAAAGATTTTTAACCTCCCTGGTGGTATGATTAATTCAGATTTTAGATACTGAAAGCAGTACCATTATTTTACATGGAAATTTTGTGTTTTATATTGTAGGCCTGTAATTCTTAGAAATAATTAACTTAAATCTGTCCAAACAAGAGTCTAGTACAGGGATCCTCAAACTACGGCCCTCCAGTTGTTGGGGAACTACACATCCCATGAGGCATTGCAAAGCTCTGACATTCACAGACATGACGAGGCATGATGGGAATTGTAGTTCCTGAACATCTGGAGGGCCGTAGTTTGAAGACCCCTGGTCTAGTAGGTATAATAAAATTTGAAACAGAAAATCATAAATTATAATACAATAAATAAATATAAATAATTATAACAAATAATATAATAATAATAAAAAGTATTACTTTTAATTTGTTGATGACGAATTTCCCCACAAATCACTATCGCTCAATTCTGCAAGTGATTCTAATAAATTTATTATCACTGTTTTTTTAGCTGGTCTAAAACCACTTTTGACATAAAGGGACACTTTTTGGTTGCTATGGAAAATCTCCAGTTTCCAGGCAGAAAGAACTGGTTCATTCCCCAGGGAAAAAGGGTGTGTGCATTTTTTACATCCAGTACTGTAATCTATAAGATACAGTATACTGTATGTATTGTGTTCATTTACTTCTTTTAATTTGGCGCAGATCTCTGCCCCCGTGCGTCGTAACGTCGCAGGGAACGGAGCTCGGCGGCACTCGGGACTGTGAATCGAGCGAGGAGACACCACTCAATCACACAGCGGGGAGGCATTGCAGGATCCAGGGACAAGTTAAGTAACTTGTGCCTGTGGATTCTGCAAGGCGTTCCAGAGTCAGGCTCAGGGTTACCGCTTTTGGTCCTGAAATTCCACCCCAAGCCTGACTCCATATACCGCCAGGGGGGTTAACACAATCTGCTCTTTTGAAGGAGTGTAGAAAGGGGAAGACTGCAGATCTACAAGTAAAACTTATGTATAGAGATTTGTTTCATCCCTGTGTATAATCTGAGGCTGTATATGTGAGGGTTTACAACCACTTTAAGCAGTGTTATCAGCCCTGCTACTTCACCATTTTGAGCTACAGAACACCCCTTCTCATGTTATAAAGATGAGGATAGGAAGGGGTGTTCAGTAATCCTTACACACTCACTGATCCTCCAGATCCTCCACAGATATACAGTAGTCATAGAGCATTGTCATTCTAGAATAGAAAGTTTAGCAGAATCGCCATGTGAAAAGAAAGGACAAAATGGCCAAAAAAAAAATGAATGCAGCCACCATATCTAAGGATTGGTATGATTCAATACAAGAAATTGTTTGTTCTTGGGTTTAGCTAAATTTAAGATTTAAAAAAAGTACATATTGTGTGGGAGTTTATTGATATATAGATGATAATCTAGTGTTTACAGCTTCTTTTAAAAGAAAGCCTTAAAAGGGTAAGCCTTTTGTCCAAAAATGCTACTTACCTGGCTGCTAAATCTAATCCAATCATAGGCGTGCGCACAGGGTGTTCTGAGTGTGCCTAGGCACGCCCTAATCACCTAAGGCACAATCTGTGTGCCTGCAGGAAGATGGGAAAAGATCTCCTTCTTAGGCCGCGTACACACGACTGAAGGACCGTTTCATCGGTCCAAACCGATCGTGTGTGGGCCCCATCGGTCAGTTATCCTTCGGTCAAAAAAAAGAGAACTTGCTATAAAATTTGACCGATGGACGCCTGACCGATGGGTCAAAACCGATCGTTAGTATGCAAAAGCATCGGTTAAAAGGCCGCGCATTCTCAGAATTAAGTTGACGCATGCTTGGAAGCATTGAACTTCGTTTTTATTAGCACTTCGTTGTGTTAAAACACGTAAACGTCACCGCGCTCTAAGACGATCGTTTTTTTAACCGATGGTGTGTAGGCACATCAGACCATCAGTTAGCTTCATCGATTAACCAATAAAAAGGTCCTTAGGACCGTTCTCATCAGATGGACTAATCGTGTGTACGCGACCTGAGAGGTTCTGCCATAAAAGACATGTTTATGCACTTCTCTTTCACTGTGCTGGAAGGGAGATCTATGTGCCGGGATCATATATATGTAGAGACACATGTGTGTTTGAGCTTTAGGGTGCACATACCCAGTAGTGTATTGAGGTTTTGTGCTGCCCTGGGCCTGACTAAACTTGTGCACCCCCTAATTTAAATATGACCCACCCCTTCTTGTCAAGGCCACACCCCTTGCTGTTTAACCACTTAACCCCCGGACCATATTGCTGGTCAAAGACCAGAGCACTTTTTGTGATTCGGGACTGCGTCGCTTTAACTGACAATTGCGCTGTCGTGCGATGTGGCTCCCAAACAAAATTGGCGTCCTTTTTTTCCCACAAATAGAGCTTTCTTTTGGTGGTATTTGATCATCTCTGCGGTTTTTATTTTTTGCGCTATAAACAAAAATAGAGCGACTATTTTGAAAAAAAATGCAATACTTTTTACATTTTGCTATAATAAATATCCCCAAAAAATATATAAAAAAACATTTTTTTCCCTCAGTTTAGGCCGATACGTATTTTTCTACATATTTTTCGTTAAAAAAAAAAATCGCAATTAGCGTTTATTGATTGGTTTGCGCAAAATTTATAGCGTTTACAAAAAAGGGGGTAGTTTTATGGCATTTTTATTAATATTTTTTTTTTACTAGTAATGGCGGCGATCAGCGTTTTTTTTCGGTACTGCGATATTATGGCGGACACATCGGACAATTTTGACAAATTTTTGGGACCATTGGCATTTTTTTAGCGATCAATGCTATAAACATGCATTGGATTACTATAAAAATGCCATTGGCAGTGAAGGGGTTAACACTAGGGGGCAGGGAAGGGGTTAAGTGTGTTCCTGGTGTGTTCTTACTGTATGGGGGGGTGGCCTCACTAGGGGAAATCACTGATCTTCTGTTCATACATTGTATGAACAGAAGATCAGCGTTTCCCCCGCTGACAGGAACGAGAGCTTTGTGTGTTACACACATAGCTCTCGTTCCCCGCTCTCTAACGAACGAGCGCGCGTGTCCGTCGGCGATCGCGCCCGCCGGGCACGCGTGCGGGACCCGGGGGACGAGCGGGGGCACGTGAGTGGCGCCGCCGGCTGCGCGCGAGCGGCCCGCCGGCTGCGCGCGCGCCCCCTAGCGGCCGCTAAAGGTAGGACGTAGAGCTACGTGCTCTCGCCCAGCAGTGCCACCGTCCCGCCATATAACTGCGGTGGGCGGTCGGCTAGTGGTTAATTTTGAGTGGGGACACTAGTTCTGAGGGCCTGGGGGGTTGCAATGCAGTCCCTTAATTTGCATAGATTTTCTCTCACTTCCTCTATAGGGCAGGAAGTGAAGGGAAATCTCTGCAATGGGACAGGGATGGTAAATAATAAACTGACAGGGGCTATAACCTTCCCTTACTCTATCCAAAATGAAAAAAAAAAGTGATGTCTATAGTTCGACTTTAAGCACAAATTTCTGATAATTTTATGGAGAGGACTAAGAAGATATAACCATGTCAACGGTGCAGCAGAAAACATATAGCACAGTGAGGAAGGTTTGTGGTCCAGGATGATAGGACAGTCAAAATTAGAAGCAAAAAGTTGCAGATTTCTGGCCACCCGCATACTGGAAGCAGTGTGGTCGCTTTATGGGGACGCTAGACTAATTTGCCTCTTTGCCCAGTCCGCCCCATAAGACTGGGGCTACAACAAGCGGGCGGGGACCGTGCTGCCCCCCTGCAAAGTGCTGCCCTAGGCCTGGGCTTTGTTGGCCTAGGCCAGGATACAGCGTTGCACACACCTATGAATCCAATGGTTTCAGTCATTCCTAAGACACTGACCTGGGAAAAGCATGCAGATCATTTCTGACTCAATTCTGGCAATTCTGGTGCTCATTCCACACCAGGGAATCCATTGACAGCCAGGCAAACAGCATTTTTTAAAGGCCAGAGATGGCACGGGTGCAAGGTTCCTTTTATAAGCACCATGGCAGGGATAATGTAGTGCATAATGATTTGTGGTTTGATACCTACTATGTAGATTGGACCATATGATTTGAATTAAATGCAATGATGTATTTTACATCTGTACGTACGTCTGCTCCCCACCAGGCATTTTCTAGGTGCTTAAGTAAATCCCGGGGAGTGGTTAAAGGTACATATTTTACACATAATTTAAGACGCATGGTTAGTTAACTGCTGAGCTGAAGAGACTCAGATGTGGATGCAGAATCTTCCATTCATTGGCATCTTTAAATTAGCAGGGAAGACGTATTGTTTCCCGTTAAAAATCCTTGTCTGTACATCTGATATACAGTTGGAAGTACTGTGATCGAATTAACGTTATTTTATGTAATGAATTGCAAATAACAAATAAATAATAAATAGTGGAAACATTACATTTTTTTTTTTCGATGACGTATGTTAATATCTTATTACAAACCATATGGAAAGAAGATTGTCTTTCCCCCCCCCCCCCCCCCTGGGCTGCTATTTTTCTATATTCGTATGTTGCTCCTGTAACTGCTAATGCATAAATACTTTAATGACAGAGTTCAACAAACAATTGCTATAGTGCAACAGTTTTTTTTCCATTTAGGGCGCACACCCTGATGGCCCCCAAAGTCTTACCTCACCCACATGAGAACTAAAAATATTGTTAAGGTTTGCTATCATTTGAACTTGTATGTACTGTTTTCCTGAGTTATAGAGAATAAATTCAAACATAAAAATATAATTGATAACATGCACATGACATTAAAAAAGTACTGCAAAGCAAAGCACCTCAAATACTCCAGGGTGTAAAATGAACAATACATTTTAAGCACCATAAATCATCCAAAAATACAACAGCAAAAGCCACCAGATGAAATGCATGATAGGCAAATGGAAAAAACGAATAGTAAGCCTAAAAAGTACCGTATTTATCGGCGTATACTGCGCACTTTTTTGTCTTTAAAATCAGGGCAAAATCATGGGTGCGTGATATACACCGATACTCACTTCCCGCACTGTGTTTGAAGCCGAACGCCGCCGCCAACATATACCGAGCGCAGTACACTCGGGTACACTCGGCCAGGCTCAGCTCCCCTCGCGGTTATGCAAGAGGAGCCAAGCGTGCTTGAGCGTGCCCGAGTGTACTGCGCTCGGTATATGTCGGCGGCGGCGGCGTTCAAACACAGCGTGGGAAGCGGGGATTGGCTCAGAGACAGCTCGGGAGAAGCGGGGAGGACACCACAAAGGCCACAGACGGACGCCGGACCGGACAAGGCCGCCGATGGACGCCGGGCAAGACACCAAAACTGTAAGTAATCAAAAAAAAAAAAACAGGAATTTCCCGTCCAGATTAATGGGTGCATGCTATACGCCGGTGCGCGCAATAGGCAGATAAATATGGTACCTAAAACACTTATCAAGAAACAAAGGATGTTCAGTTTGCAGCAGCTAATCTTTCTACTGTCTATGTATGACACGAAGGGGTTGATTTATTAAGGGCAAATGGACTTTGCAATTTGCAAAGTGCAGTTTCACTCTGCAAGTGCAGTTCCTCCAGAGTTTAGTAAATGAGGTAAGGCTTCACTTTGCAAAGGATACCCAATCACGTGCAACGAAAATAAAAAAAACACATTTTTGCTTGCACATGATTGGATGATGGAAGTCAGCAGACCTTCTGCTCATTTACTAAGCTCTGGAGCAATTGCACTTGCAGAGAGTCTACCGTATTTATTGGCGTATAACACGCACAGGCGTATAACACGCAACCTAACTTTAAGAGGGACGTTTCAGGGAAAAAACTTTCCACAGCCCCCTTCGTATAACACGCAGACACAGTTTACCCTCTATTTTCAAGGTAAAAAAGTGAGTGTTATACGCCAATAAATACAGTATTTGCTTTTAGTAAATCAACCCCTAGATGTCAGTCCCACCAGTATTAGTCACATGGCTGCAGTGACTACTGGTTCTCCAAAGGTCACTTTCACCCCACTGTCCAACAATTAGGCTGGCCATAGATGGCCAAACAGATTCCTCCATCCACACAGATTCCTCTATCCCATAACCCTTGTGTTTATCACCCCCAGTCTCATTAGTGGACCCACACTAGCACTTTATTACATATTATTCTATATCATTCCAGTCCATCTAATAATTATCGCCTCCCGAGGTTGCCGCTGGTGGGAGCGCCCAGAGGCGATTTAGTTTGCATGTGCCACGCTTTATACGTTTTTCATTCATTCATTCATTCAGGGTGCTTCTATCTATGCCGTTTGATGCCCCTTCTGGGCTCCTATTGGTGAGTTTTGCTGAACTTCAATACTCCAAAAATAATGTCTTTATTGATAGATTGTTACCATTCTATTTTCAAATACCTCTGACTTTGTAACTATGAGCTTGTATCTTTCTATAGATGTTTATGGTCGACTCCTCCTGAAAAAGCGACACTTGTCGCAAAATATGTTGAGGACCACATCTGAACCTACATCCTTGTGTCCCCACATACCAGTGGGGTTTCTATGTTTTTCAAATGTGAACTGAATGGAACTTTATACAACAACTGTCTTTTATGTATTATTGTACTTAAAGCGGGATTCCACCGACAATTTTTTTTTTTTTAAGTCAGCAGCTACTAACAGTGTAGCTGCTGACTTTGAATACGGACACTTACCTGTCCTACTTGCCCGCGCTGATGGCCCCCCGATGCCGATCCTCTATATTTTTATAATTATCTTGTTGTAATACCTGGGTACCGAGATAGCCCTCAACACTTTTGGTGTCGTGGGACACCATGGTCTAATTTAAGGATGATGGTACCCCCCCCCCCCCCGAAATTGTTTAATCATTTAATCGAGGCAATACCCTTTAATGCATACAAACAAGGTAGAGAGAAATGCTCCCTACTAAGATATTGTATTCTGATAGCGGGGATTCTTCTCCGCCAGATTTCACCAATCAGAATCTGCAACCTATTGGCTGCAGCCACTGTTCGAGATTTTTTTTCCAACAAACACATTCAACAGACGTCAATCGTTAGATCAACTGTCGAGCTGGAGTGGCCACACCTGGTTGGTGTCTTCGGAACTGGGTGAATTTCGATCCATCTATGGCCAGCTTTACAGTTTACATTTTAACTTGTTGAAACCCTGTCCCTCTTTGCGGATATAGCAATCTTCACTTTTCTATGAAGGCTTTCCATAAGGTTTTGGAGTTTGTCTATGGAAATTTGTGTTCATTCAGCCGACAAAAAAAAAAAAAAAAGCATCTGTGAGGTTATTGTGTGTTTTAGCCCAGGTTCACATTAAGCTGCGGGAATGAAGCTGTGCGAGTTCAGCTGAATTTGGACGATTTCACTCCTGCATGTATGTCCCGATTTCGACCATGATTTTACAGACATCTGTGTAGGTTTCTGCACAGATGTCAATGTAAATCACAGCCCGAAAACGCAAAAAGTAGTACAGAAACTACATTTTGAAATTGGTGTGGCGCCGCAAATGCAGCGTCACACCGATTAGGACAAAGCCATTTCTGGCAATTGCCGCCATTTTGAAATGCGATTTGACATTGCATGTCAAATCATACCAATGTGAACCAAGGCTTATGTTGAAACTGTTTTAATCAGTATTGAAACAACACAGAACATAAACATAAAAGTATATGCCAAGTTCCAGCAAATGTATAAATATGCCTAGAGTTAAAGTAATATAATGCAGGACCTCATGGTGATTGTAATAACATTAAAGGTCACTATGATATGTTAAGATTAACAGAGCATCCGTATACAAAATGATCTCCATATCAATCTAATAGTGTAATGTTAGGGATCACTATGAAAATGGCGCAAACATACACCAGTGCTACTGCCCATAAAGGAAATAAAGCACTAAATTCCAGAGCACTTAGTTTACGAGAAACTGGTGAGAAAAGCAAGTAATTCCATAGAGAGGAAGGAAAAAAAGAACAAGATAAAGAAAGAGAGGGAAAAAGAAAAAAGAAGCAGGAGGAGGGGGAAGAGAGAAAGAGAAGAAGAATAGGGACAAAGAAGGGGGATAGGGGGCATGGAGGAATGTTACCGATACCTGCGAGGCCCCAGAAGTCGCATTTACAAAGGCCTCAAAATTGGAAGAAAACCGAAAGTGAGACCAGGCTGTCCACATATTTTGTGAAAATGTGTTATAACACCGGCGCAACTAAGTGTATAATATGCTAATCTGCTGCAGTTAATGTGAACACCTGTGGCAAGTGAAAAAAATGAAAACGTGGATTGTGTATATGTGACATATACTCCTGCGCTGATTATCTCAAAACCAAAAACATATATATAATATATAAAACAAATGTCCATGAACACCAGTGTTAATATTAAACCATACAAATAAATTCACATAAATTTAAATCCAGTTGGTGCGTGCTAATGCACCTAAGAACAGTTCTTAATCCTTTTGTTTATCCAGTGAAAAAAACGTGCTCTGTGCTGTTGAATCAGGTATACTTTCCGTGAATTAACACCCTTAGTTTGTGTCACCACCACCTCTAGTAAAGATTGCGCTCACCAGATCACATAGGGGATACAGCATATAATATCCTTTGAACAGCAGTTTCTGCACGATCCTTTATCCTGTATATCAGACCCGAATGGCTCTCCACCTCTTGAGGCTCCCCCAGAAAGAAAAAAGCCTCTTATGGTGTAGTATATTTAAACAACGTTTTATTATGAAAGTATAAAAGTAAAAAAGTTAAAGTAAAAAAGTTAAAGTAATAAAACGTTGTTTAAATATACTACACCATAAGAGAAAACATTCTTCTGGAATATGCATATTACATATCCTGGTATATGCACATCACATATCTCAGTGAGCACTGACGCCATTCGCCTAGGCAAGAAGGGAGGACAGTGGGCAAGACTGAAACTTTAAACCCTAAAAAAAAAGTTGTCAAACCCCAAAAAATAATGCTTTTCTGTAGTGGGGGAGGGATGAAGCACAGGAAACTTCCTGAAAAGGGTGAAGATCCACTTCAACCACTTGCCGACGACCTGCCGCAGATGTACTGAGGCAAGGTGACTTGGCTGTGCATATCGCCATACCGGTATGGCTATTCATGCACTAGATTTAGTGGGTGCGCGCTCTGATTGGCTAGCGTGGAACTCGATGTCCGCCAGATGCCCATAATCATTCCCTGCAGAGATAGAACGGGGATCTGCCAAAGTAAACCAGGCAGATCTCTGTTCTGTTAAGGAGATGATCTATCTTCCTGCTAAGCAGGATAACGGATCTGTGTTTTTTCCCAGTCACACAGACCCCATACCGTTATAAAACACAAACAGAGAACACACTTAACCCTTTGATCGCTTTGATCGCTCCTGATGTTAACCCCTTCCCTGACAGTGTCATTATTACAATGTCAGTGTAAATTCTTAGCACTGATGGCTGTAATAATGTCACTGGTTCCCAAAAAAGTGTAAAAAATGTCAGTTGGGAATTCGATCTGTCCGTCTCAGGCCCCATACACACGATCGGATATATCCGATGAAAACGGTCCGCGGACCATTTCCATCGGATATGTCCGATCGGGAGTTTGATCCGATGGCGTGTACACACCATCGGATCAAATTCCCCGCCGCCGGACGGCGCGGTGACGTGGCGATGACGCGGCGGTGACGTTGACGCCGCCGCGTCACCGCTACGTCACCGCACCAGGAAGTAAAACACTTCCGCGCATGCGCCGAATCCATTCGGCAGCGGCGCGGCGGTGGTGGGAGCCGACATGTCTGCTGGTAAGTGTACTAACCAGCAGACATGTCGGGCGGACAGATTCCCACCGGATAGATTTCAAAGCTTGCTTTGAAATCTGTCGGGTGGACAAATCTGTCCGCTAGCCCATACACACGAGCGGAGATGTCTGCTGAAACGGTCCATCGGACCGTTTTCAGCGGACATATCCCCTCGTGTGTACGCGGCCTTAATGTCGCAGTCCTGCTAAAAGTCACTGATCACCAACATTACTAGTAAAAAAAAAAAATGCCATTAGACTATCTCCTAGTTTGTAGAAGCTATAACTTGTGCGCAAAAAATCAATATACGCATATTGGGATTTTTTTTTTACCAACAATATGCAGAAGAATACATATTGGCTTAAACTAATGAATAATTTTTTATATATATATATATATATATATATATATATATGGCCTGGCCATTAAGGGGGTAAATCCTTCCGGGGTTGAAGTGGTTAAGTTAGCCGAAAACAATATTATTTTTCACCAATATACTAATTTGTACTAATAATACAAATATCGCCAAAACTCCAAGCTTTCTGTATATATTTCTATATATATATAATATATAAGTTGGAAATTTCCTTGACAATCTTTCCCAGACAGTCCCAAAGACGGGTGTAGAACATTATAAGTAAAGCTGACAAGTAATAGAAAAATAATATCTGAGACAGTGTGAGCATTCACCGGTTTATTACAGACATGAATACACCATAAAATATGAGCCCCAGGCTGCCCCGGACCTCATATGAGGAATGGAGACGGGGATAAATATATGAATTCTTCACACCACATTACAGAAGTAAATATGAAACATTTCAACAAAACCTTATTTCCAATGTCTCTGCCAGAGAGAAAGAGTGAAAATATAAATCTGACGGCTGGCAGAACAAACAAATCAGCCAGATAACCTGACAGTCCCCACACAACACAATCCTTTCTTACAAGCCGATTTATTAATGCTTAAATTGTACAAGATCACCATGCAACATTACCATGCACCAAAACTGGTTTTGGGCTTACAGATATGGGAAACCCTCTGAAAGGTTTGGAAACACTCTGGAACAGAGTATTTCCAAGTAATTCCAAGTATTTCTGAATGGGTCCGAATGGTTCCCAACCGTTCCGAGTGTCATCGGCGCCCCCCACCTCTGGCCAAATGCGGTACTGCACAGCCCATTAGCTTGAATTCTGCTCGTTTTGCGAGACAACACTCGCAAACCAAGTCAGAATTAGAAAAAAAAAAGTTACTCGTTATTCAAAATGCTCATTAAACGCGTTACTCGTAAACCAAGGTTCCACTGCATTGCTTGTGCACTGGTGCACAGTCATGTTGGAACAGGAAGGGGTCATCCCCAAACTGCTCCCAAAAAGTTGGGAGCATGAAAATATCCAAAATGTCTAGGTATGCTGAGGCAGTAAGAGTTCCCTTCACTGGACCTCTTGACCCAAGCCCAACCCCTAAAAACAACCCCACACCATAACCCCCCCTCCACCAAATGATTTGGACCAGTTCACAAAGAAAGGTCCATAAAGACAGGGATGAGCGAGATTGTGGTGGAGGAACTTCACTGGCCTACGCAACCTGTCCTGACCTCAACCCGAACTCCCCTGAGAACACCTTTGGGATGAATTAGAGGGGAGACTGCGAGCCAGGCCTTCTAATCCACCTCAGTGCCTGATCTCATAAATGTTCTTCTGGAAAAGTGGTCAAACATTCCCATAGACACACTCCTAAACCTTGTGGACAGCCTTCACAGAAGAGTTGAAGCTGTTATAGCAGCAAAGGGTGGGCCGCTAAATATTGAGCCCTACAGACTAATACTTTTGGTAATATAGTGTACTTTAAATAAATGTGTATATTGTGGCAATACAAATTACAGATTGTGGCCATATAGCGGTTAAAAAAATAGGACAAAGGGGGGAGCACTCACATTTGCCTTTTGTACCACCTGCCCCCCTATTAGATTGTAAGCTCTTCTGAGCAGGGCCCTCTTAATCCTCTTGTATTTTATTGTATTGTAACTGTATTGTCTCCCTTTTATATTGTAAAGCGCTGCTTAACCGCTTCAGCCCCGCCGCCGTCATTTTACTGCGGGAATGTGGCTCTCCTGGGCGAGAGCCCGTAGCTATACGTCCGCATTAAAGCGGCCACTAGGGGGCGCGTGCGCGCCATCGGTGGCGGCGCACGTGCGTCCCCGCTCGCCCTCGAGTCCCACGCGCGTGCACGGCAGGTACGATCGCCGCCGGGCACACGCGATCACTCTTTACAGAGCGGGAACCGGGAGCTATGTGTGTAAACACAAAGCTCCCGGTCCTGTCAGCGGGGGAAACGCTGATCTTCTGTTCATACAATGTATGAACAGAAGATCAGTGATTTCCCCTAGTGAGGCCACCCCCCCATACAGTAAGAACACAAACAGGAACACACCTAACCCCTTCCCCGCCCCCTAGTGTTAACCCCTTCACTGCCAATGGCATTTTTATAGTAATCCAATGCATTCTTATAGAATTGATCGCTAAAAAAATGCCAATGGTCCCAAAAATGTGTCAAAAGTGTCCGAAGTGCCCGCCATAATGTCGCAGTACTGAAAAAAAATGCTGATCGCCGCCATTACTAGTAAAATAAAAATATTAATAAAAATGCCATAAAACTACCCCCTATTTTGTAAACGCTATAACTTTTGCGCAAACCAATCAATAAATGCTTATTATGATTTTTTTTTTACGAAAAATATGTAGAATAATATGTATCGGCCTAAACTGAGGGTAAAAAAAGGTTTTTTATATTTTTGGGGGATATTTATTATAGCAAAAAGTAAAAAATCTTGCATTTTTTTCAAAATTGTCGCTCTATTTTTGTTTATAGCGCAAAAAATAAAAACCGCAGAGATGATCAAATACCACCAAAAGAAAGCTCTATTTGTGGGGAAAAAAAGGACGTCAATTTTGTTTGGTAAACCACATCGCATGACCGCGCAATTGTCAGTTAAAGCGGCGCAGTGCCGAATCACAAAAACTGTTGGCGCTATATAAATCCTGTATAATAATAATAATTTGCCACATCCGTAAATTTGGAAAACAGAAAAAATTACTCAAAGGATGGTAATTAATGGTCGGACATTAGAGGCAAGGTGGGAATGTCAAAAAATATATAAATTTATTACAAAAAATACAAAATTTATACAAAGCAGGTCAAGAAATTTAGCAGTAGACAAATATATATTTCATTATCTGAAATGAAACATATTATATTAGAAAATTTGTCAATATAATATGTTTCATTTCAGATAATAAAATATATATTTTTCTACTGCTAAATTTCTTCTGCTCGTCCTGAGGAAGCCTAAAGGCGAAACGCTTAGACGATGCACAGAGGATATTTTTACATATCATATATCCTATATGGTTTTCTTTTATTGACCTGCTTTGTATACATTTTGTATTTTTTGTAATAAATTTATATATTGATATTCCCACCTTGCCTCTAATGTCCGACCATTAATTACCGTCCTTTGAGTAATTTTTTCTGTTTTCCATATAGTGGATGAAGCTATATCAAGAAATGCATCCTTTTAGGGTCCTGTGACACGGGTCGTTTTTCAGTTGGACCTGGTCAGAAGCTCCATGTAGGTCTACCCACCTACCTCCAAGACCATCTAATTCCTTTTGTAAAGCGCTGCACAAACTGATGGCGCTATAAAAATCCTGCATAATAATAATAATACTAATCTGTGAAAAAAGGGAAAAGCATTGCACTGGAAAAGCAAAGAGAGAAACATGCAAATCAAAAGAAATGCTGAAATTAATGTAGATTATAGCTGATGGTTGCCCACATCCCTTAGTTGCATACGCATAGAACGAAAACTCTTATGAAGGGAACTTTAAGTGGCAACAAATAATATTTCATAATAAGTTGTAGCTTGGAGTACTATATAAAAATGTACAAAAAAAAATCTTTATTTGTATCACAAAATATAAAAACATGTTGTACAAAGCTAAATTGGCTTTTCAAACAATATAGGTAAATTACAATAGTAAGTGACAAGGTTTCCGCTTGAACACGCCAAGCAGAATGCCCCAGATAATGCACTCCCAACGAGTTTTTAAATTTGCTTTTGAAATCTTTTTCAGAGTTGTATTTAATGTATAGTTATATTGTGTTTGAAGGTAGTTAAATGTTAAAGGAATAGCCAAGGTTAAAAACATGAATAAACACAGGCATTGTCCTCCAGTCATCAACAGGGGATCAAGAAGCTAGGGCAACTGACCGGTGATCCACTGGGGTCAGTCAAAGCCCAGCGGGGGGAGTGATCATAGAACACCTCAAGGGTTGACCTAATGTTGTGGATGCCACATCTTGTAATAAATGTAAAAAGGAAGAAAGTACATTCCTTTAAAGGGAGCCGCCCACAATCTGCTTAATCAAGTATATAAGTAGGTGGAAAGGTAAGTAGATGGATGAATGTCTCTCAGAAGGGACATCCACAGACCTAACATCCACTAGATCCTGGCAGGGGGAGCTGGTTGGAGGGCAAATGGTGAATTGAAAGAAATGCTGGTTACATAGTTACATAGTTAGTCAGGTTGAAAAAAGACACAAGTCCATCCAGTTCAACCATAAAAAATAAAAAAAATAAAACAAAGTAAAACACAGTACATCCTCCCATACACCCAACTCCATACCCACAGTTGATCCAGAGGAAGGCAAAAAACCCCAGCAGAGCGATGATCCAATTTGCTACCGGAGGGGAAAAAATTCCTTCCTGATCCCCCGAAAGGCAATCGGATTTACCCCGGATCAACTTTACCTACAAAACTTAGTACTCAGTTATATTATGTGCATTTAGGAAAGAATCCAGGCCTCTCTTAAAGCAATCTACTGAGCTGGCCAGAACCACCTCTGGAGGGAGTCTGTTCCACATTTTCACAGCTCTTACTGTGAAGAAACCTTTCCGTATTTGGAGGTGAAATCTCTTTTCCTCCAGACGTAAAGAGTGCCCCCTTGTCCTCAGTGTTGACCTTAAAGTGAATAACTCAACACCAAGTTCACTATATGGACCTCTTATGTATTTGTACATGTTGATCATATCCCCCCTTATTCTCCTCTTCTCAAGAGTGAATAAATTCAGTTCCTCTAATCTTTCCTCATAGCTGAGCTCCTCCATGCCTCTTATCAGTTTGGTTGCCCTTCTCTGCACTTTCTCCAGTTCTCCGATATCCTTTTTGAGAACTGGTGCCCAAAACTGGACTGCATATTCCAGATGAGGTCTTACTAATGATTTGTACAGGGGCAAAATGATATCTTTCTCTCTGGAGTCCATACCTCTCTTAATACAAGAAAGGACTTTGCTCGCTTTGGAAACCGCAGCTTGGCATTGCATGCCATTATTGAGCTTATGATCAACTAAAACACCCAGATCCTTCTCCACTACAGATCCCCCCAGTTGTACTCCCCCTAGCATGTATGATGCATGAATATTCTTAGCCCCCAAGTGCATAACTTTACATTTATCAACATTAAACCTCATCTGCCACTTAGTCGCCCAATTAGACAGAGCATTGAGGTCGGCTTGTAAATTGGAGACATCCTGCAAGGACATTATTCCACTGCATAGCTTGGTGTCATCTGCAAAAACAGAAATGTTACTTTTGATCTCAGACCCAATATCATTTATAAATATATTGAAAAGTAAGGGACCCAACACTGAACCTTGGGGTACACCGCTGATAACCTTGGACCATTCAGAGTAAGAATCATTAACCACAACTCTCTGAATTCTGTCTTTCAGCCAGTTTTCTATCCATTTACAAACTGATATATCCAATCCTGTAGACCTTACCTTACACATGAGCCGTGTGTGGGGAACTGTATCGAACGCTTTTGCAAAATCCAAGTATACCACGTCCACTGCCACGCCTCTGTCCAGGGTTTTACTTACCTCTTCATAAAAGGAAATCAGGTTTGTCTGACAACTTCTGTCCTTCATGAATCCATGCTGTCTGCTGCTTAAATAGTTTGTTTCCAGCAAGAACTCATCCATGTGGTCTTTTATTAAACGTTCCAGTATCTTTCCAACTATAGAAGTTAAACTAACAGGTCTATAGTTACTTGGTAAAGACTTTGTTCCCTTTTTAAATATGGGCACCACATTGGCTTTATGCCAATCCAGTGGTACTATTCCTGTCATTAATGAGTCCCTAAATATTAGATACAGTGGCTTTGAAATTTCAGAGCTCAATTCTTTTAGGATCCGTGGGTGGATGCCATCTGGTCCAGGTGCTTTATCCACCTTTATTCTGTCTAAATATTTCTGGACCATATCACTTTTGAGCCATTGTGGATTTGGGGCTGTGTCACTCCCACCCCCTATATCGACATGAGCTCCCCCATTCTCCATTGTATACACAGAGCTGAAGAAAGCATTTAATAAATTTGCCTTCTCTATGTCCTCAGTCACCCACTCTAGATTATTTTGTAAAGGGCCTACATGCTCAGACTTGACCTTTTTACTATTAATATATTTAAAGAATTTTTTTGGGGTTTGTCCTACTATCTTTTGCAATCTGTCGTTCATTTTGAATTTTTGCATCCTTGATTTCCTTTTTACATATTCTATTATATTCTTTGTAACATTTAAACGACACTAGTGTTCCTTCATTTTTATATTTTTTAAAAGCCATTTTCTTATTGTTTATAGCTTTTTTAACTTTAACCGTGAGCCACATAGGTTTTATCTGTAGCCTTTTAAACTTATTGCCCATGGGAATATACTTTGCAGTGAGGTTCCAAAGAGTCTTTTTGAAGAATTCCCATTTCTGTTCTGTGTTCATCGGTGCCAATATTCCCTCCCAGTCCAAGCCCTGGAGAGCAGTCCTCATGCTTTGAAAATTTGCTCTCTTGAAATTAAGTGTTTTTATCTTTCCTGTAAGTATTTCTTGCTTATAGTTTACATTAAACGAAATCATGTTATGATCACTGCTACCCAGGTGTTCCTTTATCTGAACATTAGTAATGAGCTCTGCATGGTTTGAGATTACCAGGTCCAACAGAGCATCATTCCTAGTTGGGGCCTCAATAAACTGGACCATAAAATTGTCCTGCAATAGGTTTTTAAATTTTTGTCCTTTAACTGTCCCAGAAATTCCATTATTCCAGTCAATTTCTGGGTAGTTAAAATCCCCCATTATTATCACCGTCCCTGCCCTTGCAGCCCTTTCCATCTGTGCAAGGAGCTGAGTCTCCACCTCCTCATTAACATTGGGTGGTCTATAACAAACTCCAATGATTAGCTTTGAACTACGCACATCTGTATGCAGTTCCACCCATAATGCTTCAACTTCATCACACTCTCCATCAACCAGGTCCTCTTTCACGCTTGCTTTGAGGTCACTTCTCACATAGAGACAGACCCCTCCACCTTTCCTTTTTACCCTGTCTTTCCGAAAGAGAGCATAGCCAGGAATATTAATAGCCCAGTCATGTGAGGATTGAAGCCAAGTTTCAGCAATACCGATTACATCATAGCTCTCCTCATGCACCAGAGCTTCCAACTCACCTGTTTTGCTTGGAAGGCTTCTGGCATTGGTGAACAAACACTTAAATGTATTGTTACATTTTTCGCTGGCGTTTTTCATATGATTCATATAATTTTTAGTAGTGCAAATGGCACTATAATTTCCAATGGCTGTTTGCAACATGGGAACTTTCTTGTCACCTGCCATAACCCCACCTCCATCTATCCCCATTCCACTCTCCATTAATGTCTGACCCCTAACTGACCTGTGTGCCCTATGTAATTCACGTTCACCCTCCCCCCTCAAGTCTAGTTTAAATACTCCTCCAGCATTCCCCTAAACCTCTCCCCCAGCACAGCAGACCCCCTTCCATTCAAGTGCAAACCATCTTTAGCATATAGGTTGCACCCCAATGAAAAGTCATCCCAGTGCTCTAGAAACCCAAATCCCTCCTTCCTACACCAGGTCTTTAGCCATGCATTCAGCTCTCTAATCTCCCCCTGCCTTTCCTGTGTTGCGCATGGCACAGGCAATATTTCAGAGAATATCACCTTGGAGGTCCTTCCCTTCATCTTGCAGCCTAGTTCTTTAAATTGATTCTTAAGGAGCCTCCACCTTCCATGTATACTGTCATTGGTTCCAACATGGACCAAGACAGCTGGGTCATGCCCAGCCCCTCCCAGTAATTTATCCACCCGGTCCACCACATGCCGAACCCTGGCACCAGGGAGACAGCAAACCATTCGGTTGAGGCGATCCTGGCGACAAATTATTCTATCAGTCCTTCTGATTATAGAATCCCCTATTACCACCAACTGTCTAGGCCTACCTGCACTCCCCTCACCACTTCTACTAGATGGGTTGCTCTCCCGGCTGTTAGGGGTAGCAGTAACATCTAGGGCTGCCACCTCTGTGTTATCCACCTCCACATCTTCACCCAACTTGGCAAATTTGTTTTGATGCACAAACACAGGATTGGCCTTCCTTGTCTGCAAGCCCCTTCCACTCCCTCTAACTACATTAACCCATCTTCCTATCTGATAATCCTGACTTGCCCCTCCACCCTCCACATTAACCCTACTGACCACCTGCTCAGCGAGCAGAGGACCCCTTTCAAGGTTGTCCTTTCTGCCCAGTGTTGCAACTTGTTCCTCCAGATCTCTAATGCGAGCTTCCAGAAGGGCAACCTGCTCACATCTGTCACAGCGGTATCCATCCTGGAGCTGTTGCACCAATTTTGTATACATGTGACACACTGTGCACTGAGCAAAACCTTCAACCCTGCTAGCACACATTTCCCAGTTACAATATAATTACTTGTAGGAAGTTTAAGATGTTACTTACAGTTTAGAAGACTCCTGTCTTAACCTCTGTTTTCAACTCCTATTTTTTAACTCTTCCCACTTGTGTTTAAAAATCACACTTCTGTTTAGAAAATCACTTAAGCCAGCAACATAAACTGGGAGCCAGCTCCTTATGGGAGTTTTGACTGAGACTTTTATACTCACCTCTTCACCTCTTCACCTGTTTACAATTAAACACTCCCCACTGATTAGCAGAGAAAAAAAAACCTGATCACAATTAAACACTTTCCTTAGCAGAGAGAAAAAAAAACCTGTTTAAAAAGTGTCAGAGAAAAAAATGACACTTGCAAGCAGAAACAGTTAAAAGCAAACTCCTGTTTTTTAACTCTTCCCACTTGTGTTTAAAAATCACACTTCTGTTTAGAAAATCACTTAAGCCAGCAACATAAACTGGGAGCCAGCTCCTTATGGGAGTTTTGACTGAGACTTTTATACTCACCTCTTCACCTCTTCACCTGTTTACAATTAAACACTCCCCACTGATTAGCAGAGAAAAAAAAACCTGATCACAATTAAACACTTTCCTTAGCAGAGAGAAAAAAAAAACCTGTTTAAAAAGTGTCAGAGAAAAAAATGACACTTGCAAGCAGAAACAGTTAAAAGCAAACTCCTGTTTTTTAACTCTTCCCACTTGTGTTTAAAAATCACACTTCTGTTTAGAAAATCACTTAAGCCAGCAACATAAACTGGGAGCCAGCTCCTTATGGGAGTTTTGACTGAGACTTTTATACTCACCTCTTCACCTCTTCACCTGTTTACAATTAAACACTCCCCACTGATTAGCAGAGAAAAAAAACCTGATCACAATTAAACACTTTCCTTAGCAGAGAGAAAAAAAAAACCTGTTTAAAAAGTGTCAGAGAAAAAAATGACACTTGCAAGCAGAAACAGTTAAAAGCAAACTCCTGTTTTTTAACTCTTCCCACTTGTGTTTAAAAATCACACTTCTGTTTAGAAAATCACTTAAGCCAGCAACATAAACTGGGAGCCAGCTCCTTATGGGAGTTTTGACTGAGACTTTTATACTCACCTCTTCACCTCTTCACCTGTTTACAATTAAACACTCCCCACTGATTAGCAGAGAAAAAAAAACCTGATCACAATTAAACACTTTCCTTAGCAGAGAGAAAAAAAAAACCTGTTTAAAAAGTGTCAGAGAAAAAAATGACACTTGCAAGCAGAAACAGTTAAAAGCAAACTCCTGTTTTTTAACTCTTCCCACTTGTGTTTAAAAATCACACTTCTGTTTAGAAAATCACTTAAGCCAGCAACATAAACTGGGAGCCAGCTCCTTATGGGAGTTTTGACTGAGACTTTTATACTCACCTCTTCACCTCTTCACCTGTTTACAATTAAACACTCCCCACTGATTAGCAGAGAAAAAAAAACCTGATCACAATTAAACACTTTCCTTAGCAGAGAGAAAAAAAAAACCTGTTTAAAAAGTGTCAGAGAAAAAAATGACACTTGCAAGCAGAAACAGTTAAAAGCAAACTCCTGTTTTTTAACTCTTCCCACTTGTGTTTAAAAATCACACTTCTGTTTAGAAAATCACTTAAGCCAGCAACATAAACTGGGAGCCAGCTCCTTATGGGAGTTTTGACTGAGACTTTTATACTCACCTCTTCACCTCTTCACCTGTTTACAATTAAACACTCCCCACTGATTAGCAGAGAAAAAAAAACCTGATCACAATTAAACACTTTCCTTAGCAGAGAGAAAAAAAAAACCTGTTTAAAAAGTGTCAGAGAAAAAAATGACACTTGCAAGCAGAAACAGTTAAAAGCAAACTCCTGTTTTTTAACTCTTCCCACTTGTGTTTAAAAATCACACTTCTGTTTAGAAAATCACTTAAGCCAGCAACATAAACTGGGAGCCAGCTCCGTATGGGAGTTTTGACTGAGACTTTTATACTCACCTCTTCACCTCTTCACCTGTTTACAATTAAACACTCCCCACTGATTAGCAGAGAAAAAAAAACCTGATCACAATTAAACACTTTCCTTAGCAGAGAGAAAAAAAAAACCTGTTTAAAAAGTGTCAGAGAAAAAAATGACACTTGCAAGCAGAAACAGTTAAAAGCAAACTCCTGTTTTTTAACTCTTCCCACTTGTGTTTAAAAATCACACTTCTGTTTAGAAAATCACTTAAGCCAGCAACATAAACTGGGAGCCAGCCTGGTCATGCCTATTAATATTATTAAACTACAAGGAGAAAAATTGGGACTTTAAATGATACACCCAGGAATAGGTTAGGTGCCTCCATCCCTCTCAATTGCAAAGAAGGGGGGAGTGGGGGAGTTTGAGACTTTGAATGAGGCAATGAATGGAAACAGTAGTTCAATCAAAAAATAATGGTATTAAATTTTCTATGCATCCATGGACAGGCCCCCCAATATCAATGCGAAAAAATAAAAGCTTACAACCCCAATCGCGTTCTGCGATCCACCGACCAAAATCTGCTCCAGTTACCCAAAGCCAAATACAAGTCCAAAGGGGAAAGAAGATTTGCGCTCCAAGGTCCCAGACTATGGAACGCTTTACCAACCAGCATTCTGTTGGAGGAGAACCACCTGGCCTCCAGAAGACAGGTCAAAACTCATCTCTTTTGATGGAACAACGAGCGCCCAGAGGCGATTTAGTTCGCATGTGCTGCGCTATATATGTTTATCACTCACTCACTAAATAGAATATATACATGCATTAATATAATTGGTTTAATAGTCATCATACCAATGGCCCAATGTACTGTAGACAGTAAATTGTAGGGATATCAGCATGGAAAAAAATAGTAGTATAAACAACTTTGGCCAAATGCTCCATATAGGAGATAATGAAAATAAAACGTTGACAAAGTAAACCACATTATAAGTAAGAACATTCGCAAGGGGCGGCAGTCACCGCCCACAAGGGCATGGGAGGCTCCCCCGTGAGCCTGCCCAAAGATGGGAATAGAGCGTTTTATGGTAGAAATGGAAATTGCTTCTGAGTAGTACCTTCAGGTTGCCTTTCTCGGTTCCCTCTCCCTTACAAAAAAGTACAGTGCTACAGTTGAAAAGGAAAGACATTTTTAATAAAATTGAATCACAATATGGCTTTGGTACCACTGGTGTATGCTATATTATTTTTTAATTGCTTGTTTTTCCAAGAGTTACCCTTTATTTCAATTTCAGGAAAATCGTATTGCAACCCCACACCACAACCATTGCATGCATTTACTGAAGACATGTTCGCGTGGCATTTTTAAGAACGCACACTTGCTGACGGTTACAAATTGGCTAAGAAGCCAGAATTCCTTTCCATCTTCTAAATTTGCAATGTGTTTGAGACCTAAAAAAATTATTTTATTTTAAACTCTAGCAGAAACTCATATTAAATGTGATACTCACTAAATTTATATGCATGTGTGTATTTTTTTATCTTCATCACTTTTGCATGAAATAATATTTATTGTAGATGTAAAAGCTAAGAAAAAATACTCTTAAAAGAGTGAAGACAAGTTTGACATTCAAGTCCAAGTAAAATGAAAGCGAAGAGGAAAAATGTGTGCAGGCCGGGCATAAGGACTTGTCAGACGACCGTTAAGAGCCGGACTTGGCATTGGGTAAGAAAATAGCTGCCAGTTGTATCCTTCACAGTAAGGCAACCGCATCCAAAAAAGGCCACTAAGAGGAAGGTGAAGATGACAACTGCCATTTGTGGAAAGTTTGGGTGTCCATGCTTCTTTATCTGTGCTGTTTAACACCTCAGGTCCTTACAGAGGACAATTATGTAAGTGGAGAGTCAACATTTCCTAACAGCATCGAATCTGCCAATAACAGACATTTTTTCTGGCCCTATTTAGAAGTAAATCTAAACCTAGAGTCTAAAATATCATATAAGCTTTAACATGTAATTTTAAAAGTTTTGTTCCAATTTTTTAAAATCTGAAGTTTTAATTAAATGAAGACCTGGTGAGCCTACAATTAGAGCAGGGGTCTCAAACTGGTGGCCCTCCAGCTTTTGCGAAACTACAAGTCCCATCATGTCTCTGGGAGTCATGCTTGTAACTGTCAGCCTTGCAATGCATCATGGGACTTGTAGTTTTGCAACAGTTGGAGGACCCCCAGTTTGAGAACCCTGCATTAGAGGGTTCAGGCACTCATTGAAGTGTCTCCAAGTTGTGCTTCTGGGTTCATGCACCACTTGTGGATACTACAATTGACACCCAGTGCACAGGCAAAATCCATTAGGAAGCCAGTTCATAGCAATGAGGTGCAGTGGAGTGCATGCAGATCGGAAATGGCTGAAGGAGTTTGGAGGAGATCAGTAAAAAAAAAATGGCATTTGTTTATTATACACAGTGCTGACACCAACTAAATGTCATCCATTTAGAGCCCATTCACATAGGGGCGGCACGACTTTGGGGGCGACTCGGCAAGGCGACCTGAAGATGACTTTAGAGGCGACTTGCAAAATGACTTCTGTATTGAAGTCAATGCAAGTCGCCCCCAAAGTCATACAAGAACTTTTTTCTAAGTCGGAGTGACTTGCGTCGCTCCTATTAGAACAGTTCTATTGAACAAATCGGGATGCGACTTGTCAGGTGGCTGTCGCCCCTGATGAGTCGCCCCTGTGTAAATGGGCTCTTAGGATTTAGATATTCTTTAACTCTTCAGAATTTACCTACTACTGAAATACATAATATGGGCAAACGGCCAAATGGTTTGGAGACACCAGACCAAACCACTTCTGGTCTTAGATTGCTAAGTTAACCATTAAAGAAAAGCTGTATTAATGGGGCGCACCCTACCCTGAGGTCCTGTACTTGACCAAGGCCACTTCTTTTCCCTTTTTTCCTTATATTCCTTTTTGTGTACCTCTCCACAACCCTGTGGCCTCCCCTTTTGCTTCTTCCTTTATTAGGACAAAGTTTAAACAATTAAAAAGTAAATCGTATCCCAACGTATTCCTACATCATTTTGGACTGGACTAAATCTTAAAATGAATATGCATGCCACATTGATTTGTATTAATTTGCATTTCAATATAAATTGTTGAACTAAACGAATAGCTGTATTCATGTTAAAACAAGCACGCCACACATACTGACTTTGTTAAAGTGGTTGTAAAACCACATTCAAGAAATCTGACCTGGGCACATATACAGTGCCTTGCAAAAGTATTAACCCCCCCGAATTTTTACCTATTTTGTTACATTACAGCCTTTAGTTCAATGTTTTTTTAATCTGAGTTATATGTGATGAATCAAAACACAATAGTTTAAGTTGGTGAAGTAAAATTAGAAAAATGTATACATAAGACATTTTTTCAGAAATAAAAAACTGATAATTGGCACGTTCGTATGTTTTCGCCCCCTTTGTTATGAAGCCCATAAAAAATTATGTCCACCTGTGTGCAATCCAAGTGTCACATGATCTGTCATTAACTAAACAAGAGTCACTACTAATCAAACACTGCCATGACGACAAAGGAACTCTCCAAACAAGTAAGGGACAATGTCAGGGTTAGGTTATAAAAAAATATCCAAATCTTTAAAGATCCCTAGGAACACCATCAAATCTATCATAACCAAATGGAAAGAACATGGCACAACAGCAAACCTGCCAAGAGACGGCCGCACACCAAAACTCACGGACCGGGCAAAGAGGGCATTAATCAGAGAGGCAGCACAGAGACCTAAGGTAACCCTGGAGGAGCTGCAGAGTTCCACAGCAGAGACTGGAGTATCTGTACATAGGACGACAATAAGCCGTAAGCTCCATAGAGTTGGGCTATATGGCAGAGTGGCCAGAAAAAAGCCATTACTTTCAGCAAAAAACAAAATTACACGTTTTGAGTTTGCGAAAAGGCATGTGGGAGACTCCCAAAATGTACGGAGGAAGGTGCTCTGGTCTGATGAGACTAAAATTTTACTTTTTGGCCATCAAAGAAAACGATATGTCTGGCGCAAACCCAACATATCACATCACATAAAGAACACCATCCGTGAAACATAGTGAAACATGGTGGTGGCAGCATCATGCTGTGGGATGTTTTTTAGCAGTCTGGACTGGGAAACTGGTCAGAGGTGAGGAAAAGATGGATGGTGCTAAATACAGAGATATTCTTAAGCAAAACCTGTACCACTCTGTGTGTGATTTGAGGCTAGGACGGAGGTTCACCTTCCAGCAGGACAATGACCCCAAACACACTGCTAAAGCAACACTTGAATGGTTTAAGGGGAAACATGTTAATGTGTTGGAATAGCCTAGTCAAAGCCCAGACCCCCAATAGAAAATCTGTGGACAGACTTAAAGATTGCTGTTCACAAGAGCAAACCATTCAACTTGAAGGAGCTAGAGCAGTTTTGCAAGGAGGAATAGGCAAAAATCCCAGTGGTAAGATGTGGCAAGCTCATAGAGACTTTTTCAAAGCAACTTTGAGCTATGATAGCCCCCAAAAGGTGGCTCTACAAAGTATTGACTTTAGGGGGTGAATAGTTATGCACATTGACATTTTCTGTTATTTTTTCTTATTTGTTGTTTGCTTCACAATAAAAAAAAAAACAAGTTGTGGGCATGTTCTTTAAATTAAATTATGCAAATCCTCAAAAAATTCATGTTAATTCCATGTTGTGAGGCAACAAAACACGAAAAATGCCAGGGGGGGGTGAATACTTTTGCAAGGCACTGTATATCTCTATGCTTTATTTTGTTAGGAAATCACACCACCTAGCCTTTTTAGCTGTGACCATCTTGAGTAAGGACATATGGTTCATGTAACATTTACTTTGTGTGCTTAGTTGAGCTCCCCTCCAGATGAAAGAAAAAAAATGCCCATGACGACTCCTGGGATGCATGACATTATTTTGGCCTTGGTCAAAAACAAGTAAGCAACTGAAGAAAAAAGTTTAAAACAAGTAAATCTGGCAGCCTGGGCCCCGCGGGGGACAGGCACTTCTTTTTGCCACCTTGGTGCGAACATTTCGACCTAAATGGGGATCGGACGATTTCGTTGCATGCAGGGAGGTAAGCTGGAGGTCTATAGTGGCCCCCCTCCCCTCCTGCCCGCCCAGCCGATTTACCCCCCCCCCCCTTTCTGTTTTTCTGCTATGATGTTTTCTTAGAAAGGGGAGTCCCCACCTCCGGCTCGCTACCTGGTTCCTGGGTCTAATTTATGCCCATTAGGACATTGGGTCATGATGTGATTGTCTGTTTATCTGGTTTCAGTGTTCTATCTGTTTGTATATTATTTAGAAAAATGATTGGCATACTATTTGCTTCAAATTCCTATGACAGCGTGTGTTGTGATGTACTACTTTGCTGTTCACAAATAAAGATTTTACAAAACACAAGTAAATCTAATATTCTCTGCCTTCCTATCTATTTACCAAGGCTAGCAGCATAATGATTAAAAATAGTTCCTCTTAGTTAAAAGAGTTTAGTTCAGCTTTAAAAAAGAATTTTCATAACAGGACATTTAGAAGTATATTTACCTTCACTAAAAAAATTAAAAATAAAAATGAATGCAGGTTTACTCACAAAATAGTGATATTTGCCTATCTTTCGTACCTTTACTTACTTTGTTTGAAGATGTTTTACATTTTGAAAATTGGAGCAGCCAAATACCATGTAGATTAATAGCCTGCCTGATTGGATATATATATATATATATATATATATATATATATATATATATATAATTATTGTTATTATTTTTTAGGTGGGGTTTCAAATCACATGGATTTGGTAAAAGAGAGTCTAGAGATTCTACAGGGGTTGTAATATGTATGGTTCTTTTTATGTAATGCAAAAACAGAGCTCTTTAGTTGACTGCATTCTTCTTAACCCTAGACTATTTTATTTGACTTTATTATTCCTTCTTACATTACTATTAAATATCAGTTCTGGCCGATTGTCTTTTGGTGTCACTTACATTGATGTTCCAAAGTGCTGAATGATTGTTCAAACTGCCACACTGCTGATACAAGCTGATCATATAACTTCACTTCAGTAATAGTTAGGACCTTATTTAGGGACATTGCCATATGCAAATTAAGCCCTCAGTTTTGTCAATAACACAAGAATATGGTACAGTCTACCTATACAAAGTAAGGAATAGGGATAAACACAAGGGCCCAGATTCACAGAGCGATTACGCCTGCGCAACTGGTGTTGCGCGTACGTAAGTCTAAATGTGCGCGTGCGTTTAGATGCGCGCGATTCAGAAAACGAATTACGCCAGAAATCGACTTTTTTTTGTCCGGCGTAATTTCGTTAGACAGACGCATCCGTCCGCGCAAAAATGCGCTAGACACACCATTGATTTGCTAGTCAAATATGCTAATGAGGGAGTTGCGGGGATCCACAAAAAAACGCAGTTGCTGCGCAGGCTACGCGATGTGCGCAACAGCAAAATGTCCTGTCTAAAGTTAGAGCACCTAAAAGCTGGTCTAAAAAATGAAAAAAAGTCTACTTGTCAGATAAAGCAACACTGTTAGTGAGGAGTTCAGCAGTCACACGTGTTGCCCAACAATCTGTATGCCAACATGCCAGGGGCATCGTCGCGCATAGCTATACTACTGACTTTAGATGAACAAAGAAGGAGGAGGGCACGGAGGATGGCACTAAGGAGGGCACGGGAGATGTTTTTTTATTTTTATTTTATTTGCTTATATAAAATTTACAATTTAAATTAATCTAATACAATATTCTTATCTGATACAAGCCCCTCACTCTTCACTTGATATATCACACACGCATAGACATCTTTGGCATGAGTGATTCTGAGGTGTCTCGCATCTTCAGATTCACCCCTAATGCCATCATGGAATTACCACAACCTTGCAGGAGGACATCACCAGCCCAACACATGGCACCACCCATGACACCCATGACAGCTACATATACAATCAGAGCCCCATCCCCACAGATTTCGAACAGAACATGTATGGGGACAGCTGGCTGGTTGGTGAGTGACATGGGAGTCAGGCATGACTATCCCCTCCCGTGATGCACACCTCACAAGTGGCACATGCATGACTAACATCCTCCTGTCTTTTCCCTTCAAGGTGACTCTGCATATGCACTGGTACCCCATCTCATGACCCCATCTCATGCCAGCTCACATTATGCATCTTTGCACGTTAAACACACACATTAATCATGGCACAATGAGAATGCATGCATGCACACCACTGTGGTCCCTAGCACACACACCCCACATCCTCATCACATTGGATTGGCACCAGTCCACCATGCAGGACTTGTGAGCTGCAACGCCACGCCACGGCTCCAATTATGTCACTGTACATTCATACACCATTCACACAGACCTGGGGATCACTTCTCCACCACAAATGAGGGTGACACCCCTTTTCCCGCAGGAATATCACCCCCACATTCCAAAATCATACACAAACAGAACCAAAAAAATTAAATAAATGACGAGCAAAAATAAAAAATGCCCAGCAAAAATATAATTTAAACAAAATAACAACAAAGAAAACACAGAAAAGACAAAAATCACTCTGCAAAACAGTCCCCAAATATCTCAAAGACACGTCACAAACAAACAAAAGCACCTTGCTGTAGAGGGAGGGATACAAAGGGATGTATTTTTGCAAAGGAAGTGCATTTGTGTCTGTCTATTTATGCTGTCTGCGTAGTTCATAAAGTTGCCCTAGTCCATTTCCAATTTCACTGATTGCGCCGCTCCCGAGTTGTTAGCATGCGCACATCGGAGCTGACCATGGTCTCCTTCAAGCGCGCATGCGCGAGCCGGCCGGCCCTTCATTTGCATGGGGTCACGGCTCATTTCAATGTAACACGCCCACGTCCCTCCCAATTTGTATTACTCCTCCTTACGCCTCTGGAAAAAATCTTACGCTTGCGCAATTTCCTGCGCAAAAGCTACGTGAATCGGGGGATTACGCGGCTAGATGGCGCAAGTCTAACGTAATGGCGGTGCGCTACGCCGGACCGATAATGCGCCGATGTACGTGAATCTGGGCCAAGGACTTTGATTAAACTGATTCTTTCATGAAATAAAAAAAAAATGTTGGCAGTGCGGAGAGTTATGATAGTTTAGTTTATAGCATTAAGGCCCCAGTTGCATCCCATGCAGAGGGAACTTGCGTTTCCACCTGTGATTTTGTGTATGCGATTTTCTCATGATGCTGTGTGTCACATTTAGGGCAGCCCATTAACTTAAATGGGCTGCCCTAAACACGTTTGTCATGCAAAACAAGCTCAAGGAACTTTTTGGAAGATGAGATTCATGCAATTTTTAAATGTGCATTTTGCTGCAATTGCTTGTGATTCTGGCGTGCAACAATTGCTGCAACATCACACAACATTTGGGGTGCCATTAAGAATAATGAATATATTTGCTAGCACATTACAGATCTTATGTCCAAGTAAAGCATAGTCACATCACAAGCAAGAGAGTGCAACGTTTCAGTGTCATGCAGGACACCTTTGTCAGGCAAGTGATTAAGAACAATGGCACCCAAATGTGCATCATGTTTTGGCCGCGGTTTGGAACCATCGGCAGAATCGCAATCATTTTTAAGAAGATTCTAAATTGCCAAGTGTGAATGCAGCCTTAGAGATGCACCGCTGTGTTTTTTTTTTTTTTTCATTCGATCATTATTTTTGTATTGGTGTTTAAAATGTTTCTTTCTTACCTTTTTCAATGTCTGTTTTAAATCTTTCTTTGAAAAGAAAAATAATGCAGCTATTTTTTGGCTCAAGTCTGGTAAATTATTTTATAAATTAGCCCTTACACCCTTTAAGATCACAAAACCATCTTAATTTCACCTAACCCCACTGATCCCAAATGCATTTGTGAAAATAGAAAATAGAAAAATTTCACCCAATTCTCATGATTCTCACTGAATTTTAAGAGAAATATTAAACTCTCTGTTTTGTATATCATTTTTGTATATTATTGTCATATCAGATATATTGATATATGCATTTTTTGCAGAAAACTATCATAAAAAAACGTATAACCCCCTGAGGAAGACCTACAAGTTGAAACGCATTGGGGTTTCCTCTTGATGTAGAAAAATAACAATATTTTATTCCAATATTGTACAGCATACAGCATTACTTGTTTATGAAATGTTTTAGATGTTTTATATAATCAGCATGCTGAGCTTTTTAATGTTTAAAATGTAATATAGATTTGAAAAAAATATATATAGATTTTTGATAGGTCCCTTTACTTTTTTATACCGTATGGTCCTAGATTCCCTTGCTTTGTCCCCTTCTAAAAATTCAACTGTCAAATGTACTCATCCCTAATTAAACACCTAAGGAGAAACATATGTATTTATTATCTGAGTTATCTGAGTTACACTGGGGTAGATTTACTAACACTAGTGCGCATAAAATCTGGCGTAGTTGTGCATAGTAACCAAACAGCTTCTACATTTTATTGTAAAAGCTTATTGGAACAAGTTGAAGTTAGAAGCTGATTGGTAACTATGCACAGCTGCACCAGATTTTGAGTGCAAAAGTTTTAGTAAATCTCCCCCACTGAGTTCTGCTGTTACTGTGGCCTGGACGAGCCTATTTAAGATTGACGGTCTCAAAAGATCTGAAGAAAAGGCGGAAGCTTTGAAATGCGTCATCTGACACATCCCATCGTCAATCCAGTTCCAGAGAATCTCAAGTGCGTTCTTCCATCCTGCCGTTGCACCGCTGAAGCCAGCTGTGACACAGCCTTGGACCACGGTCTTTCTGAAGTTACATGCTTGTTATTATCATAATTATGTGAGTAGCCATTTGGCTGAATGTTTTTAATAAATTCCTGTTTATTTGATTTGCTACTAGCCTGGCGCACCTTCCTGTTTTTACAGTTATGTTGTTGTATCCAGAGGTAGCAAAGGAAAAATAAAAGTCAATTCAAAATTTTGCCCAATTTTCATGATTTGTAGCAAAATTTGGTAGAAATGAACCACTCTTAAATTTGCTAATAAAACAACTATGGGGATGACTGGAACGTTCATCTGACCTCCAAGGATTGGGTACATCTGGAACACTCATTCTCGCCTATCCCATTAGCCCTTACCCCGTGGACCTCAACAACCAGCATTCCCCCTTCCTGTCAGGCTAACCCTCTCATTTCCCTGACGCTGACTACCTTCAGAAAGGCGTGCGCTAAATACCAGATCTCCTCTATACTGGGACCTATGACCCCACTTAGATGCAACCCAGATTTTACTCCGGGTCTATCTCCCACTTTTTTGTCGGAGGCTTGGCCTCACACCCAGATGTGGGCACAACATTTCTTCGAGAACGATAGTCTGCTCTCCTATGAAACTCTTATGTCCAGGATGAAGAACCAAACGTTTCCGTTCTGGACTTATGTCCAACTCAGGCACTTTTTCGATAAACCACGTCCAAAACCAGCATGGTCTCGTCAGCTCACCCCTTTTGAAAAGTTGTGCTCAAGTCCTGACCCTTTAACCCACCTTATTTCCTCTACATATGCTTTATTATTCCCTGACTGCAGACCTAAAGACAATTGGGCTAGCCAGAAATGGGACACGGAACTCTCACTAAACCTGACAGACCAGAATTGGGAAGCCGTCTATTCTTGCATTTACAAAGGGACGGTCAACGTATACACTCAAGAAAATGCCTTTAAACTCTTCTCGAGATGGTACAAGACCCCCCGGAGACTACATGTCATCTACCCCTCTGTGTCCCCCTTATGTTGGAGATGTGGAGCCGAACCGGGCTCTTTACTGCACATATGGTGGTCATGATCTAAACTACAACCATTTTGGACTGAGGTCCTTCACATCATCAACTCCATAACGACCTATGACCTTGACTTTTTACCAGCGCAGTTTTTGCTCCATCACTCCAACATAACCCCAAAGACCTATTTCTGCTCCCTGGCAATGCATTTAGTCATTGCAGCAAAACTATGCATTCCCGTGAAATGGCGGTCTCCAGAACCCCTGACTGTAGCCGACTGGTTCAGACGCATTAACCAAACTTCAGACATGGAAAACCTGATTCACCAGGCACATGATACACCCTCTAAGTACACAGAATTGTGTGCTTGCTGGATACACTTTACCTCGACAAGCGAATATAAACGCATAGTTTCTTAGTGGATGGAACATATACAGCCCCCTCGCCCTTTGCCTACCCCCCCATTCTGGACCCGCATCTGGTGCTACCGCTCTGTCCCCCCTCTTATGATGCCTTCCTTGGCTTCTGCTGTGCAATTGTACCGCAGATCTTCGAGTGTTTATTCTACACTCTACCTAAATTACTCCCCACATACATGTCTCAACTCCCTCGTATCTCCCTGCTGATTATAACTTCTCGCCCTTTCTCTTCGAGACGTCACATGTACATAATGTTTAATTTCAGACCGTTTGTTGGTGAACTCACGCCCTCTTGCTTACTTTCATTCGTTTGTTATTTACAAGACAAATCATAGCACACGTGGGCAACCATCCTAAAATGTTATTTTCAACTGTTATACCTTATGACTTCCCGTGTTTAATGCCCACTCATCTAATGTTACGTGGCGGCTGCGTCCGCATTTATGCTTGTCATTCATTTGTTGTCAATGCATTTTATCCTTTGTATTGCTATCTTTCGATACAATAAAATATTGAAACAAAAAAAAAAAAAACAACTATGGGGAAACAGATATAAAAACCTGAGTTACATTGAGTTCTGATATAGTATCCAGAGGTAGAGAAGGAAAAATAAAAGTCAATGCAAATAGCCCGTGCCTTAGCAGCACACCTAATGAACAAGTCGTCATTCTTTCTCTTCTCTTCGGAAAAAACGGGGGGACTAGAAGTTTTTATTAAGTTTATTTTGAACAGACTGAAGAGCTCCTCTGTGTGAGTGGCCTATTTGCATGTGCTATTTGAACAGAAAAACTTTATAGACGTGTTAATGTTACACAGGAAACATCTAGAATGTCTACAACATAGACAGGCTAAGAAACACAGCTAAAACTATCCTGTGGTAAATCCTTGGGTATGTACAATGCTAACAGTTATGCCTTGCTATACCAGCTTATAAAACTTCTTAATGTGCAGTGAATTTAATCACTGTAGTTGCTTCCAACTTTTTTTCTTCCAAAAGTTGTTTGATGTCTATGAGGTGCCAGACAGACTTATTATCAAATTTTGGTTATGAGAACTTCTGCTGCAGAGTTCAAGTAAGAAAGGCCTGTTGGACCAAGTCCTATGTCAGACCTACAGAGAGTTCATTCTCCCAGCTGCCATCCTAAAATATTGCAGTTAGACAGGCTAGTATACCGCCTATGTGTTATTAGGCTTGGCCAAGGTTCGTTACTTTCCGTTTTTGCCCACAGAAGAAGAAAACACCTCTTGGGTGTTTTTGTGGTACATAGTGAGGGGTGGATTAGAGAGAAGAAAATATTTTTGAATAAGATGGCTTGGTTAGTTGTCAGTCTACCATCAGCTAGTCGCTAACACTTTTAGAAAAGTCTTGTGAAGGTTTTTCGAGCATTATCCATTGGGGCCTTCTTCACCTACACAAAATACTTCATCTGTGGAAAAGTGGAGGGCTTCAAAGAAATATTTATTTTGGTAAATTTCCACTTTAAAGAATTCTACAAAAAAAATCACTTTTATAACCTAACCAACCCTCAAAATATTTCTTCCAATGATTCACCTTCCTGCTTCCTGCAGATAACCAGATGTGATGGCCTATTCCAATGTGGGTGGTATAACCAGGGCCTATTAAGCACTGTATATAAGCAACCTTAGACCGTAAAAAATGTAAGGCTATACACTGCCATATACCTAGCATGCTAAATTCAAATTACCTAGTACTGAGTTGAAAAGGATAGCTCTGTAGGAAAAAAAATCAGTGTGAGCCCCCCCCTAAAATACACACCAGAACCTTTTCCTTGATGAGGTCATGATATGATTTTAAAGGGGAGCCCAAAAGAAACCAAAATGGCACGTCCCCCCCCCCCCAAACTCCACACCAGACCTGATTCGAGCATGCAGTTTGGCTGGACCAGAAAGGTTAGTGCACCATGGGTAATCGTAACATATCACCTATACATGCTAAGCTACTATGAGAACTATGTTTGTTTGTTTGTTTGTTTGTTTTTTATTTCTTAATTACTCGCTTTACAACAAATTTAATGGTTTCGTTGCGAGGCCATCAGAAACAAAATCAACATAGTTCAGACATATAGGTACACAAAAACATAGAAAATCTAAAACATGATTAAAAGGAGGAAAAAAATTTGTCACATTGAGTCCATTAATATACATTTGGGTTAATTAACTTTTCATTCATCTAGGGCATCCATATCTAAAATAGTTCATTTTTAGAGTTAGATTACAAAATTCACATACCAAATATCACTGACTACATTTTTCTATATACAGTACTCAATCAAACTACATGATCTAATCAGATCCAGGGTTGCGTAGGTGACCTTTCATCATTTTTTTGAATTGGTTAAAAGTTTTTGCCCTTCTAATATCAATCGGCAGAGCATTCCATTGCACCGCCGCTTGGTATGAGAATGAGCGACCACCAATTCGGATATTCTTTATTTTTGGGATGTTTACGCGATAATATCCATCTTCGCGTAACTGTCGCGTTGGAACATGTTTGACAACCTTATCCATTATATATTTTGGCGTCATAGCATTAAATGTTTTATACATTAAACATGCTATTTTTAATTTAATGCGTTTATCGACAGTTAACCACCCCAGACTGTTTAATTGTTCTGATGTTGGATCTCTTTTTCTCAGTCCAGTTGCAATATGCAATATGCAACTATGAAACATTGGGCCAGATTCACAGAGCGATTATGCCTGCGCAACAGGAGATACGCGTGCGTAAGTTTAAATGTGCGCGTGCGTTTCGATGCACGGCATCCCCAAAACGAGATACGCAAGAAATCTACTTTTTTTTGTCCAGCGTAATTTCGTTAGACAGGCGCATCCGTCCGCGCAAAACTGCGCTAGACAGACCATTGATTTGCTAGTCAAATATGCTAATGAGGGACTTACGGGGATCCACAAAAGAACGTTGGGGCAGCGCAGGCTACGCAGTGTGCGCAACAGCAAAATTAGACCATATAAAAGCTGGTCTAAAAAGAGAAAAATCGTCTACATGTCAGATAAAGCAACACTGTTAGTGAGGAGCTCAGCAGTCACACGTGTTGCCCAACAAACTGTATGCCAACATGCCAGGGGCATCCATGCTCATAGCTATACTACTGACTTTAGATGAGCAAAGAAGGAGGAGGGCACTGAGGAGGGCACTAAGGAGGGCACTGAGGAGGGCACAGGAGATGTTTGTTTTTTTTTAATTTTTATTTGCTTATATAAACTTTACAACTTAATCTAATCTAATACAATATTCTTATCTGATACAAGCCCCTCACTCTTCACTTGATATATCACACATGCATAGACATCTTTGGCATGAGTGATTCTGAGGTGTCTCGCATCTTCAGATTCACCCCTCATGCCATCATGGAATTAACCACAACCTTGCAGGAGGACATCAGCAGCCCAACACATGGCACTACCCATGACACCCATGACAGCTACATATACAATCATAGCCCCATCCCCACAGATTTCGAACAGAACATGTATGGGGACAGCTGGCTGGTTGGTGAGTGACATGGGTGGCAGGCATGACTGTCCCCCCCCATGATGCACACATCACAAGGGGCACATGCAATACTAACATCCTCCTGTCTTTTCCCTTCAAGGTGACTCTGCATATGCACTGGGACCCCATCTCATGACCCCATCTCATGCCAGCTCACATTATGCATCTTTGCACGTTAAACACACACATTAATCATGGCACAATGAGAATGCATGAATGCACACCACTGTGGTCCCTAGCACAGACACATCACATCCTCATCACATTGGATTGGCACAAGCCCACCAGGCAGGACTTGTGAGCAGCAACGCCATGCCACGGCTCCAATTATGTCACTGTACATTCATACACCATTCACACAGACCTGGGTTTCACTTCTCCACCACAAATGAGGGTGACACCCCTTTTCCCGCAGGAATATCACCCCCACATTCCAAAATCATACACAAACAGAACCAAAAAAATAAAATAAATGAAGAGCAAAAATAAAAAATGCCCAGCAAAAATATAATTTAAACAAAATAACAACAAAGAAAACACGTAAAAGACAAAATCACTCTGCAAAACAGTCCCCAAATATCTCAAAGACACGTCACAAACAAACAAATAAACGCTAATAAACAAAAGCACCTTGCTGTATAGGGAGGGATACAAAGGGATGTACTTTTGCAAAGGAAGTGCATTTGTGTCTGTCTATTTATGCTGTCTGCGTAGTTCACTAAGTTGCCCTAGTCCACTTCCAATTTCACTGATTGCGCCGTTCCCGAGTTGTGAGCATGCGCACAGAGGTGCTGACCATGGTCTGCTTCAAGCGCGCATGTGCGAGCCGGCCGGCCCTTCATTTGCATGGGGTCACGGCTCATTTCAATGTAACACGCCCACGTCCTTCCCAATTTGTAATACTCCGCCTTACGCCTCTGAAATAACGTTACGCATGCGCAATTTTCTGCGCAAAAGCTACGAGAATAGGGTGATTACGCGGCTACATTGCGCAAGTCTAACGTAAAGGCGGTGCGCTACGCCGGTCCAATAATGCGCAGATGTACCTGAATCTGGCCCATTGTTACGTATCTATGTTTGTAGAGAGATATCAATAAGTCTTCCCAAGTACACCACCCACCCACCAGCCAGACCACCATGCGAAACCATATGTTACATATGTCACCATATGCATTGCACAGAAGAGATTGAAGCATTAATGTACTATGGACATTCCTCACCCAACCACAAATTTCAACCACATGTCATAATTTGTAAGGGCAAATCATTTTTGCAAGCTTGTCATTGTAATATATGTACTGTGTTGTCAGGTTGGGCGATGAATATGGCTTTTTATCCTTTGGGGACCAACAGCAGGAATTTCGGATTAAGCAGTGTCATCTGTTTGGTCTTCACCTCTCAGTGTTAAGTATGTCTTCTGAAATTTTATTTTTCCTTGTTAAATTAAAATGTATGTGTACAGAGCTATGTTTTCACCCTTGCTAAATATACGATCCAAGGATACTAAGAAATAACTAGTAAATACATGACTTTGTAAGAATGTATTCCCACACAGTATAACATATTACTTAAAATAAAACCCTGCTTTCTACAAATGTATTCCAGATATTTGCCTGCTTTTTTCCAGTGGATACTGGGATAGCCCATTCCAGTGCATTATCACATATTTTATATAATGAATGTTAAAGTGGATGAAAACCCGATTCGTGAAATTTGACTTGGGCACATATATCTCTGTTTACTTATCTCTCTCCAAAGCTCCAAGTCATGTGTCTTTCTGCTGCTCCATTCCTCTGTTATCCGCATGATAACTTCAGACAAGTTCTCCGTGAAAGGGAGATAAAAGCAGCTGAAAATTTGTGTCAGGGAGGTTGCTATAATAGATTATAATAGATTAGCAGATAGCTGATCTATTCACAGCACAGCTCTGCAAGTTTCTTTCTTCCTCTGCCTATGTGAAGGAGGGGGGGTGTGCCTTTCCTCCAATCAGCTGTGTATGCCCAGACACCCCTCCCACTGCTGAAAATAGAAGTTAACATTCAAACACTGTGTTCGCTTTCTAAAGAATATAGAAAGCTGAAGACAGCAGATATATATGTAAAACTTATGAAGGGGGATTTGTTTCACTTTAATGGGTATTGGAGATGGTTTTAAACCACTTTAAGTTGGAGTTTACAACTTTACTATAATCATGTCCAGTCACAGCCAGCTGTGTAGAAAAAAACAGCAGTCATTGGTTTAAAGGGGTTGTAAAGGAAAAAAAAATCCCTAAATAGCTTCCTTTACTTTAGTGCAGCCCTCCTTCACTTACCTCATCCTTCCATTTTGCTTTTAAATGTCCTTATTTCTTCTGAGAAATCCTCACTTCCTGTTCTTCCGTCTGTAACTCAACACCGTAATGCGAGGCTTTCTCCTTGGTGTGGAAAAAGCCTTTTGAGGGGGGAGGGGGCGAGCAGGCCAGTCAGGACACTCTACTTTGCAGATAGAGAAAGGAGCTGTGTGTTAGTGGGCATCCTGACACTCCTGCTCGCCCCCTCCCCCTTCAAGAGGTTTTCTCCACACCGGGGAGAAAGCCTTGCATTACTGTGGTGAGTTACAGACAGAAGAACAGGAGGTGAGGATTTCTCAGAAGAAATAAGGACATTTAAAAGCAAAATGGAAGGATGAGGTAAGTGAAGGAGGACTGCACTAAGGTAAAGGAAGCTATTTAGGGGGAAACAAATTCCTTTACAACCCCTTTAACATTAGAGGTATAGCACCTTGGGAAGTACTGCACCAAGAACAGGATCACAGTACTAAATACAATACTTTATGGGGAAAAATGGGGCAATTGTTGTTTAGGAGGTTAAAGTGCCTAGCACTAAAGCTTATTTAGACACACTCAATACCAGCGGGGACACCCTGTGGTATACTCCTTGTTGGTTAGCAGACTCCTAAATCCTATTTGGGAATCTGTCATGTATTCCAATAGCCACAATAAATGAATATTCTGGCCAACAGAATGAATGAGCACCCAAGCACTAAACAGGTTTACAAAACAACACTTTAGGCATGTTTTTAACTCTGCTTTTTCCTCCCCTGGAAATGTATTCCGCCCCTGGTCTTGTTGCATGAGGCCTTAAAGGTGAATTTACATAAATCCACTGAACCTGGCTGTTTATTTGGCAGGGAGGAGGGAGGGAGCACAGGCTGCAATGGTAACGACTCCCTTAGTTAATCAGCTCCAGTGAGCAGCTAATTACATCTCAATATGTCCATATCCTCCCCCTTGGATTCTTATCAAACTACAAAGAAAAAAGAAAAGGGTTTTCTTTCATGTTTCTCCTTACATTCTATTATTTCCATTAATCACTCTTCAAAATTATGGAAAGAAGAGTGCAACGTAACTGTTACCATTACTAAAGTTTAAATACCAAACCGTGTGCATTGGTGCTGCATTTATAATAATTAGCCTAATTTACCACCTGCTTGGGGTCATGTGATGTCATGCGCATCGCAACTGAGGTAACAGAATGCTAACACACCAGGATAAGTATCCTAATTTTCCCAAAAAAGTTACTGTATTTAAGACAGAGTGCCGTAGGCTAGTGATAAAGCTTTGTGAATTAAGCATATTGCTCATTCATTTCTTGGCATATGATAACCAATTCATCATCAATAAGGAATTTGCAGGTGATACTGTTCTTGTGTAGGCGGAATCCTGTTATTTTTTTATTTTTTATGGAATCATTTAGTAATAGCTTTAGAATGTATGAAACCTATATGACATCATCTTCTAAGTATTCATTGTGCATGTTATTAAAGGTAATTGGTTATTAGGAATAATGAATCTAAGAAAATAAAACAGGAGTAAAAATGTTGGACAATGTAGGGCACTTGGCTGCTATGAGTAACATTGATACTAATACATGTTAAATTTTAGGCCACGTACACACGATCAGACCGGTCCGATTAAACTGAACCGATGGACCGTTTTCATCAGACAAGGCTGAAGTGGTCTGATGTGTGTACACATCATCGGACCAAAAATCCGATCAGACCAGAACGCGGTGACGTACAACACAACGACGTGCTGAAAAAACGAAGTTCAATGCTTCCAAGCATGCGTCGACTTGATTCTGAGCATGCGCGGGTTTTGGTCCGATGATTTTGTGTTCTAACCATCGAATCTGTCCGACGAACAGATTTTAAAGCAAGTTTTAAAACTTTGGTCTGACGGACAATGGTCCGATAGGCCGTACACACCATCGAATTGGTCCGATGAAGTTAGCAGACTCCTAAATCCCATTTGGGAATCTGTCATGTATTCCAATAGCCACAATAAATGAATATTCTGGCCAACAGAATGAATGAGCACCCAAGCACTAAACGGGTTTACAAAACAACACTTTAGGCATGTTTTTAACTCTGCTTTTTCCTCGAACCGGTTTCATCGAACCAGTCTGATCGTGTGTACACAGCCTTACAGAACAATATAAATGCATGCCTTTTATTAGTACAGGTATCTTCAAAATGTATTCCATGTAAGCCAAAATTGCAAGTACTATAAGTATTCTTAAAAATATACATATTTTAGGAACTTGGCCCTGGTTTAGCCTAATGTATTCCCCCAGCTATTCTACAACACATTAACTGTATATTTCTTTATAGGTTAATTCTATTCTATTGGGAAGTGTGATGGTTGTCACCGGCGCAAAATAATTATTTATGTTGACCTGCTGC